>VXAZ01006880.1:103286-334998 GCA_013399875.1 Gymnorhina tibicen
GACAGGCCACATTATCTAGTCTGCTGATACCTCTCATCCTCTCATCTTCCTACTTTGGAATCTTGCTGGTTTTGAAGCTTGGGCTGGTCTCTTGACCAGTGTCACATGCAGACTGGAGAGGTGTTCCGAGCCATGTCCAGGCAGCGCTTCCATATGCTCAATGTTTACTTTGTTTGATGAAGCACTACCAATCATGTTCTGGTTGTGATGATATACAAAACCCCAATCAAAGAGCAATTTAAAAAAAACCAAAACAAAACCGAATCACAAAACAAACCTAAAAAAACCCAGTTAACATAAAAAGAGCCATGAGTCCTGTAGATGCAGCCAGACTGACAGCTGGCAACATTCTGGAAACTGTACTAAATTTTATAACATATTTATATAGAATTACAGAATAGTTAGGGTTGGAAGAGACCTTTGGAGATAACCCAGTCCAACCCCCCTGCCAAGGCAGGGTCACCTAGAGCAGGTGGCACAAGAAAGCCTCCAGCTGGGTTTTGAATGTTTCCAGAGAGAGAGACTCCACGACTCCCTTGGGCAACCTATTCCAGTGCTCTGCCAGCTTCAACGTAAAGAAGTTCATCCCCATGTTGAGGTGGAACTTGTGTTTTAGCTTATGGCCATTGCTCCTTGAGTGCTGGACACTAAGTACGCCCGGGTCTTGCTGGCTGAATTTCCTCCTGGCCGCCAGGGCACACTGCCGGCTCACAGTCAACTTGCCATCCACAAGTATCCCCAGGACCTCCCTACTAATTAGCAACTGCGAAGCTACTGGCTAATTATCAAGGTTCAAGAACAGCCTCAGCACCCGCGATTGCGGGGAGCTCTCCGGAGCGGTGGCGGTACCCCGCCGCCCCCCGGCCCCTCGTTACCTGCGCCGCGTCCCCGCCGGCGGCCGCCATGGCGCAGCCAGCGCGGGGTCCTTGCTCGGGGGCTTCTTAGGGGAGCCGCGCGGGCGCCTGCGGAGCACTGGGCATCCCCCGGCCGCAGGGAGCAACCCGAGCCGGACCCCGGCGGGCGGGATGGAGAGGCCGGTGCCCTCCCCCCGGGCCGGGAGCCCGCAGTGACTAGAGGAGATGCGGGTGCGCCCCGGGGACGAACAGCCAGGCCGGGCGCCGGTGTCCCTGCGGTTGCATTTTCCCCTGCCTAGGGCGATCGAGGCGGCCAAACCCACGACCGGGGCTGCGGGAGGAGCAGGCGGGGCACGGGGGCTCAGTGAAGCCACCGCCGGCGCTGGGGGCGTGCCGGGTTATTTCTGCTCAGGCAGGCAGCGGGGCAGCCCCGGCGCGGTGGGGGCGGGGAGGGCAAGATGGCGGCGTCCCTGTGGGTGAGCGGCGGCGGAGAGCGTGTGCTGAGGCTGCTGCGGGCCGGGCGCTCGGCGCTGGGCGCGGGGCTCTCCCTCCCCGCCCGGGCAGGATGGAGGCACCTGCACGGCACCCGGGAGCTGCTGGGTGAGTGGCGGGCTGGTGCGATGGCTGCCCTGCTGTAGGTGCGTCTGCGAAGACCTGCGGCGGAGAGAGGGTTGAGAGCGGGTGGTTGCGATGGGTTGACCCTGGCTGGATGTCAGGCACTCGCCAAAGCCCCTCTGTAACTCCCCTCCGCAACTGGGCAGGAGAGAGAAAATATATTAAAGGATTCATGTGTTGAGATAAGGGCAGGGAGAGACCACTCGTCGATTACTGTCATGGGCAGAGCACACTCGTTTTGGGGATATTAATTGAGTTTATTGCCAGTCAAAATCAGAGCAGGATAATGAGAAGGGGAAAAAAAAACAACATTAAAAACACCTTTCCTCCACCCCTGCCTGCTTACCAGGTTCTACCTCGTCCGTTCCAGCCGCGCAGGTAGACGGCAGAAAGTGAGCAGTGGCCCGTGGGGAGGTGGGTGAGAGGCTGTGGACGTGGGTTCATTTGGCAGGGTGTGTCTGGTTTGGTCTCTGGAGGTACTGAAAGTACATCAGAATCTGTATGGGCTGATAGGAGAAAAGTCGGAGAGAGATGTGAGAATTATTAAAGGTCTAGAAAGCAAGATCACTGAAGGAATTGAAGTCTAGAGAGGAAAATAAATTAAGTCTTCAAATATGAAAATATTTTGTTGTGGATAAGGAAAAAGTTCTCACCACTGAGAACAGGAGTGTGTTTTCTAAGTGTAAATATAGCTAAGCACTGAAAAAGAAAGTTTTTTATTTGGTTTTTTTTGGTCCATGTTTGGCAATTCCACCACATTTCTGTCATCTTATTCTCCAGGTAATGTTTCAAGTAACTGAAGAAGGATGTGTAATGTATACTTTATGTAATTCTCTTTTGTTTTTTTAAATGGAAAAATAGAGTTTGAGTTTATTAATTGCATCTCTAGCATCCTTTCCTAGATAGAAGTCAAGGTGTGAGGTTTTGACAACACCCTTTCAAGACGCATTTTTCAGGAGTTTGTTGTTACACAATTATCAGGCAGATCATTTACCCTTCCATGTTTTCCTCTGTCTCTAAGAGATGTGGGAAGAGTTATGGATCCTGAAATGAAATGTGATCTTTCCCTACTTGATCTGAAAGTTACAACTTTCATAAAAAACATTTAAACAATGATCAGGTGCATTGTTAGGAGGTCCTGGTGTGATGCTGAGCATGAAATAGCTGAACTCTTTGGGGTTTAAGTGCACTTATAAAAAAGTGAGCTTTCATGAACCTTGTGTAATAAAACTCAGTAGAAGTTCAGAGACAGTTTAATCGTTGTCATTTAGACCTCAGCATTCCCTTCTTTCCAGCACTGGTTACCTTTGCTGCTTTGCAGTCTGAAAATCTTTTGCTTTGTAAAACCTGCTGTGTGTGATACAGGGAAGTCTATCCCTTTCTTGAAATAAACGTTATTTATTTTCAAATTTTATTAGAAAAAATTTCTTCTTTCTTCATATTATAGTGTACATATATAATTTAATGCAGCATAAGCTACTTCTAAATTGGTCTTATTATTTAACTGCTTGAAGAACTTCTGTCTACAGTCCTCCCAGACAATCTATTGTGTACTTCATGTTGAGAGTACTTAATATATAGCTGGAGTTAAATTTCTAAATTTGGATATGCAAATGACTAAAATCTTTTTTAATTCCTTACAGTAAGCTTTTAAGTGTTAGGGTGGATAGATCACACCTTTAACTCATTCAGGCTTTCCTCATTCAACCCTTCTTCTAATGTACTTACAGCTTTTCAAGGTGGTGTGTGTTTTGGTGACACCATTTTTAGAGTTTATTGTTGCCTCTAAAATGAAAACAAAGGGAAAAGTCATAAGTTCTCACAGCTCCTTTGGACATAAAACTCTCTTGGTTCCTAGTTTGACAATCTAAAGTAAGTAAATTTTATTTTAGCATTAGTTTTATTTCTCTGTTTTTCTGTTTCTGAAAAAGCCACTAATGAAGTATTGGTTCATGTGGATCTAGTTTTTCATGTCACATGAGGTTTTGTTTTCTCTGTATGTTTCTGTCCTTGTCTGTGCTGGTAGAGGAAAAGTTGTTTTGCATAATTAAAACAATTAATTCAGAATGGAATTCCTAGTTTGTTGGTCACAGAGAAAGAGGAAAGATAGAAAATAGAAAAAGTAGAATGACCTCTTTATGTTAGAAGTGTGTCAATTTTTCTTTGTTTTAAATTTTTCATAATCTTATCATTGGTGTTAAGTTGCAGTACATTTTTCAATTCTCTACTGACTACAGAGTGTGTGTAGGAAGTTATGAAATATCTTTCTGGTGGGACACAGTAAAGCATTTATCTTCAGTTCATTGCAGTTTTTTTGGTTTGAAAATGCTGTAGTTGTTCCACGTCAAAGGAGGTCAAAAAGAGGCAGTGGAAGTGTTACGCTGAGTAAGTACAAAATTCACTCTCACTGGGATTCTTCGATCGTAGTTTATAGGAAATGATAGAGGTGTACTGGTCCGCTGTTCACCTAAAGCCCTGCTCCCCAGTGTGTTTGATATGCAGCCTAAATATGCATTGAATCCCTTCATGGGGAGGGAAGGCAGCAGAAATGTTCCCAGATTCAACTTGATGCTTAAAACGTGTCACCAAGAACAAATTCTCTAGGATACACTAGGCTGTCTTTAAAATAGCAGTCTCTTGTTCATGTGAAGTTTGGGATTTTTGAAGTTCTCCTCCTTTTTTATTCAGATAATTGATATGTACTAACACAGTTGCTGTTGATAGAAGTAAAAATCAGTGGGTGGTGACTGGGAGTTCAGAAGTTTTGCATGCTTATGGTTTTAAATTCTAATATGCCTATGAGCTCAGTCTTTGAGGTTCTGTGCAAATTGCCAGAACTTTTTGCTGACCCATAATTACAAAGCAACAATATTTACTTCTCAAAGTGCTTGTAAGGGCTGCCTGTACAGTGGAACTAACTTACATGAACGCAGTGATTCTTTTTATTATCCCCTTTTTTTATTTAATGAGGGCAAATAATAATTGGTGAAGGTAATTCTTCATTGTAAGCTTGCTTTCCTTTGTAGAGGCGCATTTAAGCCTGGTTTTTGTATGTGTATGGTCATTAACTAAAAAGCAACTAAAAATAGCTTTGAAAGCTTTGTTGTAGCTGATGTTTTGGTGTATCTCGTGCTCAACAAGGATTTTAATTGCAACAGCACTGAACTTCTCTGAATGTGGGCCTCTCTGCATAAGCATTACATGGATGCACAAGGTCCTTCCTTCTACTTTGTATCCAGTTTTATTTATTTATTTGTTCATTTCATGGGTACTTGCTGCTGGAGTTCCTCTTCTAACTTGATGAAAGGACGAGAATGGATTGTATGTTTTGTGGTAGTTGCTCATAACATTGAAGGGAAAAAGTTGCAGTGGCACAAATTTGTTGCTCACTTTTGTATTTATGCCAAAGCATGAAGCATATTCTGGGAAATGGATCAAGTAGCTCTTTATGGAAGAGAAATGTGAACCACCATGTTTAAAAATTTTTTTCCTTATTAAAAATGTGGATTATTTTCACTTTTTAATGAGGTCTGTCCAGTAATTCTCAATAATCCTAGGTATTTGTGGGATAGGACTTCAAAATAATGTTTTGATTGTCAAAGTCAGACTTGTCCAGTTAGACTAATGAAACTGAGAACAGTTCTTTGCATCCTATAATGTATTGTTTTCTACTTGTTGTTATTGATACATATTATTTTTGAATAAATATGTATAGCCTAAGACAATTGTTTAACTTATACTTTAATTTGTCAATCACACTTCAAATACTACAGAACTTTATTTGGTAAATAAACACAGATAAGCATTCACATACATAACGTAGTTTATTTTTCTGTATATTAGTCCAAAATGAGAGGTTGCTAGAAGAAACTTTTTAAAGAAAGTGCTTAGAGGTAATTCAGATGGGAATTGAGTGTTACAAGGAACATTGTATGGATACATTTCTAAACTTTACAGTCATGAGTAATATTAAACTGCAACTACCATGGAAAGACTGATGCAGTCTTCTGGGACCATCAGCTGTGCATTTCAGCTCATTTCCACAAAACTCAAGTGTTTTGGGTAGCATGATCCTGATTATGTTGCTGTCTTGGAGGCTTTAGGGAATAAATAACTCACTTTGTGCTCTTGGTGCATTTTAAAACATCAAGGTCATTGATGGCTGCTTAGGTCATTAGAGGTTTGCTACATGTTTCCATTTCACATTTTTAAGAAATTATAGAGTGGTTTGGATTGGAAAGGACTTTTAAAGGTCATCTAGTCCATCCGCCCTGCAATGAGCAGGGACATCTTCAAATAGACCAGGTTGCTCAGAACCCCGTCCAACCTGGCCTTGAATGTTCCTAGTGATGGGGCATCCACCACCACTCTGGGCAGTCTGTTTCTGTGTTTCACCTCTGTCATTGTAAAAATCTTCCTTACACCTAGTCTAAATCCTCCCTCTTTCAATTCAAACCATTACCCCTTGTTCTATTGCTATTGGCCCTATTAAAAGGTCTGTCCCCTTCTCTCTTAAAAGCCCCCTTTAGTAAGTACTGAAAGGCTGCAGTAAGGTCTCCCTGGAACCTTCTCTTCTCCAGACTGAATAACTCCAACTCTCTTGATATTTCTTCGTACAAGAGATGCTCCATCCCTCATAGTTTTTGTGGCTGTCCTCTGGACCCACTCCAACACATCCATGTCTTTCCTGTGCTGAGAATTTAAGAGCTGGATGCAGTACTCCAGGTGGGATCTCACGAGAGCAGAGTAGAGAGGCAGAATCACCTCCCTCTACCTGCTGGCCACGCTGATTTTTATGTGTCCCAGACTATGTTTGCCTTCTGGGCTGTGAGCCACGTCCTCCCACAAGACAGCTTTTCATTGGCCAGTAGCTCTAAGAGACTTGTCACCAATGTCCATGGGGCACTGAGACGAGGACCACTACCCTCCGGATGCAACCATCCAACCCATTCCTCACCCACGAAACGGTCCATCCAACAAATCCCTGTTTGACCAATTAACAGAGAACAATGTTGGGGGGGACCATGTCAAAGGCCTTACAGAAGTCCAGAGAGGTGACATCTGTAGCCCTTCTTTGTCCACTGGTGTAGTCATTCTATCATAGAAAGCCACTAGGTTAGTCAGGCATGACTTGCCCTTGGTGAAGCTGGGCTGGCTGTCCTAAATCACCTCCCTGTTGTCCATGTCCAAGCTTAGCACAGCTTCTGGGAAAAATAAGGGGCAAAGAACAAAACTAGAAGAATTTTGAGCTGAAAAGCAGGTAATAAGGAAAAAATTGAAACAGGATTAATTTCTAAGATTTTTTTTTTTTTAGCTGTTCCTGACTACTCCAAGCAATATAGCAACTGGGAGAAATGTGGTGTTGTTTCCTATTGAATGCTAACAATCCTTAATGCTGGGTATTAGAGAAAAGGGAATGTGAAGCAGAACTGAACCTTGCCATTGTATACAGTGTACCTTCTATGTGTCTATTTCTGTTCTGTAACTGAACACAAACATAGACATAATAGTTCAAGAAAGAACCTAAAAAATCAGGTACTGGAAAGCTGCTTTTACAGGATTGTATCTAAAAAGATACTACCTTTCTGAACTTTTAAGAGTAGTTATGAGACCAAGAAAAAGTATCTCTCATATTAATGTCAGAATACTCCTTTGGTACAGTGGATCAGATGACAAGAGGTGTAATTTGCTGTGAAGCCAAGGACTGTGCTGTATCCTGAGCTCTGCCCTCAGAAGAATCCCACTAACAGGGCACACAGTTGCTGTAACGCAGTGCTGCTTCTGCATATGGGTTTACTGAGCCAAGACGAAATCACTGAAACTTGAAATCAAGCAATTTCTGCAAAGTAGATACAGTTTTCTAGCAAAAAGAATAAATAAACTTTAGAAAAGTTTATCAGTGAAAGAGGTAGATCATCAGTGTCTGGAATACTAGGATCACAAAGGCTTTATTAATTTAAAAGATACACTTTAATCTGGAAAAAAATCCACAGCCTGGGTCAAGGAGGAGAAGGATGACAGGAGAAAGGAGATGTAGTGCTTTTGGTGGATTTCGAGGTCTAGGAATTCAGGGCTCTTGAATTTCCATTTCTGTTGTAATGTGCCTTGATTTCCTTTGTGCTCTATGGGGGGCATGCTTGTATGTAGGCTTAAAAAAACGTAGCATCATAGTGAATCTTTTGTTCAATTATCTTTCAGATTCATGCACTTCTAGTTTCATTTGTGTTAAGCAGTTAACTGAGAAAAAAAATTACACTGAAAAAATACTATGTTGAGATAACCATGTGCTTGTTTTGCAGGTACACCTGGTATTAAAGTTCTTATGCCTGCACTTTCTCCAACAATGGAAGAAGGAAACATTGTGAAATGGTTAAAAAAGGAAGGTAAGATAGCATTTTCCATGGTCACATTTTCTGTAATTTTTCAGCTATGTAAATCTATTCTGTAAGAATAAGAATATTCTGTAAGAATAATAATCATTGTTCCTGGTGATAGATTAGTATTTTGAAGCAGAATGTTTGGTATATGGATGCTGTCATCATGAACTATACCTGCTTTGAAATTGTTGGTTCTTGAAATGGTTTTTTGCTTAATTGTCTTCCAAAAGGTTGCATTGATCATATTTTTGAAAAATTTCCATTAGGCTGTTCCAGGGTGTGAGTGTGTGTGCTGTTTTTAATTCCCAGTGTTGACATGCTGATCAGTCACTTTGGAAGTCTGAGAGCCATTGACTTTGGGGAGGGTCTCTGTTTCATTATTCTGTTGTGTTATGGAATACCATGAAAGATACGGTATTTTTAATATCTTTTTTAATATTATAGTCTACAGTTAAAGCTGAAACAAACTTAAATTACTTCCATAAACCTAATACCAAGTGGGGAAATTTTTCCCTAAAAGAACCCAAATTGAAAACCAACCTACTCATCCAAAAAAAGCCTGAACTCTGTGCTCTGACAACTATGTGCTTCTGTTAAAATATTTTGGAGCAATTGGATAAAAAGTCTGTCAAGTTTTGTCTTCATGTAGGTTGTATGTAAATGAAAAATGATCTGTAGAAGAGTCAGTGGTTCCTGTTCTGTCAGGAGACCTTTTTCTTGTTTATTCCTACCCTGTCCCTTCTTCAATTTAATATTAAATCTGAATTTTGACTGTAGTTTTGGATTCCAGGTAGGAGTTGTCCATTGGTATAGGATGCCTTTCAGGGTTTTGGATGGCAGTAGGAATATATCTTGTTCACAAGCATTTTTAGACTTGTTAAAGAGATGAATACATCTGGAGAAAAGAAAACATCTCAAAGCTTACTATCTTTGACAGACACAATTTGGATAGCTAAATGTGTTCTGACTATTGTGCCTAGATGAGTCTTTTCCTTTGGCTTATCTTTTTAAGTGTTGTTACAGCTTCCATTATTGTGTTACTGGAGAACTTTGCTTTCCTTCATTTTGAGAGGTGGCTGGAAGGCAGCTTCTTGCTCCAGTAGTGGACTTGACCTTTTACTCATGAAACTTTTAGTAAGAATTTCTGCAGAATTTACTAGGAACAATACAGAAGTTTATGTCTATTAAAAAAATTACACCAGTGTTCTTGAAACTTGAAGCTTCAGATAATCAAGTCCAAGATTATGCAGAGAGGAAAGAATGATCCGAAGTCCGTTTTATATTTGTTAGTTGTCAGTAATTGTAAAACATTAAAAATCAACAGTAGCTTCTTTTACAGTAATTACAGCATTCAAAATTGCAAGAGAAAGCAAGGAGAGCTTGGTAGGAGTTAAGTAGATTCCAGTTTGCTCCCCAGCATGAATGAATGAGCTTTCCTCATAAAGAAGTGTTCGAATGTAAAAAATGTACAGTGGTTTTTCTCAGTCTTTCCACTAGCCTTCCACTCTAACACAAAAGAAAAAAAAAGCTCTACACCTGTTTTAATTAAGTTAAAATCAAAGCTTAGATGATGATTGGACTTGGAAAGAAAACTATTTTAGTATTTTTAGTGCTCTATTTTCTATTTAGAAAGAAGACCAAACCTGAATATAGTATTTTGTCTTATTGGCCACATCTGTGACCATAATTAGTTCCTGTCAGTACTTTTGTTTCCTCTAAGAGTCTGGATAAAACATAAAGACAATATTAAAAAAAAAGAAATGAAGATAAATTTTGAAGAAAATAGGGAAGTGGTTTAATGCTTACTCTCCTCTCTGTAAGGGATGGTCTTAACTATTTAATTCTCCAGAGCGCTTGCCATGTAAAAGTAGTATTATTGCTGAATATAAATGTTTGACAATCTAATATCCAAGAAAATAAATATTTTTAAGCAGCTGACAGAAACAAGCTGCTTGCAGATGAAATGTTTTTCCCACCGTATAACCAGAAGGGGTCAGTATAATGCTATTTTGATGATTTTTCTGTTCTTTGTGTGAATATCAAATGTTTTCATTTTACGGTTTCACAGGATGGACAGATAATTTCACTACTGCAGAAGGGAAAGTGCTGAATTTAATTGACAGCTTTACTTTTCCTTCTCATTGTTAATGCAGTTTCATGTTGATTCCTGTGGGTAATAAAGTCATTCTCACAAAGATAAAACTATGTTTCTAAAAACTTGTATTTATTATGTATGAATTTAATGTTGATGAAAGATGGTAGACTGACAGCCCAGGAGACCAAAATCCTCTTGTTAATGTGGGCAGAAAACAGAATATACAACAGTACTGGCAGCATCCACACGCAGTGTAACTCTGCTACCTTGTGAGACATCAGCTCCAGGGACTTCAGTATCTATGTTCAGTCAACTCTGTTTTTATTTGCAAAGAGTACAGAAGAAATGCAGTTTGTATCTTGTGATTTGGGTACTCGTCTGTCAGTAGTTGAACAGAGCAGCAGGGCTATTGGATGCCAGTTGGATCTCCTAGAAAGAAGCTCTGCTTCAGTAGAGATCCTAACCATTCAGCCTACCTGTAAGAATTTAATCATTGAAACCAAACCAAAAACAAAGAAAGAAAGAAAGAAAGAAAGGAAAAAAAACCCAAAAAAAAAAAACAAACAAAAAAGCCCAAACCCCACCCAAGGTTTTTCAAGGGCATTACGTAGAGTCTTAGAGAGCTCCCATTCAGGAAACTTCTGTTGCAAATACTGTTCTCTCAGTTTAAAGTGTAAGAGCAAATACATGCTTTGCAAAAGTGTTCTTTCCTAATCCTAATTATTGGGAAAGCTGATTTGTAATTGACATCAAAGTGTGCATCAATTAGGAGCTATCAAAAGTTTTGCAATCTCTAATGAAAATAAGTATGGTCGTTTCTATTGCACTTGGGTACTGAAACACACATAGGACTTGAATGCTGTGGTGAAGTATTCTTATACTGCATTTAGTCAATTGCCTTTCAAATTTGATATGGATGAAGGTATTTGCCTTGGCTGGCCTACCCTGCTGAAGACAGTGCTGCCAGTCTCTGGGTACTGAGATTTCTTTTTAATGGTGCATAACACTTACAGTCTGATGGCAGATTAAGATACGGAGTTAAGCTTCTTTCTGCTTGCCAATCTTGGCTCTGTAAATTACAGAATTTGTCCAAGGATTTGATTTCCTGACAGCTGAGAAGTACTTGCCTAATGATCTGATATATGGGCTACTTGAATTAATGATCCAGTGACATTAAAACACTAGTATGGAGCCTGGAGTTTTGACTTCCTCTTATAAACTCTTCATGCCCTAGTTATTGCAAAGTGTAATGTAGCTGTTAGATTATTACATTAAAAAGATGAAGTATATTTCTCTATGAATTTCTGTAATAGGAACGTTTATGACTTACAAAACTATGTAGGTGACTGAGTTTTTGATGTTTTCATTTAACACAAATGAGGTACAACACCTCATTTTCCCTTTCTAATTCATGTAGTCATGAAGCAGGAAATCAATTTTTTTTATAGTGTTTGTCTCTTACCTAAGTATAGGTGGTAACCTGCACTCGGTTTTAATTCTCTCCTTAAGCACAATAGAGTGATATCAGTAGTTAAGCTAAATGCTTGGACAGGTAATGCTGTTGCAACATTTCTGGTAATGGGGAAATGCTAAAATTTTACTTCATACAAAATTGTGGGCATGTTTTAGGCTGGTATGTGTTGTCTCTATAAAGAAAAAAGCTGTATTTTGTTGGAAGCCAAAACATTCAACTACCTTACAGTTTTTAATATCATTTCAGTTTTAATGTTGGCCATCTAGTCAGTATTGATTTGTTGAAATAATCCAGACACATAATATCTTTATCATCTGCTAGCAGATACAGATATTCCTCAAAAGCAGAGGAAGAGTATGCTTCAGAATTAATCTTGGATTTGTGTAATGTAGCAAAAGCAATTTCTAGCACTTGTGCGTTGTTTTATTTCACAAAGTAAGTATGAATGAATGAATGCTTAAAAAGACCTTTCTGAACTATATAGGAGATTAAGCAAGCTTGCAGCTATGCTTTCCCGAAGACATTAAAATTCCTGGGGTTTTTATTTGAATGTCTTTAATAGGGTAGATACCAGTTACAGAACTATGATACCATTGTCATAAGCAGTTGGAAGGCTCAGTATTTTATTCATGGCAGTGCTACTGAGTATGGGGTTCTGGAAATAAATTTCATTGTGTGTGTGTACTGCCTCTTGGAAAGCCTACTGTAAACATCAGTACTTGGAACCATGTTAGTGTTCTGCCACAGCAGTTTGTGTTTCTTGAATCTTGGTGGTTTTATTTGGAAAGGAAAGATGTAATATGTAATAGGTAATGAATTTTTTTCAACTAGCTATAAAATAGATTAAAGAATACAAAATGACTGTATTATACGGTGAATATTTATCTTCCATGGTTAAATAAATCTGAAAAGAAGCTTAGGGTAAGTATTCTTAAGTTCTGTTGTATTTTGCAGGTGACACAGTGAATGTTGGAGATGCACTGTGTGAAATTGAAACGGACAAAGCAGTGGTTACCATGGAATCAAGTGATGATGGCATATTGGCTAAAATACTGGTAGGGATCCTGCATTTCTGAGTAGGGTGATGTACCTTCTCTTCAGACTGTTTGTATATTGCCTCAAAAACTAGTTTAGATGGCTACATTTCTGCTCAGCATTCAGAAAAATGCACTTGCTTGCATTCCTAGGGAGAAATAATTGTTCTGTTTGTTCCAGGTGTGTACCAGACTATTGGTACGTGGTACGTGATTCTATATATATTTAATGGATTTCCACTTAACCTGATTGAATTAGGTTGTTTTGTATGTTTTGCACCTTGTGAATTATGCCTATTGTAATTTATGACACCTCTTACATTGAGTTATACAAACAAGTAACAATCAGTTGGAATATGAATTTTGGGTGGTACTTTACCCAGGATGTGTTGTGTGTGTGCTGGATTGTCTTGTGCTAGTCATTCAGGGTGGAATATTATACAAGATGGGCTGACCCAGAGAACAGTTCTTGGAGTTAATAATTTCCTCTGTCAAAATTAGATTGATTAAGCTTAATATAAAAAACAAGAACTGAGATGAGCTGGAAGTTTTCCGAACAGTCTCAGCTGGTGGTGTATTGCAGCTGTTCCTTCTCTCCCTGCACAATAATTAAACAATAGGCTGAATTGGAAGATTTTGGAATAAAATAAATAAAAATATGAGAGATGTGTACTTACAGTAAATATTTTGTCATTTGGTCAGGGAGGCCTCATCTAGGGAATATCTACCCATGAGGTGTGGATCACATAATTATACAAATTAGGCATACTGGTATTAATTGCAATCCAGCTACTTAGGAAACAGCAGAATGGGCATGGGTACAAACTAGTTCCTGGAGCCGTGAGAAAATTCTACCCTACGCACAGTGAGACTCATATTTCTGCTGCTATTACAAAAGCTTTTTGGATTGGTATATTAGACTTCCTATCTCTGCTACAGTTTCATTTTCTTACATCAGCATGGATTTGCAGAGTTATCTTTTGCGAAAACAGAAAAGGGTGAGTATTCTCCTGTGTGGCAGCATTTGAGAAGTGATGTTCTGTTTAGTATCTTCCTTTTTTCTGTAATCAAAGGCAACATCCTTTGCAAAAGTGAAAGTCTCAAGATAGGTGTGGGGCTGGGTAGGAAGGAGCAGGGATGTAAGATGGAACTCAGATGTAAGTGAACTCTATCAGGCTTACAAAAACTCATTAGTGTTTAATTTCTACAGGATGACTTGGATTTAAGCACTAGTGTATATAGACAAGTAAGAGTTTTTAAAATATTTTTCCTTCTTTTAATTTTGTTGCTAAATAGTATTTTTTTCCCAGACGTTCAGTCTTTTTGTAGCACCTTGAAACTTCTGAGTTTGTGTGTTCAACTATGGAATAACACATTTAATAAGTTTCAGAGGATATATTCTGCTATCCCAGGACAAAGTCTCACATCAGACGTATTTTTTAATATGTCTTTAGTCTCCATGTAGTTATTTAAAGAATTGCTGGGCAATGCTTTCATTATTTTTAATTCTCTCTTCAGTTTTGAATGTTTCTGAGAATTAGTTTGCCCCTAATAGCATTGACAAAATCTTGTGCAGCCTATTCTGCATTTGCAGACACTGCTTCGTTAGCTTATGTGAGGAGGAGATACAGGGATTCTCTCTGTCCAAAGTATTAAAGAATTAATCCTAGAGAGATATTAAAAAAAAAAATGGATATTTGCTAAGTTTCGCTAATAGTAATTCATGAGGGCTACAAGTAACATTGGTATTTCAGAAACTGTGGGTTTTTTGTTTCCTGTCTTGTATTTCAAATGCATTGCAAATTTCAAAACTTGTTTGTCTGTATTGCTCTTGTGGCACGTTTTTTGATAGATCAAAGCCAGACTTTCCAGCAGCTGCATAGCTTCCATATAGCTCCATCAGTGTCATGGAGCAGTGACATACAGCCTTAGTTATATCCATATCATCCAGTAACAATCCTATGCCAAGAGGTGAACCTGAGAAGGAGATGCCAGGAGGTAGAAAATAACTATAATGTGTTTCAGAATAAGGGAAGAGAGGCAGCTTTATTGGAGTAACATGAACAGATCATTATGCAAACCCAGTCTTTAATGGATTCTTTTAATCCTTGGAATCTAGAAATGGTGGGCCTAAGAATTAGAGTACATAATAGAGAGGCTTTTATTCCAGTCTCCTAAAAAGTACAGAAGAAACACGATGTTTTAGAAACTGAAATAACAAGAGAGCAATAAGATCAGAAATTTTCAGATTTTTTTTTCTTTTTTCCTTAGCTCAGGTGTGATCCTTGGTTGTCTTTCTGCAGTATCTGGTGGATATTTCTGCTCTGTATTAGGTTTTCAGTAGATGTTTGTGTAAGGCTTAAAAAATGAGCTATGCCAGGTTTGTGGATGGGGTGATGATTACTTATTGAAAAGATGGTCCTTCCAAGGGCCACTCAGAAGTTTCAGATGTGAGGTAGTTTACGGGAATTTAAGAATGTTTTGTGCCTCTGAGCTAGCATCTGGCCAAATTTTACTCACTTCCTAAAAGAAATGAGACAAAAATGTTGTGCCTTCTGATACCAGCTACAATTCTGAACCATCTTGATGGAGTTCAGTATGGAAAACTTGAGTCAAATAAGCACACTGTCTGCTTAATGCTTTGGGTTTTGCATTTCAAGATAGAAGGTTCATTAGGTTAAATTAATTCAGCTTCTGTAACCCTTCTTGGTTTTTCTTGACTGTATAATCTATGTATGGTTTAAGAAGAGCAGGCTAACAGTAAAATAGAAACTCATGCATATATATTTCTTCTCTGTCTGAATAGGTCTTTTAATGATCGTCTGATTCAGTGTAAAATGCAGTAAAAGATTAAAGAACTGAATGAAATATTGGAAGGGTAATTTCAGAGTGATGAGTATTCTTTCAGTAGAGTTGCTTCTTAAATTAACACTGATTTTTTTTTTTTTTCTCCTAAAATACTTTACAGTTCAATTTGGAGCAAAACAGATGATGAATGATTGTTTAAGAACTGTAATTAATTGTTGAGGAACAGACTTAGAGCAGGTACTGGGTGTGCAGCTGCAGTGGGAGCTGCAGGCTGTGCCCTGGGTGGGGGATGTGGTGGGAGCCCCAGAAAAGGGGCCTTGACCTGGTGCTGACCCTTTGCCCCACAAAGGGCACAGGGACCTGTGGCACCGGCCCGGTGACCGGGGACTTGGACACAGCAGGAGCCAAGGGCTCAGCAGGAAGACCCCAGACTACTGGCAGCACAGATTGAGGGTATAAAAGCACAGGGATTCCTTTGTTTGGGGTCATTCCCCACAGGCACCAGCTTGAGCTGGTTTTGTGCTACTGGGCCACAATTAAAATTGCTTTAGGGATCCAGGTGTCTGAGATTCTGCTATGGGAAACCCAGGGTCAATCTAGTGAGGAAACCCTGTCTGACTGTGTGAGTGTGGGGTGTGCAGGGAGGCAGATGGGGCACCCATGGGGTCACTGGAGCCACCCACTCTAAAGGGGCTTCAGTCCCAGCTCATGTGGTGGGACTGTGACTGCCAGACTGGCTCCTGGATGGTCAGACATGAAAGTTTCCTTAACTTTAGTATCCATTACCATTTTCTCATTCACGACCTAAATGAGAATTGGTATGGGCACCACATTGTATAAAAATGCCACTGCAGAGTGAGTCAGCATAAGTTCTGTCCGCTTTTCTTCCCAGTGGAGGAAATAAACATTTACTTTAGTATATATTTGTTAGTGACTAAAGCACTATGCTGCAGTGGCAAAAGCCCCAAGGGAATTTTATCTCTCTGTGCACTTTATCTCCAATTTTTTCTTCCTGCCATGGTCACCTGTGCTTTGTTGGTTTGTCAGCAAAGTTCGGATTTTTTTGGCTCTTCTTGGCCACATAGAATCATTGAATGGTTTGGATTGTAAAGGACCTTAAAGATCATCTCATTCCAACTCCCCTGGCAGGGATGCCATTTACTAGATCAGGTTGCATAGGGCCCCATCCAACCTGGCCCTGAATGCTTCCAGGAATAGGGCAGCCACAACCCTTATGGACAACCTGTTCCAGTGCTTCACCACCTTTGAGTAAAGAATTTTTTTCTAATATAAACCTGCCCTCTTTGATTGTAAAACCATTGCCCCTTGTCCTGCCTGTATAAAAAGGCCCTCTCCCTCCCTTTTTTAAGCCCCTTTTAGGTACTGGAAGGCTGGTATAATGTCTCTCCAAAGCCTCTTCTCCAGGCTGAATAACCCCAGCTCTCTCAGCCTGTCTTTGTAGGAGAAGTGCTTCAGCCCTCTAGTCGTCTTTGTGGCCCTCCTGTGGACCCACTCTTAGCAGGTCCGTGTCTTGTTGAGGAGCCCAGACCTGGGCACAGCTCTCCTGGTGGGGTCTCACAAAAGTGGAGTAGAGGGGCAGAATCATCTCCCTCGCCCTGCTGGCCACACTCCTGCATTTGCATTTCTGGGCTGCAAATCCACACTGTTGGCTTGTGCCCCGCCTCTCATCCCAGAACCCTCAAGTCCTTCTACTTATTTCAGCTCTTTCTCCATCTGAGATTCTAGGATTCATTGAGGTTTATGCAGAGGTTTTTTTAATGTGAGTAATGAAAACAGCAGTGACTCAAATATCCAGGAGATGAAAAGTTAAGCAAAATTGTAACGAGTTTTCTTTTTCTGTTCTAGTTCTGAACTGCAGAGGCTGTGTCTATAAAAGGTTACTTTGATTTCTGAATGCTAACTTTAGGTGTATGGGATTTGGGGCATAAGTTAATGTTCCTCTCCTTATAATAGCAATTATAATTAATTTCAGTCTTGAAATATCTTATTAATAGTAACAATAAAATGGGATGTATCTTATTGATGAATTGTCATTAATATGCCTGAAACTTTGACATCTACTGGTTTTAGTCATATTAGAGCAGACAGAGTAATATGTAACTTAATATTCTTAATTTAGGTGGAAGAAGGAAGCAAAAATGTTCGCTTGGGCTCACTAATTGGTCTGCTGGTAGAGGAAGGACAGGACTGGAAGCAAGTTGAAATACCAGCTGATGCTGGTGATCAGTCTTCTGTGGCTCCACCAGCACCTGCACATGCCTCACCTCCTGCAGGTCCTTCAGTTTCAGCCCCTCCTAAACTGCAACACCAGCCTGGGAAATTGCAGTAAGTTTCTATGTTTGTTATGAAATAGAACTCTTCATTAGATCAGTAGACCTGAACCAAGAAAAATCTTTTGTCTCTTTTTACCTAGTAGTAGGCTATTAGTTTAAGAGAGTGTTTCAGTATGAGTGAGGTGATATACCTTGCAGGCCTAGAATATTTCCTTGCTCATAAGCCCACTAAGTCAATTCAAACAACCTAATTTTATTAGAATTAAATGTGCTTTAATTCTGTCATGCAATTGATTTATTAAGGATTCTAAGCTTTACAATTAGAAAGAAGTTGTGCTAATGTAGGATGGACACCGGTGCTTATGCATCAGATGCTAAGTGTACCTGTGACTTGTTTTCTATTTATTTGAGGAGAAAAACAGAGAAGTGGCACCCTCCAAAACCCTTCCAAGCTCTTGCATTTTTGATATTAGAAAAAAATTATTCTAATATTTTCTTAACAGTGGAATGTGAAAAACTTAGTAGGTTTATGTGCTCTTTGTTAGTTTGGTTTGGATCTGTTGGTATTCTAAAGCATTGCAAACATCTTGGAGGGGGAGTCAGCCCCAGTGCTAGTCAGGTAACAATGATCCATAAATCACTGTTTCATGTCCCAGGATATATCCTGTTTGGTGGTATCACTCCTTATTTGTGCTTCTTTTTTTTCCCCCCCAAACCTCAGTACCTTTTCTGTCTGGCTTGCTGTGTTCTAAATGCTACCAGCATTTAGGCTTTTCTCATGCAAGTGGACAGCTAACCGAAGTCATTGCCCAGGCATTACCTGTAGTAGGAAGATGATCCACAAAAGGATCCTTGAAAGGATTATGTCTTTCCTTTTAGTGCCAAAGAACATCAGAAGTGCTCTTTCACTGCAACTGTTAGAGATGTATCAGCATGTTTAGAACCAAATGATCATTTATGACATGGGATTTTTTTGGCAAGGGCCTAATTCTTAAAATTTTAAGACCATTCTTAAAATGGTCTTAAATTTAAGACCATTCTTAAAATTCAATGAGGTGCAAATATAGTCTCCTTTAGGAAATAATGAATAGGAGATTTTGTGGAAAGACTTGAAACCAAGTATTTATTCTTTTATAAGTGTTAACTTTTATACAACAACTTTTATAAGTTGTTGCTTTTGTATCTAAGAATTCTAAAACATTTTCTCTGGATGTTGGCTTTTCTCCTAATTTCAGAAAGCAAATCGTGTTAAGATGCACTGGGTACTCTGTACCAATGTACTCTGCTTTGTAGTTGACCAGAGAGAAATGTAGTTTCTCGTGATGTACATTAACAAAATAAGTTAATCTTACCATTTAAATAATTTATTTTTTCCCCTCATTTCTTCAGGGTTCGCTTAAGTCCTGCAGCTCGCAACATTCTGGAGACACATGGACTAGATCCAAGCAATGTTACACCTACTGGGCCTCGAGGAATCTTCACTAAAGAGTATGTAGATAATTTGGTAAACCTACAGCTTTTGATACTAGAGCAATCTCCATTAGATTGAAATTTATTTGTTAAAAAAGCCATGTCTTTGTTCCGTTTTTTGCTATGGATGGGCTTAGTTAAATTTGAAAAACCTGTTAAAAAGATAGGGAGAATGGGTTAGGAAATATTTGAAGAAGCCCTTAATTAGAAAAAAACCAAAAAATACATTTGTATTTTTTAAGTCCCATCTTAGCTGTGTGGTCCTGCTGTCACATTTGCTGCAGCTCAGCCCAACAGTGGCTATTGCCTCCTAAGCACCACTGTTAGCTACCACTGTGGATCTCAAGAATTTTACTACCTAAGATGCATACAGAGCCAAAATAAAATACCAGTGGCCTGTTTTCTTAAACTCCTTTTCTTTGGGGAGTTCAGATCTCTTGCTTTTTTTGCTGCAGTTCTGTTCTGAAATCTGTCAGGATTTCATTTTTTCTCATTTTTATTACGCTGGGGAAAGCAATGAAGTGCAATGATAAGAAATTCCAGAATTCTGTTTTTCTCCCATTTTTCCTTTTTTCCCTCTCTATGATTTAAAGAATGTTTGTTTACAAAGCTGTGGTTTGTTATGATCAGGCTTCTAGTAGTTTATTAGACCTTTTGAGTATTCCAATGTAATGATTGGCACTCAAGGCTTTGAGTGAGGAAGTTGTGTGTAAAAAAATGTGGTAGATCCAGTGCATTTAGCCTTTAAATGGTGCATGTATGTTACTGGAGGTGAGGATTTTGGAAGAAGTAATTTTACTGAGAAGAAAAATATTTATTCCTTTTGACAAAACCATCATTCACTTACACAGACTTTGCTGGCTGCTGTTATTTTAGTTCCATTCAAAGACAATCAGGACCAGGTCAGTGTAACTGGGAACTGGAGCCAGAAAAGCAGCAGTTTTTCAAAGCTTTTTTTTTCCTTATGATCTTTGGCTGAGTTGAGATGTAATAAGAAATTGAATAGATAGAATATCCTATGTAACAGCAAATCATCAGAGAGAGTTCTTTCTTAATTATGTAAGTGTAATGGTAATTTATGGTGTGTAACGAGGCTATGGCAGGTGGAAACCCTCTAGGACTTTGAGCTAACGAATTAACATTTCCTAGTTGTCATGGAGATCTAGCAAAGATTTTTCTGTAGTTATGAGAATTATCTAGCAAAATAATTTCTTTTTAAAACTGCTTTTTTCATACGAAAGATTTGACTTTGAAATGTCAATTTAAGATGAAGAATGTCTGGGGTTTTCTAACCAGGCTTTTGAAATGGAGTTAATCTTTCAGATGCCTACAGACTCTGCTATTATATTCAGTTTGAAATGAAATGTGCAGATTTTTATAGAGAGCTGCTGCAGATATTCAGGGAAATATTTCCTTTGCTGCATTCACCAGATTACGAGAAACAAAGATAGCGAGTTAAGTAAGCAAGCAAGGTTCTTTCCCCCAACTTTCAATCTTTAAATTCAATTCACTGTAAAACTTGTAACAGCAGTTGGAACTTTCACTCTACTGGCATTCTCTGTCATGATCGACTCCCTTAGTAGGCCAATATTTTATTTATCTGGATACTTTTATTTATTTCTATTTCTCTTGTGGGTCTGTTCAAGGTTGAATGACTGTTGTCTTTCTCCTGCCTGTTTTGTTGTTGTTGGTTTTGTGTGTGGTTTTTTTTTACGGAGTGGCAGGGGTTTTTTTTTATTTGTTATTTCTAAGTAATATCTTCTTATATCACTTAATATCACCTTTATCAAAAATGTCCTAGAGAATTGGTGTGACAGTACAAAGTAACTCACAAATTCTGTCAAAGATCGTACCATGTTTCTACTCATCAGCTCAGACGCTGTTTGGGAGGGCTATATTAAAATTGATTGTTTCAGCTGCTACTGCCCTTTCCCATTCTATTTAATAGTGATCTAGGGATTTATAAATGCAGCCATGAAAAGGCTGGTTACTGAGAACCATGTTTTTCTGGGGGCATGTTCCTCCCAGCGGTTGTTAAGTTAGTGTGTCTTGGGATCTCTGAGCTGCTCAGGCATTTTCAGCTTGCTAAGAAAGCCCAGTACACACATGCAGTGCTGTTTTTCTGGAGATTAAATTCATGTGCCTGTAGTGAGTACAGACTGACCATGGGATCTCTGCTGTGTGCCATTTGTCAGCTGCCATGTGGGAGGATTGGGTTCCTTCTATGATGTTGATAGTGCAATAGGTGTGATACCTGGAAGTTTCTGATGTGCTCTGAAGTTCTACTGTGTTCTGAATCTCTGCTAACCATTTTCCTTTTTCCAGGAAATAGTCTCTGAGTTGAGTAAACAGGTGTAAACATGTGAGAGGGGAATACAAAACATATGAAAGGGGTTGGGTACAATTAGTAACTGCCACAATAGGAAGCTTGTGTCAATCCATGCATCTCTTGTTGCACCGCTGGATCCCCAGTGATTCTTAGGTGTCTGTGTAACTAAATTGTCCATATCAAGAAAAGTATATTTTGAACACAAAATACTCAGTCTGCTTTCACCGTTCCTTGGATTTTGGCTAACATGAAATGAAAAGACTACACACTTCCGTATAGTGGTAAACTGAAGTGTAACAGAGTTGCCAGAATCTGCATATTTCTAATAACAGTTTGGTAAGGCATCATTTTGTTTAATAAATGTTTACCAAACTCTCATATCTTTTTGGCAAAGCAGGCTGCTCTTTCATGTTTGTTACCTCCTGTCTTTCTCTGGTACTGTCCTGTGTTGATAGAAATTTATAGAGTTGTTGAAAAAATGTGACCAACCCTTCTTTTGCCAGTCCTAATAAAATATCTATTTACCTGACTTGTACTTAAACCTGTTTAATTTTATCTGCTTTGATGCCTCTTCTAACTCTGCTTATATTCGGGCTGTCAGTGTTGCAACTATGAGAGTTGTAGCATTGCTGTACCTGTTTTTCTTTAAATCATTTGGAATTGGTATTCATTCATTGGCACTATTCATGTGCATGTATAACAAATATATCTGAATTTTCATTTTTATGTGTGTGTCTTTTGTACAATACTAATGAGTTTCAGAAAGTCTTGAGCAAATTTTTTAATCTAAAAATAAGCTCAATTTTGGCAATACATTTTTCAGTTAGCACTCTAAAAACCACCAAAACCTGATGGTCTCTCTAATGACCGCCAAGTGAAAACCCTCAACTAATTTTTGGTACCTTCTAATGTTAACAAAAAACTTGCATTATGTCATGCAGTTAGTTTTTGTGTCTCAAATTGTCATGGTAGGGAATGATTTTCATTCTATGAAATCAGAATTTTTTCCCCTGATATAGTAGTTGTGTTAAATACTAAACACTTAATTTAAAAAAAAAAGTTGGCTAGCATGTTAATTTGGGAAAACAAGTAACAAATTTTAATTATGAAAAATTTTATCTTGGGCTCATTCACTTTTTTGTTTTCAGTATCATTTGTTGAAATATGTGTTGAAGGTAAGAATAAGTTGAAGCAAGTCAGCAATGGTAAAAGGCATTATGTAGAGCTTTTCAATTTTCAGTTCTTTCAAAATTGAAAATTTTTCAATTTTCTCACTCAGTGCTGGAGTGCTACTTTTTAAGAACTAAGAATGCAGTGTTCTGAGATTTTGTTCTTTCTATAAAAATTGAATAACTCTCGGCTGCCACTCAAGATAGTCTCTCAAGCAGTAATCTACTGAAATTAGATAGCTTTGTTTAGTATTTGTGGATTGTGTTTCAAAACCCTGGTAGGGTTGTAAGGAGTCTGATTTTTAATTTATTTTACCTTCCTCTGCCAATTTGTGTAATTAAACTTTTGTGTACGCGCTGTGTCTTCATGAAGTGATAGAGATTTATCTAGGGTATATGATAGAGGATTTGTTAGCAGATCTGGAGCATAAAGAGAGAGATCTACAGGAAATCTACAACTGACCTGCCTTGCAGTTGGCAGTGGTGGTGGAAATGCAGTTACTTCTGTTGAGCCTCGCAGGTGCTGATCTTTAGCTTGTTGCTTTATGAATGCAGCGCACCTAGAGCAGACACAGGGTTGTGGCTTAGAGATGGGAGTCTCTTGTGTCTGTCATACTGTGCCCACAACAGGGAGATTTTGTGGTGGTAGCTGTATCAGTATAAAATCCTAGGAGAATGCTTCAGCTTTGTTCTTCTAGTGTCGTGTTAGGAAGTATGGGCCTTTATAACATTAGTGCCTGTCTCTGCAAATTTATGTCAGAAAGGTACATAGAAATGAGTCATAAATCTATTACTTGGTTTTC
The DNA here is from genome assembly GCA_013399875.1 of Gymnorhina tibicen. Classification (NCBI taxonomy): domain Eukaryota; kingdom Metazoa; phylum Chordata; class Aves; order Passeriformes; family Artamidae; genus Gymnorhina; species Gymnorhina tibicen. The sequence continues at coordinate 126,609 of VXAZ01006880.1, forward strand.
ACTTAGCACTAAATAATTACGTTAAATTCAGATTATTTCAAATATAACAGATGAAACAGCTTTTATTTGAGGCTTTATAGCCTGAATAAATGTACTCTTTTATTCAGAAGAATTGTTAATGCAGATCAAAAATCGCTTTGTACACTCACAAGTAGTAATGATGACTTTTATGCTTCTCTAACACAAATGTTTTCTGTTACTGCATATTTAGGCCCTTTTATTCATGCAAGTTAATGGGAATTCACTAAAACAGTACCACAAAGGCAACACAAAATTAATATCGTTTAATAATAATCACCTTCTTAATGGTTGGTTTGACAAGAGAAATTTAAATGTACAGAAGTGGCTAATTAAATAGAATAAGTGATGGAATAGTAATACTTAGGGAATTGTTAAATAGTTTCTTTGTTGTCAATATTTCACTGTGTTTAATCACCAGGGATGCTCTCAAACTTCTGCAAGAGAAGCAGAAAGGTAAACCCAGTGAATTGAAACCTGTGGTTTCTCCAGCTCCTGCTGCAGTGCCTTCTCCTTCACAAGTAGCAGCCGTGACTTCTCCTTATCCAAGGCCAGCAATTCCACCAGTTTCCACTCCAGGACAACCTGCTGCACCGGTAACACCTCTGCTAAGATTTCAGCATTGCTACAGCTGAATAGTGCAATAGCTACTTCAGTAGCTCTGAGATTTCTACATCTGGAGAGAGGAAGGAAACTAAGGCCACCCAGATGTCAAGCTCAGTGATATGCAGGTTTTAGTATGTTTCAGTGAATCTAAGGCAATGTAATTAAAACTCTGAAATCCTTGAAATTATGATCTGTATACTATTTTATGTAGCTTGCAAATTGAAGTGACGAAAAAATTTATATTGCAGACCTTGGAGAAACTCAAATGAGGATTTATTTTTACTGTACTTAATCTGTTTGCTTTCTGCAAGATTTAAGTGTCCATTAATGAGATGTCAAGAAGTGAGGAAGGAAAAGGCTTCTTGGTGGTTGCCTTGGAGAGTGATTTTGCAAACTCTAGAACCGAAATAAGTTTCTATGTTAAATTGAAGTCTTAGAAATACCAGAAGTTATTTTTTTAAAGAATAAATGCCCTTGCTGAGATATACATTAGTAGAAATTGAAAAGCTTTTGTGGAAAACATTTTCTGGCTCCAGAACTAAATTTGATGTGTCTTTTTAGGCTGAAGTTTACAATGTAGCTACAATTTATAATATTCAGAAAATGCTGCCTTTTTTTTTTTTTTTTGCACTGTACAAAGAGCCAAAGAACACAAAAGCTCAGGCTCAGATCCATTACAGAATAAAACGTTTCTATGATTGCACCAGAACATACGTATTGCAATTTACTGTGTATTGAGTACTATTGAGTATGTACTAAGGATTCTGTGAATCCTTATATGTTCAAGGGATATGTGCTAAAGATTAGGTATACAAAGTACTGTTTTACAGAATAATTTATTTTCTTGCTTTCTGTAGTCACTAATATTTTGAGAGATTTCTGGCAAGTTGACCTACTTCTAGGAAGAAGTTGGCCAGTGAAACATTATTGGATATATCTGGAAGGAGAGAGAAGAATAACAGAAAGGATGCAATATAGCCTGTCTTAAGGAATTGCTCAGGGAACTGAAAAAGAAGTAGCTTACTGAGGAAATATTCTGTTATAATTTAAATGGAACAAAGCATGATCCGAGCAATATGCCAAATCTGGAAGATGTAATAGTGCTTATATGCTCTGGCTGAAAATTAATGCCTCAATATTTGGATTTTTTTTTTGAAACAGGGTTAATTCTATACTGCGAAATGGAATTATTCTGTAAAAGCTGTTGTGTTGATCCCAGGTAATAGGAATAGACTAAAACACTCAGTGGTCTTAGTCATATTAATTTCAGTAGCTGTAATGTATCAGTTTTGGATACCTAGGGGATAGTTGAAGGAGTCACTGATGGTAATGCATCAATGCTGGAGTAGTGTTTCAGCAAAGGGGAAGTATGTTTGCTCTCCTGATATTTAATATGCAGCATATGATTTCTTTCAGGGCACATTCACAGAAATCCCAGCTAGCAACATCCGAAGAGTTATTGCTAAGAGATTAACAGAGTCTAAAACCACCATACCTCATGCATATGCTGCTGCTGACTGTGCCATTGATGCTGTTTTGAAATTAAGAAAAGAATTGGCCAAAGGTTAGTAGTCTGATTTACTTTAACATGTGGTAATACTAATGTGGTTATACTAATATATACTTTGTCTTGCTTACATAAACTTCCCTGGGAGGTGTAGGTTTTGTATAGGCAGACCAATATGCATTCAAATAATTTTTTTTCAGTATTCTGTATGTTGGACTTGAGCTGTAGTTCCCGGCCAATTACTGAATTGGACAATTTGTCAGGATACAGGAAGACAGAGGTGTTACTTTGCCAACTAACACAGCACTCTGAAGTCTCATTTTCCTCAATGATCAGGCTGCATAAGCAAGTAGCGACGCTCTGTTTGGTGATGGAGACACGCAGACATGCATCTCATAGACTGGTACTAAGTCTGTGACTTGGGTAAAAAGATCTGAAGGCCTGTTATTTGATAAAAGGAAGAAACAACAGGCTGGTTTTTCTCCTACTATACTTGTTATTTTTAAAGACCAAAGATTAGTTCTAAAGACTGAAGACATTCATGGGAGAGTATAGCTGTCTGCACAAGAGAAAAGTACATAAACAATTTGACGTTGATTCTTCTTAGTGCTGTTCAAGTATTCCTTTTTTCTGGTACCATTTGTGTAGTTTCTTCTCAATAGTTCAGCCTTGAGATGTTTCTCCTCCTTACCTTATTATCACAAGAATGAAAAATGAGTAATTGTGGGTCTAAGACACTTCAAGTTTTGATCTAAAGCTTCATGGTTGCTGTCATGGTTTGAAAGCTTATAGGTTCAAGCGGTAGCTTTCCAGAGCCATGCGAGCTCTGCATTCGGAATAACATAGCACAATAGTTTTAATTTACATTTTTACTTCTGTACTGATTGAGAAACTGAGGCCAACTGTTCTGTACTAGTAACTAGCCCATGCTTGTTTATCTGTTTGTGTGGTCTGAAATTAAATATGACTGGTATATTCAGGTTTTCAAGATGAAGATACAGGAACCGCTTCTCCTTCCACTGAAGTTTTGAGTGACTAATTTTTAATGCAACAGTTCCAGGTCATTTTTCTACCTGTTTATTTTCCCCTAATGATATCTTATTCACAAGTTAATGTCAAAGACATTTTATGATGCTGATATTTTCTTTAAACAGCAGCAACTCATAAGGAATGAACAAAAATGGATCTTAGGAATACTCACTTGAAATTTTTCGCACCTCTCCTGCTGTTGTCAATTCTTGATGAATATTTCCTTTAAATGTAGAGATGGAAAAGCCATATGTCTTTGCATGAAATTGAATTGCAGAGATTGTCCTGGTAGATGTTTATGTTTTCTCTGATGGAAATTACGGTGTTTTATACTACTATAAACTTCAGTGATGCAGGGTAAAATATTAGCAGACATGAATCATTTAACTGTATTCCTTCTCTACTACTGGACAGTGGCATTTTTGCCAAGGGTTAGGAATGTAGTATGTAAATAGAAACCAGTGTATATTTGATGATCAGGGTACAGGTTTGTGAAATTCTGTCAGTGCAGCATAGTAATTGCGAATTCCATTGTGTTCTGTTGGATTGCTATCTCTCTTCTTATACATAGATTACTAATCATGGCAAATGTTGCAGGCCAGTTATGTGGTAAGTGGATGCTCGGTTCGCTCCTCTAAATTTGTGATGACTTAAGAATGTTTCACTTGATATAATTATCTAAAAATTATTTTCCCTTGCAAAAATATTTCTAAAGGTATGTGTATTACATGCCATAAAACAGATTTGAAAACTGAGCAGTTTTGCTGCTTGATCAGTTTTGCTAACAGCAGTGGTGGTGGTGGAAGGTAATGTAGTTTTTTTTAATTGTGAAATTGTAAGTTTAATATTGTATAAATATCACGCATTTCAGGGTAATCTTATGGCATAATCTGCATTGTGTCTATTACCCCTGCTTCTGCTGCCACTCCTGATTTTAGTTATCAGTTTCTGTCTCCTGAAAATCTCCTGAGTGTCTCTGCATGAGATTTTTCTTGATGGAATGACTTTTGTCCCAAGGAGGAAAAATGTTTTCTTGCTTTTATTATTGGAGTTTGAAGATGAGTGACTTTCTGGCAATGCTTCAGAGGAGTAAATCTGCTGAATCACTGGAATCTTACCATCGCACAAATGCTGATAAACAAATCTTATGAACAATGACTGTTGTCCTTTTTTTAAAGTTTTCTGTTTCTTTTTGCAGATGACATTAAAGTATCTGTAAATGATTTTATTATCAAGGCAACAGCAGTTACTCTGAAGGTAAGCAAATAATTGACTTAAAAATATATATATTAGTAGTAATATGCCAAGGAGACGAGAAGTATTTTGTGAGCCTATGTGGAAATATGAATGTGATCATAGTAAAGCTGGTAATTCTGTATTGCTTATTGTCAGGTTTTTTTAGGTTTCCAGGTAAAATTCTCGTCACTGTCTATGCTGTGAACTGTAAAAATGAGAACTTCTTAGTGAAGATCCACTTACTGCAGTTAACATCTGCAAATCACAGTTGCTTTGTCAGCAGACTAAAGCAATTGTCAAGATCATCCATCTAATCATAGTTGCATCTTATTTCTTTTAGTTATGAACAAACATTTATCTAAGTCTTATACCAAGCTTGTTATTACCTCAGCTATATTCTGATGGCACATTCAGTGATACCTGCTTTGGAATAAAAATTCTTCTGGCAACCAGTGTTCGCTCATTGCTAGGAATTCTTGTTGCCTGGATTACCTCACAATGATATAAAAACATTGGAAAGGATGTGAGAGCTGTTTTTCTCATTTGTGTGGATAATTTTAACTATTTAAAAGTTGAGAGAGGAAGTTATGTTTAAGTTACGGGACGTAAGTATACATCCTACTCCTATGGATGTATGGAATTGAGAGAACACTGGACTGGAAAAGACTCAACATATTTCTAGCTGAATATGTACTAAATATTAATATATAATTTTAAGAGGTACAGCTTAATGTATAATTGCAATTTGGACAGAAAATAGACAGGATTCTAGGAAGTGTCATAAGCAAGTGCCTGAGAGAAATTTGAGGCCTTATTTAGATTGGAAAAAAGCTCTGCAAGTTAATACCAAAAACAAAAGGAGGAGCTAGATATGTGTGCTGTGCTTTTGTTAGACGTGGACATAACAAGAAGCTTCTTCTAGTGGCCTAATGAAACCTTTTGTGAGGAAATGGTGACACCCAAATTTACTATGAACTCCTGTGAGTGTTGTATAACAGATCTCTGCACCAGAAAGCAGGTGAAAGGAACAGGAGACAGAGCAAGAGGTTTTGTTTTGTCTTCTGAGGGGGTTGTTAGTTTGGTTTTTTTGAGGTAATGATAATTTTGTATTGATATGGAAGTAATCAGTAAAATTCTTGTATCCTATTGCTTTGTTAGAAATCTATACTAGCATTTGTTTGACTATTAAAATAATACACTGAAAAAAAAACCCCAACACATTTAACTCAGTATATCAGGAAACAAGTTCATGATCAAGCTCACATCTCAGCTTTCTGTCAGCATTTCAGAAAAGATGTGGGCAGCTGCTTTAAAAAAAGAAAACCCACTTCCACCTGCACATCCACCCGTGAAATTGGGTGGTGCAAATACATCTTCAAGTTTAAATTCAGTGCAGTTTCACTGACTCTTTTCTGGGCACTCTTCAAAGAGTATTTTGTTACTATTTTATTTCTGAACAATGAAAAATGTGTTCTTCTAGCTTTAATGAGCTGACTTCAGCTAGTTTGACGATTTATAATTGTTTGGCACATACCTCACGATACTGCTTGTATCAGTTCTTGAACATGTTAAATTTGTCCTTCATTTAGGATATCACAAGTCCAGTTACGAGTTCTGTGTTTCAGCTTGGTCTTGCCATTTGACAGACAGAATTTTGTGAATGTGCCAGTGGGCTCACCAGATAATAGCCCAGTAGAGCAATTCTGACTTTCTGGAGCAAGGAGGGAGAAGGATGGAGAAAGGAACTAAAACTTCCAGGATTATATCCTTGAGTGGTTTGGCTTCGTAACAACAGCTCCTATAGCAGCTGTCCTTTAAAAATGAATCTTTAATTGTTGAAGTGACAAATTCTTTCCCTATCATCTCTTTTGAATACCTTTATATAAAGAGTTATAGTTGCACATCACCCACTTGAGGGCATCTTACAGCTGTGTAAACTGTGGGACTTCTAGAAGTTTATTTAGCTTGCGAAGAAGGATGCTACATACTTTTTTTCCTTCTCTCTTCTTCTTTTTCTTTTTTTTTACACTATACATTCTGGTGTTGAAGAATAGCAACTGAGAGCACTGTCACACCACTTCTTCCTAGGAGTGCGGTTACTTTAGATAGATAGTAGAGTCACTTTTAATAGTGTGTCCCTCCCATATTTTTTTCTGGAATACTTTCTTCATTTCATTGAACTCAAAAAACTAAATGAAATTATCAGTAATCATCTCAATTTTAACTTATTCCACCCACAAAAAAAAATCTGATGCATTTTAGGAGAACTTCTGAATAACAGTGAGTGTACCTGCAGCATATTTTATTTGTTGAGAGTCATGCTTGAGACACCAGTGGAACACAGGGGTGTAGTAGGATGTCCATTTCCATACTTTTAAATTCAACATCCTGTGATTTATTTTGTGGGAGAAATTGCACTGCTTTGAAGCTTTACGTGCTGGGCCATCATAAGGTGGTATCAGTGAAGGAATTTGTAGTAATTTGGTTTCTTTTTTCCTAGCAACACCAAAAAAATCTTCTGTCTGTCTTGCCATTTTCAGTTTCTGGTGAATACATTCATGTTTTTTGACAAAGTAAATATAAATAAAATCAGTGCAACCTAATTAACTTGGTGGATGCCTGTATGTAGCTATGTGTCTTAAAGGAATTTCCTTTTTCTTAATAACTGATTGCACTGTTATTCTTGTAACAGCTGTCTTTTTTCCTTGTCTGTGCTTTAGCAAATGCCAGATGTGAATGTTACGTGGGATGGGGAAGTCTGCAGGCGGCTGCAGTCCATTGACATCTCCATTGCCGTGGCAACAGACCGAGGGCTCATTACGCCAATCATAAAAGATGTTGCTGCCAAGGGAATAAAGGAAATCGCTGCCTCTGCAAAGGTAGGTCTGAAATGTGCAGAAGGCTGAGGAATACAGCAGCTGTATCGCTTTCTGTAGCAGAAAATGTAGCGTGACCCAGATACAAATCACTGATAACAAAGGCAGTGGATTTAAAGCAGTTTCAGCATTACTTACGCTTCCAAATTCTTATTAATTTCACAACTCTCTTCATTTTTAATTAACAATAATATCATGCTATTTAGTTGAATGGTGGCTAGACTGCTTGAAAAATAAACCTGTACAGACTTTTGCAATTTAATATAATTGTATTTCTTTAATCCTCAAGAGAAAGCTATTTACTGCTAGTTTCTTTAGTATTTCCAGTCTTGGGGTTTGAGATTTTGGTTTTTTTGGTGTTTTTTCCCTTTCCGAGAAAATTTCTTGTCTGCCTTTTTTACTCTCTTTGCAGTTATATTATGGAACATATTTCTGTCTGCATTTTTTTCAATATGTGCAGTTTTATTAAGGATGTAACATTAAACTCCTCAGACTAATGAGCACTATTTTGCATAGACCAGGTGCCAGTCAGAGTCATACGTGGCAGTTGTTGCCAGACAAAGGAGTGGTTTTTGTCAGGCAGAAGTACAATGAATGATGAAATGTCCCAACACAGGCCTTTTTTTTGTCATTTAACGAGTGCTAATCAAAGGCCCACAGCTTCTGAGGAATGCAATGGAAGCAGCTCCTAGGGCATAAAAGTGTCCCCAAACTAGACACCACTGCACTTTGTAAATTCTTGCCTTCTGTGTAAAACTACAGAAATCATAATAGTCTGTGTTGATAGAGGGGAACAGCCAACAAAGTTGTAGCAGAAAAAGATGGGTCATGCCACAAAACATTCATTAAATGGGTGTTTTTAAGACTTTTACAGTCCTTATTGTTTACTTTAGGTTGAATGTGTTGTGAAAACAATTCCTTTCACTAGTAGCCGGTTGAGGAGCAAGGTCAGCTGAGATTGTTCTGGGGTTAGTGATAGAATGAGAAGAATAACAGCATTGTTAAATGTTGTGCTTTCATTATCATCCCCAATACCTGTAATACTGTGCAGTATTGCAAACCTCTCCTACCACCAATCAGTGTCTTGCAGTTCCCATGATGGAAATGCAGGCTTGTGTTACATTCAGTGGGGCCATGATAGTGAGCTTTCCCCTTGCCTTTCAAATGGGATGTGTGTGACATAGGTCACACTGCTCCCTGTGAAAGACACTGGGTCACATAGATTGTAGGTGTCCACACCAACATCATTTTGCTTTTCAGCTTCCTCACTGAATTACTGAAATAAATACATACCTGATATGCACATGGGGGAGGCACACACTAACTGCAGCTGCTCCTCTATCAGTCTTCCTGTAGTTTGGCAGGCGCTTTTTTTGTGTAGTTGCTTATATATCCCCTTCTGCTGCATGTTAATTTTAACTTCTTTCCAGGTCATGTGCATCCTGGCACTGTATTTTCATCATTCAAATAATGCAATTGCACAAATGCATCACGCTTATATTGACCCTGTTGTGTGAATGCTGTTCCCATGGCTATTGTCTTCTGGGTCACTTAATTATTCAAAGAATAAAAGTCTAAAATGAAGCTCAGTGTATCCTTGTAACTTGGACATGCTTATGATGAATTTTTAAGTTTTGTACAACTTTGTGATCTTACCTTGGAACATAGCATGAACTTCTTGGGCTGTATTTGAACATTTCTTCTGTTGAATTTTAAAGAAAAGTCTCACAAATGAAATGGAGATCACAGAAGGAGTGGCGCTAAAGGCACCCTTCAAAAGGTAGTGGAATGTTTAGCTGGGAGAAATACATTCATTCTATCTGGTAGAAAGTTCTGAAGTGGTACATGTCAGTTTCTTTAAACAAGTATGTTAGGAATACTGTGAACTTGTCTCATCAGTATTTTGCTAAACAGTCTAAAAACACCAGAGAGAATGATGGTTCCATTGTAAAAACTGGAACAATATTTGTAAGGTGAGGGAACGGCTTGTATTGAACAGCCAGTATGGATAGGAAAATGAAGTTTTGTGCCCTAGTCTCTCTGCCAAATCATTGCAGATACAAGTGTTGCTGAGATGCTTCCCTAAATTCAAAAGCAGGTGACTTTTGCTGACTTAATGTCTGTATGGTACTTAAAATGTCTTATTGAAAAAAAAGAATTAGTCTATTACAACACACTAATTTCTTTCTTTTCTCTGCCTGTTTTCTTCTTTCATTTTCTTTAGGCTCTAGCAAAGAAGGCTAGAGATGGAAAACTGTTACCAGAAGAGTACCAGGGAGGATCTTTTAGGTAAAACTCTAGCAGCATTTGGTACATGCAGTATGGGTTCAGAGCTGTTTTATCCTCAGCTATTCCACTGTCTTTTAATGCACTGCTTTTAAAATCTTGCTCTGTTTAGGATGAAACTCCATGTGATGATTCTGAGGGGCAAAACTAGACTGAGTGTCCTGTATCAGGGGGAAACAATTACCTTGGTGAACCAGGTGAAATGAACCAAGTTCATTTCATCTGTACTTGGCACTGGCAATGCCACACCTGGAGTCTTGTGTTCAGTTTTGGCCCATCCCCACAAGAAAGACATTGAGGTGCTGAGCAGAGGGCAATGATGCTGGAGAGGGATCTGGAGCACAGGTCTTGTGAGGAATAGCTGAGGAAACTGGGATTGTTTAGTCTGGAGAAAAGGAGGCTCAGGGGGACCTTATGACTCTTCTCTTTCTGCCTGAAGGGAGTGTAGTTACAGCAAGATGCAGGTTGGTCTCTTCTCCCAGATAATAAGAGGAGGAGAGGAAATGGCCTCAAGTTGCACCAGGGGAAGTTTAGATTGGATATTAGGAAAAAATCATCATGAAACGGATTGTCAAGCATTGGAACAGGCTGTCCAGGGAAGTGGTTGAGTCACCATCCCTTGAATTGTTCAAAAAGCAGGTGGATGTGACATTTAAGGACATGGTGTAGTGGTGATCGTGGTGGTGGTGCTGTCTGATGGTTGGACTTGATCTTAAAAGCCTTTTCCTACCTTAATGGTTCTGTGATTCTGTGATTCCAGAACTGGATGCAGTGCTCCAGGTGGAGGACCTGAGTAGCAGAGTAGAGGATCAGAATTACTGCCCTTGACCTGCTGGCCACACCACTTTTGATGCAGCCCGGGATAGAGTTTGCTTCCTGAGCTGCAAGTGTGCACTGCTGCCTCAGGACCTGCTTTTCATCCACCAGCACCCCCAAGTCCATCTCAGCAGGGCTGCTCTTGATTGTTTCATCCCCCAGCCTCTGTTGATATTGGGGGTTGCTCTGACCCAGGTGCAGCACCTTGCAATTGGCCTTGTTGAACCTCATGAGCCCAATTCTTGAGCCTGTCCACATCCCTCTGGATGGCATCCCATCCCTCAGGTTTGTCAGCAGCACCACTCAGCTTGGTGTCAGCTGCAGCTTTGTTGAGGGTATACCTGAACCCTTTGGCAGTGTCACTGCTGAAGACATGAAACAGTACTGGTGCCACTACAGCCCTGTGAGTGACACAACTTGTCACTAATGTCCATCAACGAGTTGCCCAGAGTGGTGGTGGATGCCCCATCCTAGAAACATTCAAGTTCAGGTTGGACAGGGCTCTGAACAGCCTGATCTGGTTGAAGATGAAGAAGCTTGTTGCAGTGGAACCTTTAAAGGTCCCTTCCAACCCAAAAAAATCATGATTCTGTACCGTTTAATCGTTTTTCCACTCTTTGCTGTAACTATAACAAGAAAGGAGGGAATGGTGGGCCAGCTTTCCCCACAGACAACCTGTCATAAAAGAGTCCAAGCCTTTCCTAATACACCACAGGTGGTGACACGGACAGGAACGGTGGAGGGAGAAAGGCGCAATGATGCTTTCATGTACCTGAGTGATACCTAGATGCCCAAATTTTATCGCTTAATGGGTACCACAGCCATTGCAACTTGGAGTTGTGAGGTTCAGTCTAAAAGACATTTGGCTTGGAACAGGGACAGGCAAAATATATTTAAAGATATTGCTTTGCTGGCCTACTTTCTGGCTTCAGTGTATGCAGTGTGAGAATATATTGCTGTAAAGAAACGGGACTTTTAAAAAGGTGCATTATTTTTAATTGCAGAGATTCCAAACCCTTGAGAGTCTGAATGTGCTCACCTGAAAACATTTCAGATCTATTTTTAACTTACTGGGTTTTGCCTTGGAGGGGATTTAAATCATAGTAGTCATTGAATATAGATTATTTCTTGTAGAGAATATGTAATTTCTGATGTTACTGAAACTCTTTTTTGTTTTATTCAGTATCTCCAATCTGGGCATGTTTGGCATCAGTGATTTCACAGCAGTCATAAACCCTCCTCAGGCCTGCATCCTCGCTGTGGGCCGAGCAAGACCAGAGCTCAAGATTGTGGAAGATGAAGAAGGGAATGAGAAACTTGAACAGCATCAACTCATGACAGTGACTCTTTCCAGTGATGGTCGAGTGGTGGATGATGAACTGGCTTCAAAGTTTCTGGAGACCTTGAAAGCCAATATAGAGAATCCAATACGACTGGCCTTAAATTAAACTTGGTGAAGATTGCTTCCTGTTTTGACAACATAGATAACTATTATATGCTTAGGGTTGTTTTTCTGTATAGAGGAGTAAATAGCAGGAGACGGACAGTTAAAAATATTTAATTTATTAATTAATGTGAAACACTCATGCTTTTAGTCTTCTGTAATAACCAGGTTTTGTACTGGAAAGCTAAAAGACTATAAAGTTAACATACTACATTTCTTTAAACACATAGTACCAATGGCACATGTTTGCATAGGAAAGTCAATCTCATCTGTAAAAAAACCTTAATAAAACTTTATGAAATATAAAAGGGAATAATAGAATAATTTGGGTTGGAAGGGACCTTTAAAGGTCATCTAGTCAAGCTTCTCCTGCAATGAGCAGGGACATCTGAGCCCCATCCACCCTGACCTTGAATGTTTGCAGGGATGGGGGATCTTCTGCCTCTCTGGGCAATCTGTTCCTGTTTTTCACCACCCTCATTGTAAAAATGTTCTTCCTTATATCTAGTTTGAATCTACCCGCTTTCAGTTTAAAACCTCACCCCTTCTCCTATTGCAACAGGCCCTGCTAAAAAGTTTGATGCAATCTTTCTTAGAAGCCTCCTTTAAGTGTTAAAAAAACACAAGTTATTTGTGCAAGCAGTGTTCTCATAGAGGTCCCAATATGAAAGGTCAAATTTTGCACACTGAATATTTGCTGATTAATGGTGTTCTTTGCATGGATGGGATGTAGATGTAAGTAGAAAGTGTTTCATCATGAGTGTTTATTGAAATATAACTCGAAGGCTCAAGTGCAGTGGCCTGAACTTCAAATTAACAGAATTAGATTGGTATCTTTCTTACCTATAAGTATGGAACCACACATTGCATGTAAATGTTACGAAATAACTGTGTTTACAGGACCTCATGAGAATATAAACTGTCAATAGAATAATGGGAGTTTGTCTTATTCTGGTTTGTGCAAGTGCTTTTTCATAATGATTTGTAGGAATTAATTATGGCAGCAGCTCAGCAAGTAAACAGCTAATTACAAGATAACCTTTATTTAACACTGAGTTGAGAGTTTTTGCTAAATGAGTTTGCTTCTTTAGCTTCTTCTGATATCATGAATTTCATTAAGTAGTAATCTTACTGTAGGGAGAGATTTTGATTACCATTACTGTGCAGGAATGGCCATAGCCGTTCTGTATTTCCAAGAGTTTCTTACTGAAAAATCATATTAAAGATGGGGTCCTGAGGATTAATTTGCAATTTGAAATGGTTGACTTTCAGTTTTTCCAAAGCTGTTTGTCAACCTTGAATTACTGGGGAAAAAAAAGACCAATTTCTATATTGTCCTTAATGTACAAGAAGCTCTCATTTGCTGAATCTGCTCGGCCCAGGAGATTCTGGAGGCCAATTTAAAATCTGATTTCCTGCTTTTCACTTGTGCACGCGTTGCTGCAGTGGTGCTGTGCGTTCCCCGGCATCCCTAGGTCGTGCTCCCGCGGGTGAGGGCTGCGTGGCTGCTCTGTGCCGCTCCAGTTCCGCACGGGCTGCGTTCCCTTCGTGCTTCGAGCCAGTGCTGTCCCTGCGCCCCCGGAGCCACTGCAAGGCGCTGTTGCACGTAAGTATGGGACGTGTGTCCCGTCTCACCGCCGTGCGCGCTCACATCCACTGTGAGCTGTCCCAGCAGGCAAGGCAACTTCTCCAGCTTAAATAAACCTTCGTAGCTTTGGAAATGGGCAAGGCTAATACAGGCTTGAATTCCAGTTTCTTTACACCCGCCTGCTTGCCAGCACTGTCATTTGAGGTGGATGTGATTTGTCAGTCATCAGCCTGTGAAGGAAATGTGTGGAATTCAGACATGTGATAGCAGTCATCTTAATTCAGCGGAAATGTACCCTTTGGCAACATCTACCACTTAAGCAGAAGTGAGACAACAAAACTCGCCCATACAGATTAAAATTAAAACATTTAGTATCTTCATGATGATGTAGGATAGAGATAATGGGTAAAATGGCCAGAAAGTGAAGAATTTGTAATGGGTATGCTTAGTTTTGAAGCAAATTTGCCTCAAAGTAAAACTTTCACAGATAAAAAATCTAGTTTTCTGTGTTTTATTCTTTCAAGTGTCTTCTGTCACCCTATTCTTTACAAACCAAAGCAAGAAATACAATGAAGACATCTACTTTCTTGAGTAATTTTTAAAAATCCATAAAAATGAAGGAGTATACTCGATTGTGCTGGAAATGTGTGCCTTTAGGACACTTACTATCTTTGTATCATTTCCCATTGCGGGAGGCATGATTAGAAAAAAATAAAGGGGTAGCTGTTTTGGACTTTGTGATTGTTGGCAAATCTTGAACTGTGTGTTACACTTTAATCCCTAATTGCAATGTCAGAATATTTGACTTCTAGGGATTTTTTTTTTTCCTGAAATCTACTCCTTATGAAATAAAATTTCTGTAATTTATCTTCCTGCTTGATGCTGTATCCCACACCTCAGGATACAGTTGGCCCTTTTGGCTGCCGGGGCACACTGCTGACTCATATGCAATGATGTTCTATTCTGTTTGTTCCTAAAATGTTGAAGGCATAGACAGCAGATTCCTCTAAGCCAGTGTAGCAGTTACATCCATAATCGATTAAACAGGAAAAAATCTGATTAGCTGAAAGTATCTTTCAGCATGTTCTTAGTTAAGCATAAGTTTTAAACTTGCAACCTCTTGGTGGGATTTCTTTCTCTGTAGTTATGCTTGAGTGAAGCAGGAGGATGTTCACGGTAGCCTGCTAGAGATGTGTAGAAACATGTTCTGAGAAACATAGAAACTTAGGATTTGGGTGAAATCACGTGTTGATTAAACTGGGGTGAAAATCTCTTACTGGAAGCTTGACAGGCTGCTTTGCATGTTTACTTTACAAAATCTGCATCTTTCATCTGTATCAGTGAAAAACCATCATTGTTTGCTTGAACTCAGTTTGCGCTCCTTCGCTTTTACGTCAATTTTGTTTTAACTTGTAGGTGTCATGGTACATAATTATTCAGATACAATAACCGTGCTGTTCTTCCCTCTCTCCATAATAATGGCCCTACCTGTCAAGTTAAACATTTGTGTCATTATGAGAAAATAACTAGCTGGAAAATGACAGACATTTCTGTTTGTTCAGTACCTGTACTAAGGAAAAATGATTCATTCTACATTAATGAATACCACTATTTATCTCCTTAAAAGATAAGAGAACAAGAGAAGATTCCCTTTTATACTTTGAAAGTTTCTCTTGTGGCTTAGACCTAGACAGGAAGAAAGGGCAGCTGTGAACATTTTTATTTCTGCTCACTGTTGTATGAAGAATGTGGTGAATTGTTAGAGCAGCAGATCTCTCCTGCAGTTTCATGATTTTTTGCATTGTCTATGTGATGTGCATTCAGTACACTGTTCACTTCACTTTGCAGGGATCCGAGCAATTGAAGGATACTCTCCACTGACCTAGTCATCAATTAATTCCTGTTTCAGTTGCCTATTTTAAGATATAATTATGTTTCATTTTGCAGCTTTGGCCAACTTTTAATTTCTTCTCTGCCAAATAAATTACAAGCTTACATATCCAAGGAGGCTGTTTGCTTGTGCAGATGCTTATACTTGCTGTGTCATGTCCCAGTCTGCATTAGCAGTATGCACTGACTTTCTGGAGGTTTCAGCAGACAGCAACATGCTGTTTCCTCCTCCTTGCCTGCTGAATGGGAACTACCACAGATCCCTGGGTTGATCAGGAAAAGAACTCTTTACACTCTTCTGAAGTTTGAAACTTCTTACAGTGTGAATTTCAACCCAGTATTCTGAGTGCAATATGTTACTTGCTTGTTCTAGGATACTAGGAAGGAATTCTACAGCACCTTCACTATTCACTTTAAAGTACAAACAATGCACAGATTCAAATAAAGGTAGCATTCAAATTCCACCCCACCACCCCCCCCCCCAGCCCAAGAGTACTTAGAGAGAGAACTAATTTGCAGTTATTTTGGAGTCAATTCAGAAGTTAATTGGTTGCGACCAGAGAAATTCATCTGATGTTTTAACACCTTGTGTTTCCCTGTTGACAAATAGAGAGGAATTACAGCTTTTTCAGGTAGGTTTGAAGTCTTTCCTCTGTCCATTCATATTTTGAACCTACTATAACTATCACAATCTTCAAAGCAGGTGGCATGTTACTCAAGCTCATAACAAGGGCTAACGATTCTGAGTGATTCCCAGGCTGGAGCAGAAGAAACATTTCGGGATATGCAAAGTTATCTGAAACAATGCTTTAAGGTACCTCCTTGGCTGCTATCCATATATATTTATATGCCCTCTGACAGCTGCAGACAGAGGCCACAAACAGAGAGTCGAGGCCCTCTTACTGAAATGGATAATACTCATAGAAGAGGAGTGATTACTGAAATTCACCTGTCAGAGCTGTCTCAAATATTATTCACGTGGCTTAAATCTTAAGTGTGCTCTGAGCTGAGAGAGGCACTTTAGCTAAAGACTACATTTAAGCAGTTGCAGGAAGATGTCTTTAATTTTGAAGTCAGTCCGTATTGTGGAGGGTAGAAAAGATGAAAGAAAGTCAAAAGAAAGTAGTCTTTTTCACCTGTACTTGAACAGCATTCTTTTTATGGTATTATATCTATTTTATTCATTATCAAGGAGTGCCTGGATTTCTTTAAGCTGTAAAGTATAAGCAGGTGATCTCTGTCTATGTAGTTGTCGTAGGCAAACTCTGAAGGAAATAATACTTTGAAACTTTAATATTCCCTAATGCATTTAGAAAAGGAATTTTACTTCTTGGACCTCCTTTTAATGGAAACGCGTAATTCTCATGTGTGCGTGCAGGCCCGTGTACAATCTCTGTACGTGCAGAGACGGACTGGTAAAGACCATCTGCTGCTTTCTCAACCATGTTTGTTTCAGCCTTTCAGATTTGGGCTACAGGATGAACAGGGGCAGGCTTCTGTATTCCCCTGCTGAGACTTCAACATTTCTGCTTTAATGTTCGTGTTTCGGTGTGTGTGTGTACAGGTACAACACTGGGGGAGGCCTGAGAGAAACCTGCCCTGATTACATTGGAGGAGAGTAATTGCAACATCGCATCTGTTGCTCAAACACGCGTGATGAGACAGGTGCAATGATAGCTGGGAGCAAATACTCTTGGCTAAGAGAGATACCCTGAAGAATCTGTGAAGCAATCTTTGGGTGAGAAAGCAGCCTTCCCTTGTGCCTGCCTCAGCACAGTATTTTGGGGGCTGCGGAAACAGAATGAGTTGTCTTGTGTGGGAATAATTTGTCCAATGCACTTGAAGAGGTTTTATGCATTTTTGTTCTTGTTGTTAAATAACAAAAAGACAACTAACCAAATAAAACCTGCAATTGTTGCAGAGTACTTTACTTGACTTGCTGATAAATCTAACAGTCCAAAAATGGATATTCTAGAAAACATATGGTATTGGGACTGCTTTAGGCACAGGCTAAGCCATTATTTTTCTCTGTGCTTTTCTGAGCCTGAGTCCAGTTTAATTTTTAAGCAGTTTAATGTGTTAATTGTCCTCCTGTGGATGTGTGCTATATACAGCTCAGTAGTATGTGTCTGTGTATGCCATTTAAATCAAACCAGTCATGGATGGTAATTGACAGTTTACTTTTAATTTCAGAATTGAGGCATCAGTGCCACCAGAAATGCCATCTCTAAAATAACAACAAGCAAAACAAACAAAAAAACCCAACCAACTGAAACCCCCCTCCTGAATTTAATGCAGCACTGAGACAACAGTTTGCCTCACTAGTGGCAGAAAGCGACATTAGGACAGGAAAACAGTAACTCTGTGGAGAACTCAGTGACAAAAGAACTCTGCCTTCTTGCATACCTAAAGACGGGGAGGATGGGGAGTGTTTGTTTTGGGTTTTTTCAGTTTTTATATTAATTAAATACAGAAAAATGTGGCTTTGTTATAAGTGACAATTTTTTCCCATAGCAACCACAAGTTCTAATTAAAAGTTCTAGAATATGCTCTTTTGACTGGAAGTTTTAGGGATTTCTTCTGAAGTTCTTGTGGTATTAAAAATAATTGTTTTCATGTGGTTTGCCATTATTTTTGTGGTAATTCAGAATGCTTGGCTGGAGTTTCATAAGTGAAGAACAGATTAAACAACCATAGATCGCAATTTTCTTTGCTTGAAGTATGCAACTGGTAGGTAAGTTTTCTGGAGCAGGTGACCCTGTCACCAGTAGTAGGAAAGGTAAAGATGGCCTTTTTATGGGCTCTCAACCACACAAGAAATACCTAATTTTCTTTTTGCTCAATTTCCTTTATTTTCCCAGTTAAAATTAGTTTCAGTGTACTGGAAGAATTAGTGACCTAGTTTACCAAAACATTTATAAATACAATTATGTTCTTACAAAATTGTGGATTATAGCTATACATAAAAATATTTTCATTAGAATTCCTATGAACATTCCAAAGATGTTCAATTGCACAAGTTTTGTTTCAGATGTAGATTTATATAAATAATAAAGTGTATGCATACAGATTATTTTAGTACTGACCACCACTTTTAAAGTAAGAGGTCATTTATGTGTCAGCTGTTTAAATAATTGGAGGAATTTCTTATTTGGCAATGTGTAATCAGTTTTTACGACAGTCCCAGAAAACCTTGACTCACCTCACCGTGAATTCCTAAGAACTTGTGTTATCTCTGAAATCCTTATACAAACAGACCTTTTTACAATGGAAGCATATTTGGACTTGAAAGAAACCTTCAGCTTCTTTTGAAGCCTGTGAGGAGTCAACTTTCTCAGAAAGAGCTAAAATTTTTATGAGTTTCTGTCTATCCTTCTTCTTCTCACTGTTTTCTTGCTAATATGCAAATAGAATACAGACTTCTGAAATAAAAATAATGCTGGGACTGTCCACAGAGATGCCAAGAGACTGAAGAGATTAGGATAGCAGGTCCAACTACATCTTAAAAAGCTGCCTTTGGTTTCCAGTGATAATGTGAAATATCAGTGAGGAGGCCCTTTGTGTTCATGTGTCTCAGGTCTGCTGGGGCTGCCTCACCTCTTTCAAGTAATCAAACGGTGAGAAGACAAAGAAAACAACTGGCTACACAGCAGAAAGCTGAAGCATCTCTCAAACATTTACCAGCAGTCCTGGCTCAACAGGGAGGTCCCAGCTGGCTGGAATTCAGCAAAAGGGTCACCCATCTACAGAAAGGGTTGGAAGGACAATCCAGGGAGCTACAGGTCTGTCAGCCTGACCTCAGTGCCAGGGAAGGTCGTGGAGCAGATCGTCCTGAGTGTGATCGCACAGCATGAGCAGGGCAGCCAGGGGATCAGGCCCAGCCAGCATGGGTTTGGGAAAAGTAGCTCCTCCTTGACCAACCTGATCTCGTATGACAAGGTGACCTGTTTAGTGGATGCAGGAAAGGCTGTGGATGTTGTCTACCTCGACTTTAGTAAAGCCTTTCACAGCATTTCCCGCAGCATCTTCCTGGAGAAGCTGGCTGCTCATGGCTTGGACGGGTGTTTACTGGGTAAACAACTGACCGGATGGCTGAGCCTGGAGATGGTGGTGACTGGAGTTACATCCATGCTGTCAACCATTAGAACAGGCTGCCTGGGGAAATGATTGAGTCACCATCCCTGGAGGTATTAAAAGACATGTGGATGTGGCACTTAGGGACGAGGTTAAGTGGGAGGTTTACAGTTGGACTTGATGATCTTGAGGATCTTTTCCAACTAAATGATTCTATCATCTAGTTCAGCTACTTGGGGACATTTTAAATATTCTAGAAATTAAAGGTGAGAGATATTTTACCAGAGAATTAGATTTATGTTTTCCTTGTTCTGATTTCAACAGTGCCCGTGTGCTCTATCTTAAATAATAACAATTTCTCCATCACCATAAATATGAAGTCTGGGTATTCCTGGTGTTGAGTGATTGTGATTGAGATGATCTAGATTGTTCGTGTTCGTTAGATGTAAGTCTTGAAATCTCAGCCAATTTGTGAATTTTATGGCTAAAACCCCACATCCCTGCTGCCTGCTTTTCTGTAAGCCCAGGCTGCTGTCCTTTTTCAGTCATTAGGTCCACTTCCCACTGGCTCTGGATAATCCTTGCTCGTGCTGTTTCTTCCTGAAGCTATCTCCTGTGCTTACCAGCACTGTGACAGAAACTGTTTGGTATTTATCGTCACAGTTCTGCAAAAGGAGTGAAGCAGTGGCTTAAAGTAAGATTTGGTGACTATTTTCTATATATATGTGTGTGCTGTTGTATTCATTTGCCTAGCCAGAAAACTCTCTGGATGGTTTGTTTTGAGCTAAGTACTGAAAGCCTGTGAAGCAGGGGGAAATATTAAGATTACTTTATTTCCTCCTTTGTAAACAGTTCATGTAATCCAGCAGGATTTGCCATTCCATCAAAAGAATTCCTTTGTCTATCCATAAACTGGTTTAATTCTTTTAGATTCAGGACTCATTAATAACATAATGTGGTTTACGTTTTAGAGCAGGGTACCTCTGACTGTTGCCAAATCACTTTGTTAGAGAGTGTTCACTGACTGATATATAACATACACTGTTGTAGCTAGCATGGTTTATCATTTTCTTTTACAGTATTAATTTTTTTTTTACCCCTCAAGCCATGTTGGGATTGTAGTGGCCCTTTACATCTGGCTTAAAAAAAAAAAAAAGGAAAGCTACAGGAACAGGGGACGATAGTTGCTTTTCAGCAGTGGCAGCTGGAGACTGGGTGCGATATCCAAAGGTGTGTAAAATAACACAGAGGCTTGCATGTAAACAACAAACTCATCTCAGAGTTCCATCACTAAGCACGGAGAGAAACCAGTGTTAGGTTTGGACTTGCCATTTCTTGTTTCCCTAGAGAATAAACTTGAATGATTTTTTTTTTAATTCAATGTTTGTTTTTTTTGACAGAACCTTTGTACTTCCACTGTAAAAGGTAAGAAGTCATTTTGAATGCTACTCTCAACTGGGTAACAAAGGACTTGCTGGAGATCAGCTTGATTTTATTATTGTTCTGGTAGGTTTCAGATCTTTCATAGCAGTGAACTGAATTTCAATGAAATAGAAACAGGAGACACTTTAGTCTTCACTTTTGATTAAATCTCACCCAGTCTTCAGCATGAACCACTGTTATTTATAACTTGGAGATCTGGATCAAGACTCAAAGAAGAGGAAAGTTCTGTCTAATAAGTCCTGGCACCAAACCAACTGTATACAAATGACTGTTGAGTTTTAATTTTAGGTGCCCAGGAAACTCCAAACTTCAAACATAGTATCACCCCAGATTTCCAAGGACTGCCTGGTCACCAGGTGCTTACCAGATGATTTACTGACTCATATGAAAGAAAACACAGACATTTTTGAAAATCAGGAACTGAAAAACACGTAACTGCTACTGAAGCTGTGTAAGGTATGTGCATACAATAAATTGCAAATGTACTCTGATTTAATATTGTACACATCCAGCCAAGAAGACAATCTTCTTCTTTATTGAATATTTAGAGTAGAAATAAAAGTTAAAATTAAATAGTTCTCCTCAGCATAAATGCATTACATAGTAAATTAATATGAAATATTGTTACTTCTTCTGTATGCATTTTTTGGTTTTCTTAAATGAAAAAGCCCTCAACCTAGACATAAAAAAAGACAAAAACCCTGCTGTAAATATACAGACTTTTTGCAGCATACATCACTTTCCAAAACCTAAGAATAGTTAGGTAGGCATCTCTTAAATACTTTGCATGTACACAATAAAACGTTTCTTTAGTGAATGGTAGGCTGACACTGTGGCAGGAGAACAGGGGAGAAGAAAGCAGGAGATGCATTTACATGTTGGTGCTGATTACAACACACCAGCTTTGTTGTCTTAAACTAAGAGCATCATCAAACCAATTCCTGTGATCTCGAACACCAAAGCAAATGAATTGCTATAAAATGCCACACAATAGATTTTTTTCCACTACCATTCCAGCTGATTATTTGGAATAAGAATTAACAATTAATTAACATTATTCTGATTCAAAGTTAGGTAATTAAGTCTGTAATTAGGTCTGATTTTTAGAACAGATGAGAATGCAATTCCTTCTATATTCCAAGGAAGATAAATTGTCTGGAGGGGGAGTACATGCCAGCAGTTGAGATGGAAGGTTCTGGAAGGAGACCATGCTAAGAGGGTTATGGATTTCCAAGAAGAGAAATATATGCCAAACACTAGAGATGAATATCAAAAATAGAGGTGCAGGTCACCTGGCTGGCACTGTAGGAAGCAGAGCAAGTCTGGGGAACCAAGGAAGAAGTTTGCTTTAGTGTTGTTTGCTGTCCACTTGTGTATTCCCCATGAGAACACTGTGCTTCAAAGATTATCTGCCTTTACCTTCTCCAGCCACGTTACTCAATTCTGACATTTCAGAGAGTTAAATCTCTTATCCAGATATCAACACCTTGTATGGCAGATTCTTTTATAAAATTGCTCTTCCTCTTTAGCCAGAAGAAAACATAATCTAGATTTTACACAGAAGACAATCTTTTCAGAATTATTAACAGTAGGGTGGGTACTTGTGAAGGAAGGAGTTTCTCTAACAGCTAAATACATGTTATTGTATGTCATCCCTAAGGTAGCGTGATTAACCTCCAGTGGGGGTATCATTCATTCTTCTGGAACTTTGGAAACAGTTGTAACTTTCCAGGCTGCATTTCACCAGTGTATTGTTTATCATTACTCTGCCAGAATATTAAGCAGGCGTACCCTCGTGTTCTGATCTTAAAACATTCTGTAGCACCTATTTCACCAAGCAAGTTCAGTTTCATTTACTGTAAAGTAAGCTGTGTTTTCTGGAATGCACCAAAGGGTGTGGAAAACTGTCTAAATATGCCTGCACTAGGGACAGAAAACAGAATTATATAGGAGGAAGAGAATTGCTGGTACCTAAGACTGTTTAAAAAAAATTCACCTACTAACTTACTGTATTACCTTGTAACAGCTGGAGTGATGCAGAGAAGGATGTCTGGAAAATAAGTCATTTGCAATTAAGTATGGACATAGATATATCACTCATAAGTTTTCAAGTTCTAGTATGGAGAGAAAGAAACAGGACTCAAAGCCTGTAATACAACTGTCCCCTAGATTTGAAAGAAACTTGCTTCTTGTTGTGACCTGGATTTTCCACAGGGTGTTTTTAATCTTCAACTCATAATAGAATAAAACATTTACTATCTTAAACTTTAAGAATGTCAGGATTTCCATCCTTGACATTTAGATCCACTGCCAAACCACCAAAGTAACTGTTATCCTTAAAACAGCAGATTAATTTCTATGGCAGTAAATAAACTAAGGAAAAGACAGCAGTGTATTAGAGAGAGGGTAAACACTGCTCTATCTTCTTGAGAAAAGTTTCATTGTGCTTCATAAATAATATCCTTCATCTCTAATGTTTACTCCAGTGTTACTGCCTCTCACTGATTCATTATTTGCAGTCTTTTTCTGAGAAAGAAAAGTGCTGTCATTGCTCTTTTGTCTCAGCAGCAGAATTGTTATAATATGCCAGTGTGTTTCTAACAGCACAAATGCACCATGATCTTTGAACACCAGGCTCCTCTCTGCAGTTTTCAGAGACTCGAGAAAGAACAGAAGTTTTGCTGTGCTGGGTAAACACGTGGTGGTCAGCCACAGCATTGTGACTGTTGACTGCAACTAAAACAAGGCAAGAGCCATCAACTCAATCTTCCACTCAGGGGCCATTGAAGTCAAGGGTAGATACCCAGAACAAGGGGCACATTTCTGCTGAATTCAGCCAGAGAATGGTTCTTTGGTAGTTAATTTTTTATGAGTACGGAAGTAGCCATAAGGCCTCTGTTTGCAGATTGCTTTGCAGAATCTACCTGTCATACCTGTTGCTGACCTTTCCAGTTCCAGCAAACTGTGTGTACCCACTGTTCCATTTTCCAGACTTCCTCATCTTCTTTTCTCATATCTCTTTCCTTACCTTCTTCCCTTGAGGCGGTTTTCTTCCTTTGCTCTGTTTTGGCATCTGTAAGTATTTTGCGGGATGGGTCTTAGGCTTATGTGATGACACAGTACCTCCAAAGGAACTGTGGTAAATCATAAATGCAATATTGCTGAAAACCTTAGAGGGCTCCATAAAAAGACATCATCTTTATAAATTTGTGCAGAAAAGAACTCTTAAGGAAAACCATCCTTTTCAGAGCGCTTAAATGAATTTCTGAGGGTGTACACTGCTTGGAACAGCCTCAGATTGACCAAGAAGTCAGTACAGAGAAAAGATGCAGAAAATAATCCTGTTGAGCATATTACTTGCAGCAAAGTCCTTACCTGGAGAAATAGCTCCAGAATTATTCAAATTCCTCATGAAGCTTCTCAGACTGCACAAAGCCACTTGTTAAGAAAAGTGAATTACAGACATTGGACCTTGGCTGTCAGCAGCTTGTCTCCTGAAACAGACCTTTTGGATGTACATAGATGTACACACTTTTAATTATGGATTTTCAAATAAAAATGTGAAAATGGCGAAGTCCCGAAGTTCAGGCCTACATTCTCCTTCTCTTGAGCCCATTAGCAGGTGCAAGATAAACGAGTTTTTTCAGCTTGCTGTGGATGCAGCTGCCTTGACGATGGCCCCAGCAACCCTACGGCATCTTCAGGTGTTCTCCTACCTAGCTGACCATGCAGGTCTGTGGTTGTTGTTTTATGCTCTCTCCACTACCTTCTTTGCTGACAACTGGGCCTGTTTGCAGAAGTGCAAAGCTCTTTTCATTCAAAGCTCTTTTTCTCCTGTGCTGATCCAGGGAATGGTTAGCAGCCTTTCAGTGTTGCAGCTCACCCATGGTGCAGCCAAAGGCCTGATGCAATGATCTGCCTGCCGGTGTGTTGGCTGTTCCACGGATTCATCCAAACCTGTGGGTCACCTTCACCTACAGGAATCTAGACCACTATTCTCTCTGCTTTCTTCTGTGGCTCCCAGTCTCTGAGTATAGAGGTAAATTAAGTTATCTCTGTGGAGCCTTTTCTGAGTACAGAAATACTCAGGTGCAGAGAGCTTAGGTTCACTAGAACAGGAGTTCCAGTCACTTATTTCAGTCTAGCAATTTAGTCTGGGTGATGACAGTTCACCTCTGCATCCTGTTTTCTGTAGTGTGGTATGATGGATGAGCTAAAGTAAAACAGGAACAAGACACATGAGGAATCTATTCAAAGTTATACATAGAGGTGGGGAGAAGGAGGGAATTTTCTAGTGATTACACCCTGGCTCATGAGACTTAATTATCCAAAACAGTCTGATAGCTAATGAAATTTTTTTGCATAGCTAACTCCCATTATTAGTTCTGAGGAGGTGTGAGGCTTTCTTTCCACTTCAGGGAATTTCTTGTGTAAGTTTCTTCTGAAGGTGAAAAATATCGTATTTCCCTAACTGCAACAGGCTCTGAGAAACAAACTCTGAGAATCAAGCTCTGTTTTCAGCAACTGAATTTTCGATTTCATATTGTTTGATAGTTTCATCTGCTACAGAAGTTTCTTTCCCCTTTTCAATACATACCTTGTACAAATGGTTAGCTCCCACTTCAGCCCATGCTATAATATCTTTAAAGTGCACCTTTTTCAGAGTAAACCCATTGAGCTATTCTATAATTTATCTATTCAAATCTTTGGCACTGTATAAGAAAAGGCAGAATTATCACAACCACTAGCTCAAATGGCAAAGCCTCTTTGGAACACCAGCCTTTTTGTCCAAAACTTGATTGAATTGTCATCTATATTTGGGTTTGTTTTTTAACAGATAGGCAAATTGTAGTGTTCATGCATTGGTGATCTAGACTATAAATTGTTCAGTACACAGAGCAGGTAATCGCTTGACAACACCAAACTCTACAGGTCAGTTAGTATGAGATGTCTTTGGTAATTTTTAAGACCTTCTATTTTGGTGTTTATTTTGATCATCTAAATATATTTCTAAAAACTTAATGGAAGAATTTATTTTTTTTCCTTCTGAAAGCAAAGGGCCCCGCCTGGCATGGCAAACTGAGTGAAATCACGAAGAAAAAAAGTAGAACATTAATAGTTCCTCTTTATGCTTGTCACGTCTCCTTTGAGAGTAACTATTTGAAATGCTGACTGCAGCCCCATATTAACATGGGCACAGAAATAAAGATGAGTTAATCCTCCCACTGACTTCATGTCATGCTGGACTAACTGCATTTTAACAAACAGAACTCATATTTTCAGGCTGAAATGTGCTGCCTCAGTTCACCTACTTTCCAGACACGGACATTTGCTAATTCAGAAAATGCAACATTTGCTGCTGTCTGTGTGCATATATGTTGTGTCTTCTGCTGCCCTAACAGAGCTATTGGGTCATAAGGAGAGCACGCTCTAGTGATGTTATTTGACTTCTCACCTGGAATGGCCACTAACTGTGGATACAGAAGAAGGAAACAGAGTATTGCATGAAAGCTGACAAAGCTCAGAAAGGCATTTTTTTTCCTTCTCAAAGGCATAAAGAGGAAGAACCCACTCGTCATGAGAACAGGATCTAATGCTCCTCAGACTGGGATCAGAGGTGCATGCAAGGAGGCTTCTCATTCCAATGAAATCTTCTGGAATAAATGTTAGCTCCACATGAAGGAAGAATACAGGTTTTTTTCATGTTTTTATTATGATTGTAATGGTCTTTCCTGGTGAATGTTGAATGCTGAAGTGGTTTTTTTCTTGCCATCTAGCATCTGAACATTATGAAGGGGCAAATGAGACATCTCTTGACTTTCAACACTGCTTTACAGATTCTGAGAGAACATGTGCTTCCAAACAAGGCAATCAATTCACTGTTTCTTTCAGAAGGAAGAGAGAGACTTTGGTGCATGCTTTTATGAGAGATTTTCTCACATGTATTTTGCACACAGCTGTTCCAGTACTAACAATTATATTCCTAATTCATGCCCTGGGACTTCTTAATCTCTTGGGCTGTCAAAAGTACTGAACATCTTGGAAGCTAATGAGAGAAGTCTCAGATAAAAAAGGAATATATGGACATTAAGCATCTTACAATACATGGACAACTGGACTAGAAGTCAGTCTGGTTGTTTAAGGCAGAATTATAGAGGCCAGTAGAGAAGTAATTCTTAAATCTGGCCTTTTTTTCTGTGCTTGGAATTCTACCTTAGTCATTCCTCAAGGTATATGAAATTCCTGGTTAGAAACCCCCTTCTGGAGTTCAGAGGCCCATTTTCCCTTTTAGACAGGATTCTGGCTCAGTGGGGTGGTGTTTTTAGCGTGCATTCCTCTGAAAGGAAATCTGAGTAAGCCTATGCCTTATTAATTATTACTTCCTCTAAATAAAAATTATCTTACTGTTCAGTTTTGGTTGAACAGTAAAATCAATATTTCCCATCAATGGTAAGAACTCTGATCACACTTTTAAGTCTCATGATCTTGATGAATTTTGTAATTGGACTTTCTGAGCATATTCACTAGCAGGAACCAAAATCATTTAAATGACACAAGCCATAGGTCTAATCTCCCTCAAAGCTGAAATTAGATTGTTGGCACTCACAGCCTTGAGCTGAGACCTCCCTGAATTCTTCCTGGTTTGTATGAGTCTGTTTTGGTTTGGTTCTTTGTAGGCATACATTTCTTGGGTTTGCTGTCTAATGGTGAATCAGTGCTCTGTCTCTTCAGAGAGAGCGAAAAGGGCCCAACATTTATCAGTGAAAATAGGCATAACCCTCCTGCCTGCAGCCTGTTTTTCAGTGGGAAGTGATGTCTCCTGCAAAAGAAAGGTGTAAATATCTTCTTTCTTTCAGTCATAATACTTGATGGGAGAAGGTGAAAGTGTTGTCTTCTAAATGACTGGGACCACTTTCTACAGGTGTTTCTTTATTAAGTGCAGCACCAGAGAAGTAAACATTTGAAAGTGCCAAAGGAATTGCAGCACACCGTGGCTTCACGATCAGTCTTTCTGGGTGGGATAATCCTGGCCAAAGATGACGTGTGTGTCAGTGAAGGAATTTGTCAAATACTGAGTGGTAGTTCACAACAAGTGAAGCCAAGGGAAGCCTTGGATTGTGAGGAGCTAGACTGAGATAACAGCAAAGCCTGCACTCATGGGTTACATGAGGATGATTATCCCCCTGCCACAAAGTTTTCCATGATTATACTACATAGCTACAATCCACGCAAACGTTGTCCTGCTATAGCAACATGACTCATTTGTTCTTTTAAAGACATTTCTATTACATCAGGGAGACAATTTTTGGAAATCTGATAATTTTCACTGAGTCAGTTAACTATCTTGTCTTTTCCAGATGTGTCTGGTTATCTTCTGAGTAAGCTTGGAGAATGTGAGTGTGAATGGCTGTTGTTGGGGTCTGTCTGTCTACTGGCAGAAAATACCCTAGAGTAAATACGTGGTTTGTATGACATGCTGGTATTATTCATGCACATACTAACTAGGTGAGAGAACAATTTAGCAAACCGGTAAATATTTTTTTTTTTTTTAGTAAATTGAAGAATGCCCTTTCAGGAAGAGAGAACTCCTCTTTATCAAAGGACTTTTCCAGGTTGTTTGTGCTTGGAACAATAATTTTTAAATTGGTACAGAATAAATCTATAACAAAAGTCCAAATACTGCTTTGTGTTATACAAACTACACTTTATGAAAAATGAACTTTATATCACAATAGATAAATCACAGATAGTAAGCTTTAAGGAACTTTAAACGTTGATATGATAAAAATATGAGATTGTCTATTATCATGTTTTCTATTTCAAAATTATTTTTGTTATAACTGTATGCCAAGGTATTTTCTCTGAATTTTTGGAAATTTCTTAACTGAAGTTTTTTACCTGAAGTCATCAAAAGAAATCAGTACTATATCTATGTATGTATCGTTTTATTGGAAAAGTTTATAATAGAAAGCTATGTGTGTGAGAGCGCATTGATGTGTGTGCTATTTAACAGAAGAGACAGATTTTCTTGTATATGAAACATTAAGCCTGCAGTAGTCATTTGATATAAATCAGAACAAACAAGCAGATAAACAAATCCCACTGGGTAAATTGGAAAAAGTCCTGCCTGCATGCTGCCCGTATGATTTGTGTGTAAATGGACAATGATATACCCTTGTAACTGGAAAATATAAAAATTAGAGTGAGGCAAGGCTAGGTTTATTTAAAAAAAAAAAGTGTTTTCTTAAAATGGCTGTAGGGAGAATATAGGCACTGATTTTTAAATACTGTTGTTTTGTTGTTTCACTGACATAACTATTCCGCAAGAAAAAAACCTGTGTGCTCAAGAGGAATTCGGGCAGTGCTTGTTGTAATTCTCAGTTTCAGGTAAATCTCAGCCTAAGTGCTTGTGGAATGGCTCGTGACTGTCTCGAAGCTGGTAAGATTTACAGTATGGAAATAGAACAGCAGGGAATTCCCCAAGCTTGGTGCTTGGTAACTTAGAAACACTGATTCCCTTAATTTAAATTGCTTAAGAAGTGTCTCCTCCATCTCTGGAAAGCTGCGTTATGCAAGCCTGGAGCCAGCAGACCACTGCTGTCTCGGGGTACTCTGATGTGCTGCTGGCACTGTAAACATTCCTATGGCTGCGTGTGGAGCTACCAAGTAGGAGGTTTGCTCAGCGTCGCAGCAGGCAGAGGCAGCTGAATTAATAACTGCTCAGCTATTAATGCTGCTCTCACAGGATCACCATAACCAGCTCCTAAGAAATAACATGCCTCAGCTTGCTGGGTTGCCTTTAGTTTTACTTTCCTGCTTGCATAGGCAGCTCTTGCTGCAGCAAACAGGAGCATTTTGGGCTTCAGCTTAATCAAAATACTCACAAACATTGTAATGAAATGATTCTTTCAAAATCTTACTTTATTCTAGGACCACTTCTTAAAAAAATTTTAACACCCTTTGCTGTTTGCTTTTACACAAAATGAGACAAACCAAACACCTGTGAAACCTGGAACCGAAGTTGCAACTGCTCACAGTTATAGGGTATCTGCCTGGCATTATACTGCAGGTATGTCAAGATTAAAAATAACAACAGAGCCGTCCTAATTAACACATAGGTGTTGTTTTGGCAATCAGGAGCTCTTAAAATATGAATTCACTGGATCAAGCTCTAAGATCTTGTCTCCCCTGTACTCCAACTTTATATGAAAGACACATCTGCAATTTGTTTCCTGCATTTATTCCTGTTTGCTTTAACATGTGGTATGCCTAGTATCTCCACAGAAGTTTGCATGCAAATCATCTAAGTTTAGATTTTTCAAGGCATTGATTGATCACATTTGGCTGGTGTTTGGACATAGAGCAAGTGAAAGAGCGAAGCATGAGTTAAATCACACTGGGTTTGTTACGGGGAGGGTACCACAAGCTTTAATCCTGCTAATGCAAGCCAAAAACCAAGCAAGCCTACAAGAGGACACAGAAAGCACCTGGAAAAATATAGCATAGGGAGAGCAGGTACAAAAATGTCTATGCATGTGTCTGGGGGCTGGTTTTATATTTCTTCTAAGCAAACTTTATTTAAAAATATTTTGCCATGGAAAAAGACCAGTTAGGATCTTTAACACTTAAGAAAATAATCACTTGTTTCCTAAGTATTTTCTCTTCTTTTTTTCCACTCAATGCATCATAAACTTGTTTTGGAATTTTTTTTTTTTAATCATTACGGGAACAGGCCAGAAAGGAGCAATAATTATATAACGCATTACAAAATAAGGTACGGCTGAAACCAGAAAAACAGCAAAGCAACCTGCTTGTGGTTTATTTCCTGGGTGAGAAAAACAGCTTAGGGTGTGACTGGGAAGAGGAGCTTTGTGCCATGGAAGTGTAGCAATCACCACCCATGAATAAGGAGCTGTTGAATAATGGACAGTGAAGTTTTGGGGTGCAGATGACTAACATTAGACCTAATTTCATTCCCTGCATCCTGCCCATGACTGTGAGAAAGGTTCTCCATATTTTTTGCCCATCTGGCTATGCATCTGGTTTTAGCCAGGATTAAATCAGCTGCACACAGAATGCTGATGATTAACTTGCTGTAACTATGTAAAGAATGCTTCTTTGCATTTAAGAGCAGGACCCAGAATTTTGATCAGATTCCAAGTCACCATGTTTTTCCTCCTTTAATTCTAACTTATATTCATCAAATAAACTATTGTCAAAACAATATGCTTTCAATCAGTTGCTGTATTGCAGTGACAAATTTATCCTCAAATGCAGCCTGCAGTTAGAGTCAATTGATGATGATGGACTGCCAAATAAATAGCAATTGTTGTCCATTATAAGTACCCATATAATAAATATTGACTAGATATTGCTGTGTAAAACTGGTGGATGGAGAAAATTAAATTGATGTGGTTTGTATTTTACTTGGCAGTTTTAAAGTTGAGATGTGAATTATACAGGATGTCTGATATGAATGTCAAACAGCATCCTAAGATAATTTACTTCATGCCAGTCAAAAGGTAACAGCAAAATCCCGTGATTCATTAGCTATAAAATATGAAGGGCACTAAAATAAAGTTCATGTCTTTTAAAGAGACAAAACTGGTGATTCTTGGAACATAGTGATCAGGAAATTAAAAAGAAAAGAGAAAAAGTATTGCTAGAATGGAAAGTAAACCTAATAGGAAAGTGAACTTCACTGTTAGACGCTACTATGTTAATTAGATTTCTGATTAATAATGCTGGATTGGCAGCTTGGAATGCAAAGGGATTTTTAATTAAGAAAAGAAATTCTGCTCACTTGAACAGTACTTTAGAAATGGCATTAGATCAGTGGTATTGAGCTCTATATGTAGAACAGATAAATAGCTGGGTTGCTTGATTCTTGGTACTTGAAAGAATATATGTTGCCAGATCTTCTCTTCTGTATTAGACTGCCACATTTTGCTGACTTGAGATACTACATTAGATGGTCCTTTAACTTAATTCCTTAATTCCTTTAAAACTTCAAATTTTTATATATGCTCTTCAGGATTTTTTTTGAAAGTCCATGTGTATATGAATCGCAGGAATCTTTAGTAGTTCATGTTTTGGGCTGTTGTTACCAATATGTAACTTGATTGATCTGCCTTTAGTGGATGCTAATTAAGGGGAAAACCATTTAAAACACCTGCAGAACCTAGGATTTTCCCAGTTTGGCGTAATTTCCCATTGCCATCTTAAGATAATTCTGTTTCAATCTGCTGTAGTAACTATCAGCTGGCGTGCAATCAGATAAAATTGTTATTAATAGTCCACAGGGCCTTCCTTAGTTTCTCTCTCTGTTTCTCTCTTGGCACATGTGATCTCCTTATGACTCCCTACGATTAAACTTCCCGCTAATTGTATCAGGACATTCCCCAGCTGATAAGGGAGGCTGGAACTGGAAAATGTCCACTGTGGAGCAGGAGTGGAAAATCTTCCTGGAGCACAGTGAGCTCCAGGAGTTTTCAGGCATGAGTTTATTTCTTTGTCAAGGATTTCCTCCCACTGAGCAGTACAGGAGGAATGTGTTTACAGGATTTATTTTTTTAAGAGCCCAGATACTGTCTAAAAATACTGTAGCTGAGGTATTAAAGCAGCATTTTTATTTGAAAGGGCCTCTGCTGCTCTGCCCTGTGGTGGTGCCTCAGAGTGAAATTGGTGTTTGGAGGAGAAAATCACAGCAGAATTTTCTAGGCTTGCTTGGAGATGGTTGTGTGCAGGCAGAGCAGTTTTAGCCCCTTAGCAAGAGGCTGTACTTTATTCTAGATGGAGGAGATAAGAAGTTTGATGGTGAGAGATGTTCCAACGTGTGAAAGTGGTGTCCATTCAATTCTATCTTATCAGCAGAGGTTCTTAGAGGACACAGCCAGCTTGACTGGGATGGGTTCTTTTGCTTAAATATGAGCTTGGTAAATAATCTGGAAATTCCAGGGAAAATGGGGGATCTTGGGGTGTTTTTAATTAATCTCTCTCCTTATTAGTCATATGTGAATATGCTCATCTCCATAGCTTAAAACTCATTGCTCTCTCTCCCTGTTGCTTATTTTTGGTTTTCCCACTGTCACTGTCTTTAACCTGGCAATAGATATCCCAAGGTGTCCCACTAAGTATCCCAAGAAACCATTTGAAATTAAACAGAAAAGGAAATAAGCTGATAATTATATAGACATGAAGTTTGGAGAGAACATTAATACAGTCCCAAAGTCAAGCATTCAAGCAGTAGGAAATCGCAGAAAAAGGTTTATCTTTGCTTGCATTTTTTTAGCTTCTTTATACATCTGATTACAACTCTCTCTTTCAATGCATATCACATGCTTCCTTCTCTCCTAACCCTCCCAGGAGCCCAGAGATGCTTAGTGCATGACATACACAGTGCTGCTCACTTAACAAGCATCTTTTCAGTGTTTTGCTTATGCCTCATTTTTCTCTGTTTGGTGTTTAGGGCTGTGTCTGATGACCAAGATGGGCTTTGAGATGGCTTTTGCTTTTGTATAGTGCCTGAATGCTTCAAAAGCAGTTTGTCTTCACAAAGGCCCCTGAGACAAGCAAATCTTATCACCTCCAGGAGGTTTTAGGGTTAAAACAAACAATTAGCTTGATTTGAGACTGTTTAGTTCTGACAAATCTGAAACATGTAGGAAATCTTGTTTGAGAATGTGTAGGAGTAAACTGAATTTCATACTTTCGAAGTGTAGCTCTCTCAAACTTCACTTGCAGCTGTGAGCCAGTGAGATGATTTCTTTACTGGAGCTGCAGCAGCAGTTCAGATACCTAGAAACTAACATGCAGACTTCATTTGTTTGAAAAAAAAAAATACTAGGTCAAGCCACTTCCCCAGTTTCAGGCAGAAAATACAAGGCAGAGAGAGAAATTCAGTTTAGCCATTAATTCTCAACCCTGAGCACACCTTTTTCTCCTGCAGGCCCTTAGTCTAACTGCTGTGTACCCCCCAGTCTCTGTGAGGATTATGGGTGCTGCCAATGGAGAAATCACTTTTGCTTCAGAGCTTTCCTGACTTCCCAGAGTGTTTTGTAGCATGCATGCTGAATAAAGTATTAATTGTGAAATTGGGAAGGTGATTTCTTTATGCATATAGGGAACTGATGCATCAAGACTGATTTATGAATATACACCAATGAATGCTGGTATCTCCTCATTTTCATGGAATCACTGAAAGGCTTGAGGTGGAAGAGAACTTAAAGATCATCTACTTCTGATCCCCTGTCATGGGCAGGGACACTTTTCACTAGACCAGGTTGCTCAGACCCCATGCAGCTTTGAGCACTTCCAGGGATGAGGCATCCACAGCTTTTCTGAACAGCCTGTTCCAGTGCCTCACCACACACTTCATGGTGAGTATCCTGGAATGTGACTTCCAGGTCCAGGTGCACAGTAATAGAACTGCAAGGAAATTCCTAACAAAAAATGCTGCAAGAAAAGGACAAAGAGGGCATTTCTAATAGTCTCTCTCTTCCAATGCCTCTGCAAAGGAAAATTAATTGCTATTTGTAGTCTTTTTTTCTCAGACTAGGTAATTTGGAATACTTCATCTGTAAATCAGCACTGCAGTTGGAGGTTAATGCAAGTCCTTAGGCCTTCCTTTTCTGAGCCACGTGGTCTTTGTCAAATGCTGCTAAAGTCAATTTTCTCTTACCAGTGTTGACTTTTCATTAAGATACCTAATATTTGTGTTTGAGCCTTCATTATTATAATTATTTAGAACTTCATGATAAGAACAAACTTTGAGATTTGAAGTGTAGATTTAGAAACCTTGGATAATTGCACAGTAATTGATAATTGAACAGTAACAAACTGTTCAAGATTCTTGGTACTGAGAAGGTACCAAACCACCTTTGGTACCTTCTTCCATGTCAAGGAGTTGGAAAGAAACAAACTCAAAATGAAAAGACAGTATTTGATGCTCTACATTCATACAAGATACTGTGCTGTGGACACTGTATATTCTTTTCTGGTTAATGCTTGTGGTCCCCCTAAATGTAGCAAGGTGTCATTTTATGATGTACCACACAGAGACATTGTTGAAAAAGATTTTTCCTCACCCCCAAAGGGTGCACTGCACTGTAAGGAACAAAGCATGACTAAAGCTGGGAGGAAAAATCAAGCAGTGCTTAAATCAGTTGTTGGCATGAAGAGTTACAACTCTTTGGCTTCATTCAGTAATGAGGCTGTAAATCATAGATATGACAGGGGGAAAAAATTCAGCATTATTTTTAGATAATGCTTGTTAGGTAGGGCTCACATAAACTGCAAAAATCCTAGAGCAAGGCATGGCAGCAAAATTATTATGGTCTGGACTTGGAAGGAAAAAGTGAAATGACAGCTCAGAGGGAAGAGTGATAAGAGTCTGCAAAAGCTGAAGCATATTAGTGCCAAAGAAGGAGAAGAATTTACTATGATGTAGAGGAAGTACTACAAGAATTAATGACCTGAAAAATTTGGAGGAAGTATAACTATGAGACTGCAAAATGCTTTAAAGTAGACTTAAAAAATAAGACTTGGGCACATGTCTAAAAATTATAGTTCAGGAACCAGCCTGAACATTGGAACTGGTTATTCTGCAGTCATATCTGAGCCTTATAGACTTCCTGCCACCACAGTGCTTTCCTGCCAGTAACCTCAACACTGATGGAGAACTGGTATGTTGGCTATTATATTACTGATCATGAACTGTTCTGTGGTAGGCCATGTAAAAAAAAGATAAAAACCTAATGGGTGACCTACTTCAAATAATCTTTAACCCAATTACCTGGAGAAATCTCTGCAATGATAATGAGAAATATGAACTTTAAACTGAGGAAGAAAGAAAGTCTTATGTGATCTCGAGGCTCGGTATTTACTCACCAAGAGCCTAAATCAAGTAAATAAGTATACAACAAAATGCAAAGGAATATGATCAGTGGACAGAAAGTCAGCAAAGGGAATACGCAGATGAAAACAGGGAACAGTATAGGTACTGAAGAAACTACGTGTCGTGTCAGAGACTGGGTGTAGTCAGTGAGAAACCAAATATTTATACACCAACACCGCAGCCTAGTAACACAGGGGAGGAAGCTGAGCTGGTGGGGGAAATGAAACTAGACGAGTGGAGGACAAGAGGAACATGGTGGAGTAAGAATCATGTTGGTACCAGTCGCTGGCGCTGAGATGTGTGCCATATGCAAACCCCATTATTTGTACATTGCTAAGGCAGATGGAGAATGCAACACACTCAGGATCAGACATAAACAAAGGAAAAAGAAGTAGCATGGCTTTAGTGGAATAGGTTTGAATCAAAAGTAAATCCATTTTAAAACAGTAAAATAAGTTATTGTGGGACAATACTGAAATCTGCATAGATGTTTTCAGATTTCTGATGGTGTTAGGAAATATGTTTGGGAATTGCATGATGGATATTTTTGCCTTTCTTGATAAGAGTTGGAAAATAAGTCCTACTTACAATGATGAGCCTTAGAAATTCTGAGATTTGATAGTTAACACATCTTGTCATACATTGTTCCCTTAATTAGAAAGAGGTGATGTTATTTAGCTTGTTTTGGGTGCATAATAAAATATGGTACAAATATAATATAGAGGAGTAAGTCACAGAAATTACCTGTGACTTGAATTATG
The DNA here is from genome assembly GCA_013399875.1 of Gymnorhina tibicen. Lineage (NCBI taxonomy): Eukaryota > Metazoa > Chordata > Aves > Passeriformes > Artamidae > Gymnorhina > Gymnorhina tibicen. The sequence continues at coordinate 163,079 of VXAZ01006880.1, forward strand.
TTGGCTTGATCTGCTATAAATTAAGAGAAAGAGAAAAGAAGATCTGTGAATAAGGCCTTCAGTTTTGAGAGAAAAAACCAGATAATTTTCTTGTATGATGGATGGGGATGAGTTAGTCAAGTTATTTGAGCAGGAAAGCTGAGAATCTTGCATGTAGACAGTACTGACGCTTGCTTAATTAGGATGTTGTGGAACTGTCAGGAATTCCTATGTCACACAAGGAAAAACATAAGGCACTCTGTACCTAACTAGATTACAGATACCTCCAGAGAGATATTAGCAGAAGCAGAGAGCTGGGAAAGAATGGAAAATGGTGTGCTTGCCAAAATACCCCACATCTTAGACATAAAGTATATGGCTACAGTAAGAATCAACAGAAAGCCAGTTGAGACACACCTTGTTAAGAACAAAGTAGATTTCAAGAGATCTTTTAGCCATATGAACTGGAAAGTTTATAGTGAAAAATGTTCAATGCAGTGAGGATGTGGTCAGGAGTAAAGCTATTTCTCTGTTATGATTCAAAACCTAAACCAGTGCCCAATCTTTCAGAGGTTTCCAAGTCGGCTAGCATGCAAAAAATTGTGAGACTGAGTTGCATCGTTATATTATACAATGCTTAGGTCTTATTAAAGACACACATGTTTTATCAGCACTTACAGGGGAAGGGGTATATCTGCATATCTGTAGGTGCATTAGTTTCACCTGGGATAGAAGAAAGTCTTTAAGAGTAAATTTGAAGGACAAGATTACTCAAAGATTGAAAACAAGGATACATTCGAACAATGATTTTGCAAACAGAGAGTTGTGCCACATAAATCTTCTATTTCTTTCTCTAGAAAATCAGGGAACTACTTCGCAGTGGGGAGAATCTGATTTATTTGAACTAAATGCAACATATATAGGATCACATTAGAAGCTATCCATGAAGAAGAGAATGTGTCCAAAATTTAAAATGGAGAAGAAGCTGGTAAAGGAGAAGAGAGATAAAGGAGCACCTTGCGAGTGAAGAGTTGGACAGATGATGACAAAGATCATAATCTGTTGTCATCACAATCATACAGGTAGGCTTGATTGCATTGGGTACTGGAGCAATAGAAATGAGATAAAATTCAACAGTACAGCAGAGAAAAGCACTTAATGGAGAGAAAAATTACAAAACAACTTGAATTGGCTCTACCACAGGGGTAGTGGGCAATTAGGGCAGCTTAGAAAGAAGATGAATTTAGGTGAGAGAATGGACAACCATCTGTCAAGTCGCTGACAAGATATACAACCCTGGGAAAAGACGAAAGTCTTGGGAGATATCGTTCAGAGCATTTCTAGTAATGATGCTGGGTATTTGAACGACTGATGGAAGCTGGAAGAGGTGCAATTAAGGGCACAACAGATGCTTAAGGGAATGGAGACACTCAGGAGAAATTTGCATTCTTTGGCTTAGAAAGACAAAGTGGAAAAAGGGATATTGCTCTCTGCAATGAACGAGGGGGATAACCAGTACCACGAGATGACGTCTTACACCAAGGAACAAGATCAAACAGATAGAGATGCTTCGCCTGTATGGAATCTGAAAATGAGGGCAAGAAGGCTCTGGAGGAGCCCTCCATTAGAAATAGTCCATAGACTTTTAAGATAGAAATCAGAGTAATATGAAAAATCACTTTTGTGCCTAGGTGACTGTTTGAACAGGAAATTGCTTTGGATGAGCTTGGAAAATCTTTCTAAACCTGCAGTATAAATGTGTATTCAATCTTCTGTGAACAGGTAGTCTCTGATTCCTCTCTCCAGGTCCCTTAGTCTACAATGCAGGAACTATTTAGTTCTTCCGTGTAAACACACTTCTCAGTAAACATTTCCCGAGATTCATCCTTCTTAACACAACAATGAACTTATTCATAAATTTCATGGGTTAAGTAGCATTTCCAGTAGTAGCCAAGGAGAAAAAACAAATTTTTTTTCACCTCTATCAATGCTGTGGAAGATCCTGCAGGTAAAAAAACCCAAACCCTTTCATTTTACTTTATTTGAATGGTCTGTCATAATTTTAAATGCTATAAGCCACCAAAGCAGTGTCTCCTCAGAGAACTGCTGGCCTGCTGTGTCTGAGGAACTGCACAAAGTTTTAGGAAGAGGATGACATGCAAATGTCATTCTGCTGAGCTTATTTAAGTTACAAGTGAAAAATGCCTCAAACATTTCTTATGTCACTCACCTCCTTCTCCCCCATTTCATATTTGGAAAGACTGTTTTACTCCTACAAGAAGTCCGTATGTGGCACAGGATGCCACCATGTATAATTGCACAGATGGTGAAATGACTGGCTTTTCTACACTAGCAGAGCTGTTCTGAGCGGCTGAACTACGTAGAAATTCCGTGCCAAACTCTTGCCTTCCTCAGACCAAGCTCTCTACCACCTCTTCCATGTACTTATCATGCCTAGTGTAGGTATGTACAGTATCATTTGGAGAAAGTTTGCCAGTCTCAGTGTCTGAGTTAATGGCCTACCCAGAGTGGCTGAGTCAGACAGGAATTTTTGTGTGTAAATAGTGCATAAAAAGATGTATCATATAGGAAATATTAAAATACATGCACTGTTGGTCTAGTAAAGTAAGTCTTCCATTTTATTATTGTTCTTCAGTTCACTTAAGAAAAAGACTTGCAGAAGATTCCATGTCAGAAAGGGGACATGCATTATTAGCCACAATTTAGTTTTGCTGTGCTGGATGCTGAATAGGGGAGAGAATTCTGTGTGACAGAAAACGAGAAAGTGGTGGAATTGCACAGAACTATCTAATCCCTTCAATGTAGGAAAACACAATCAAAGGGAAACAGTCTAGGATGGTCGTGGAGAGGCTTGAAATATGCAGGATAGATAAAGAGGTGGGGGTGCAGAACACTGTACTTGGTCTCAACTGCTCTGGTATTTCACTTAATGTATCCTAGCACAGCAAGGGATTGATTAAACTCACTGGCAATGTCTTCACCTCAGTGTTCAAGCCCCAAGTTAGGGAAAAAAGCTTCATTTTTACAAGGCAAATTGTAAAGGCAATCTAATTGTACTTCTGCAAAAGTAACACTTCCTGCTCATTTCATAAAGAGAATGAATTGCCAAAAAACTTGCTTTTTCCTCTGTGAAAGTGAAAACCCTGAGATTCCTCAGGTTTCAGTGTAATAAATTTTATACAGGAGAAGTAACTAAATTTGTATATTTAAGAAGAGAAAAACTGTGTCAGAAATTCAATAATTTTTCATCTATCTACTGAAAATTTTCTGGAAACTATTTCAGAGGTTTTGAATGATGAAGCTAAGCCATCAACTTTCTGCTCAAGGGAAACTTCCCCATAGGAAGCATGCATAATATCAACTAAAATGATGTAATTCTTTTCTGGAAGTAACACATCAAGGTCAACATATAAAGCCCACGAAGTAATTTTACAAGTGGTGCTTTACTTTTGAAGATACTAGTCCTATGTGAGGGTGTTCCTAAGTGACAGGTGATGATTAAACTAGAGTGGAAGAATTGAAAGGCAGCAATGAAAAAGTGTTTCCATTTCTTTGTCTCTGATTGCCATTCTAGTAAGTGGTCCAGGGGTAAGAACATAGGATGATTCCATGAGGTGTGGCAAAAACTGAGGAATGAAACAATTAAGTGCTTGCAGATGATGTATCTTATTCTTTCAGATTTCTGTACATGGAGGAGGTTTAATGCAGTCAGAACAATTTCCAGCCTGATGATTCTATATTACTCTTCATTAAAATTTTTTTCTTTTCTGGAAAACCTCCTCAACTCAATTGCTTTTAGTACTTAGGCAGGTTGATTTCATTGAGAGCAAGCAGTGAGAGGATAAATTAAATGTTCTGAACATACAAGTTATAATTTCAGTGGGTTTATGTTTATAAATAGTGCCCAAATTCTTTGTGTGAATCTGCATAGCAGTAGGATTTGATCATACTTACAGCTTCTGCATTCAGACATGTTTATTGGTTTTGTTTCAAAGTGGTTGCTTTATTACTCTGTAGTACAAATAAAAAGTTGTGGTTTAAAATCGAGCTTCAGTCACTCTCTCAGGTCCAGAAGAAGAGTTGATAGAACTGTTTATTAAACATTTTGATAGAATTTTCCCATATCCTTTCTGGCCCATTTATGTCACATGAACCTTTTTCTAAACCCAGTGTTAAACATGCCTTGGTTAAATGCCATCTGATCACTGATCATGTTTGTGTAAATTTGGATTCCTGCATGGACAGTGCCTGTTCTCCACGTAATTTGACATAGGACAATCAGGCATAATCTGCATTCAGACTCATCTCTGAGTTGGTATCCTAAAAGAATTTGCACTTTTGGTCTTTTTTAGAAACCTGGTTGGGGTTGGAATAGACTTGAGGTCATTAAGTCCACCCCTCTTGCTCTCCTAAAATATCCCTGCTGGTGTGTGTTTGCATGTAAAGAGATATGGCATGAAGAGCCAGGCACGAGGTTTTACACATTGGCAGGTGCCAGTTGGGTGCAGAGCAGTGAGGGTGAGCGAGGCATGCCGTGCTCCTGACCCCCACTGCCTGTTGGAGCATTGCCTACACCTGCAATGCCTGCACTACTGCCTGTAGTTTCCTACTGGGCACAAACCTAATTGTCCTGCTTTGAAAGGCATCCCACAAGTGATAGAGCACAAGTGCAGTGTAGAAGACACAGGCAACAGAATCCTTGAAAGAAACTGGCAGTGGAGGTATCCCCAAAATACAGCAGAAGAGACTGAGTAAAACATAAAACTAGCTCTATTTCCTGCTGCTTACCAGTCTGAAATCAGCCTGGAATAGCTCAAAAGATGCAGCAGTGAACATGAGTCAGAAGTGATAGTGGTTTCCGGTTTTCGGACTGTGCTCCTGTATAGTTGTTATGGGAGAACTTTCTAGTCTTGACCTGTACTCATTTTTAATATCATTTATTTGAAGGAGTTTTACGTGCAAACTTTGCTTTTTATTTTTCCTAGTTGCAGTAATTTTTGAACAAACATTTTGGCATACTACTGAATACAATTTGGAATACTATTCATTGGAATTCAAAGCATATCTGAATTTTGGAGGTTTCCCCACTAGTCTAACAGATGTGGTAAGCAATTATTACATGCTAAAAATTCTACACTTAACCTTAACCCTCTGCTGTTTCTGGGTGGGTTTTTGGACAAAGGAGATTTTTTTTTCATTTTAATGCAACTGTGGCAAAGAACTTCTGATCTGTTGCCAGAACATTATAGTGTGTTCCTCCTTGGGATAGTAATCCTTTAGGTTTTATAGCTTATATTTTTGCATAAACAATTTGTAGTTGCAGAAGTGCACAAGCATAGTCATTAAAATCTGGTTAATATGGGGCAATATGAGTGTGAGGCTTAGACAGCTTGTGGTTACAGAACAGATAACATAGATTGTTAATAGAGATCGTAGTGTACAAATGGAAATGGGGCATAAAGTTTTTTCTTCCTTTGTCAGCTTCTTAGTAAACTAAACCCATTTAATCAGACCTGATAGAGACAGCAGCACATTTCACCAGTATTTTTTAACTAGGAACAAATTCTGCAGTATTTTTTCTATGCCTGAACTAAACAGAAAAATACAGTGTGACAATTCAGTGTTTCCTGGGTAGCACATGGGAGGTCAGTCATGTGGTGAAGGAGAGATTTAGCAGAAGCCTTACGGTCCCAGTCCACTGAAGGTCAAAAACATGAATTTCTTTCTTCCTTGGCACAGCACCAGTACAATGAACGGCTCTTTCAGGCATTTGTGGAGTGAAAACAGAAAGACTACTGAGAGAATGCTGGAGCATTCTCTGCCTTCATTTAGAACATTGTCTGCCATTGCTTTAATCTCAGCTGCATCTTTGTGTTCCTGTTAGTGCTCCATGGAAAAGGTACCTGTGAGTTCTCAGGGTGGGAAGGACTGCAGTGACATAGCTCTGATGGTTACACATCTACTGCATTTCTTCATGGAAATCTGGGAGAAAGCCATTGCTGTTCAGGTGTGTCACTATTGTTTTGCCTGCTGTAGGCATTTTTAAGTTGCTTCTAAGATTTTTAATCAAATAGAAACATGAATTCTAGAGCTGAATGAGCTAGAGCTTTGGTGTAGAGGCATGAGAGGGGTGATAGGAGCTTTGGTTGCTATGGCAAGGTAGTTTCCTCAGGAAACCTCATGATTTTGTTGCCTCCTTAGCTTGGTGTTCTTTATAGTGGGAGCAAATAGTCTTTACGTCATTCAGTTTCCTCTTGCTTGGTTCTTTCTGTTCAGCCTTACAAACCACAGAAATGGGAAATCCAAAATCTGAGAGCAACTTGTTGAAGATAAGAGTTTTCTGAGAGATCATGTTAAACATAAATACACAGAGTAAAGCAAACCATCTGAATTATGTCCTCAAATGCGTAACATACTAAGTTTGTCATTTCTTGCAATAAATTTTTAGTGAATTCAGCAATTGAAGAGAGTAAATAGGAAAAGGGGAAGGAAAGGAAGGGCAACTGAAACAGAAATCAGTCAAAGAGAAAAGTTTTAGTTAAATAATCTCTGTTGCAGTTCAATAGATGAATTGTATGAATGAAGTGGCTTGCTTTAATAGCTGGCAGGAAAAAAGCTGATCTGCATTACTTTCCCATAAACAGTACTTAAGAACAATTTAAATGAGAACTTGCTGAAGGCCTGGCAGATAAAAGCAGTCAAAAATAGTTTGAAAATGCTTTTAATCTAGATTATCACAATGTTTCAATAAAATGAAAGTGTTGATTTTCAAACTCAATTCTCAATTCCTTTGACAAAATTTTAATACAACCTTTGTTAACCTTTATTCAGTGACTTTTAGAATGAAAGAATCTTCTACGTCTTCCAAAGATATTTACTGAGTATGGGAGAGAGCTGATACCATCCAGCTGTTATATTAGCAGCTCGTGAAGAGTTTGAGAGTAGCAGGAACGCATAAAAGCACATAGACTTGCGATCTGTAGGAACTACTGCAGCAAAACTTGGGAGCAAATGAATAAAAGAGATTTCACAGACGCAGCACATGTGTGAAACAAAATCTGACAAATTGAGATATCAGAAAAAAGTAACTGTAAAAAGCAAATCACTAGAACATGGAAAAATTTCTAGAGGACTCTTTGTTTTCTTGGCTCGCTTGTTATTTAATGTTTTCCTCTTTAATGAGTAATGAATATAAAACCATTTCCAATAAAGTTTATGGAAAACAGGGGTGCACTAAAAAAATGGTCAGACAGGTCCATTTTACAGAGCAGTCTAGTTCACCTGGTTGGCCTGTACCTTATATTTTAGTACAGCTGCAAGTGATACTTTAGATATGTGAGCAGAGAACAGTTTACAAGACAGGAAACCGAATCCCACAAACAGCAAACAGCAATGTGCATTTCTCTTTTTTTATGATTGATGGCTAACTGGAAATGAGATTGTGATACACACACATTGTATAATTTTTGCCTTAGACCACACCTACATCTAAACTATTATTCTCTTTTCCGTTTTTTTTCACTCCTATTGATTTGATAATCTAAACCAAAAATTTACACAGTGACATTTGCATTGTTTCCTCCTTCCAAATGTAAATATTTTGATTTCTTCCCATCCTGTTTCAACACTACATTGTTCCAGACTGATTCAGCTGTTTCATTTTGCTCAGTCTTGCTCAACTAAGTATTAGCTTTACTTCTAATGCAAAACCATCACTTTTTTAGAAGTGAGCCTGTAACTTTCCATTATTAGGGCTGAACCATTAAAATTCTGTTTCCCTGATTGCTTGCAGAAACAAGACCAAAAACTTAATAGCTTTTCAAGACCATCTCCTACTAATTGTGGGAGATGCTTGATGCACTGCTTGACAGTCCAGGTAGGATTTAAGCTGACCTTTAGACCATATAACATTTTCTCCATTGATTGCAACAGAAACCAAACACTGAAAATGATGAACAGACTGGGTAAATGAGACAGTAATGTGCCCTTGTGTCGTGGTTTAAGCCCAGCTGGAAATTAAGCCCCCAGCCACTCGCTCAGTCCCCAGTCCCTCACCCCCTGATGGAATGGAGAGGAGAATCAAAAGTAAGGCTTGTAGGTTGAGATAGGAATGGTTTAATAACTGAAAATGAAGTAAAAAAAAAAAAGAAAAAAAAAAAAGAAGAAAAAAAAATGATGCCCACTACAATTGCTCACCACCCATTTTCTNAAAAAAAAAAAAAAAAAAAAAAAAAAGAAGAAAAAAAAATGATGCCCACTACAATTGCTCACCACCCATTTTCTGGTGGCAGACCCTGTTCCTGAACCCAAATCACCCTTCCCCCCTGTGCTTCACTCTGGGTCACTCCCCCAGTTTACGTACTGGACATGACACTCCATAGTGTGGAACATCCCTTTGCCCAGTTCAAGTCACCCTTCCTGGCTATGCTCCTTCCCAGTTTCTTTTCCTTATTGTCCCTCCTTGCTTGCAGAGCATGAGACACAAAACAAACAAACAAACAAAGTCATTGACTTCAGATAAACAGAACTTAGCAAAACCCAAACCATCAGTTTATTATCAACATTATTCTCATTTTGAGTCCAAAATACAGCGCTGTACCAGCTACTGAGAAGAAATTAACTCCATCCCAGCTGAAACAAGGACACTGCTGCAAAGAAGGTAATGATGTCTTGGGCTACATCAGGCAAAGTACTGCCAGCAGATCAAGTGAGGCAATCCTTCCCCTCTGCTCAGCACTGGTGAGGCCACAACTGCAGTGCCATTAACAGGTCCTGGCTCCATGGAAAATTACTCCCTCGTCCCGGTATTTAATTCAGTGACAATCAAAGCTGAACAAATTTTTAAGCCAATGAATGTTCACCCAGGCCAACAGATACAATTAATGAAGGACAGAAAATCAGCACTGATACATCAAGACGGAGGAGCAATACATTATGCATTCACTTGACAGCAAGTGATGTGAAAATAAATAAGGTAGCATAAATTAATCTGAAGACGAAATATATAGAAGTCCTGAAATTGAGCAAGTAAGTAGAGATTATTTTCATTGGTATTGTTTTAAATTTCAAATAGAAAGATCCTAATAGTCTCCTGAGATCTGCCGTTAGAATGACTAAAGAAAGCCTTATACATTATCTCCTGTTTAATTGGTGTTATGGTCTTTCGAATAACTTCAGTTTACCCTACTGAAATCAAATATGATGTACTTACTGCAGTTGGTTAAACTCATAACTTTAACAACATTCTGGGAAAATGAATGTATCAGTATCACCCACAAGCATTATTTATATTAAACAAAAGTGCTACACAAACACCATAGAAAAGCAAAAATATGGCCATATGGACTATGAGAGCTGCTTTGAAGCAGTACTGCTGCTGCTCCTGCTGTTTTGGGCAACTGCAGTATCTTTTGACTAAAACCTTGCAAAGCTTTGATCCTTAAGTTTAAGAGCCCAAATGGATGTATATATTAAAAGGGAGTTTTTCTGTGTGGCAACCGCTTTATTTGTGAGATCAAAACATGCGTGATGGAATTGGTGCAGACATCAGATTTCCCCATAAAACCTGTTACTTTTGGCTTAAGCAAATTTTTTGTGGGCTTATTTGTTGTTCCTCCTGAAATGAATATAAGAAAGGCTATCAAGGGCTTCAGTGGAAAACATACTGAATTTTTGAATCATTACTGACTCACATTATTTAGAAAAATACCAGCTAACTCCAAGGACACCTTACTGTGGAAGGACCAGGTTTGTTCCTGAGACTTTTCAAAACAATGTTTGCATTCTCGGTCACTGAAATAATTTAATTTTGCTTAACGTAGGCTAAAAAGAAATGTATGAAGGTTGAAAAGAAATGTATGAAGATTGTCAAATTATCATTTGCATTAGTAGATGAAATGTGTAGATATTGTCTGTTTATAAACCCCTGATCTTCTCTGACCCTGTACAAATCATTTTCTTTATTACCATAGAGGTAAATATGCACAAACCAGGAAAATTCATGCAAGCACTCCAGTGCATCTTCAGATTTTCTCAGCAAAGTAGTCTGTCTATTTAAGCTCATTTTTAAATTGGGCAGCTCTGCATGTCTCCAAAGCAATGTGGCTTAAACATGCCAATTGTTGGTCCTGGCAAAGAAGAATATTTTCAATATTCTGTGTTACCCACTTCTTTGCTGGGCTGTATTATTATTGTCATTCCCTTTGCGACTGATCGTGCAGGAAATCAATTCTCAATGTCTGAAATTTTTTCTCAAATGCTGTGAAATTATTGTCACTATGTGCACTCCCTCTCAAGCCAGTGGGGCCACATACATCAGCATAGAGCACAAAATAATTTCGTTCTCCTCTTTAAAAGTGCTGTGAAGGATTTTTGCAATACTGACCTATCCAGTTATTTCTAATTGCAGTAGAATATAAATTGCTTTCTCTGGCCAACATAGTAAGAAAGAGCTGATGAATAAATATTTTAACTACATCTCTTCAAATGAGAAATCCATTTTGGAGGAATGGTTTTGTTTGCATTGCACAGATGAATATTTCCCACCCTTTGAAGGAGAAACTTAGCCTCAACATTAACATTTCTGCACTGATCATCACTGCTTTACTTTCCGGTTTAATCTAATAATTTCTTCCATTAAAATCTGAATATTCAGAATTGGGAACATAAATGTAAACACATATTCTTATAAACATACAATCAATTCAATTTCTAGGTCAGAATTGCAAAGTTCTTTAAAATACAGAGTTCTAAGCTGAGAGATCCCTGGGAGGGATTATGTCCACTTTGCTTAAAGAGCTCAGGGAAATAGATATTTTATGCTCAGGTTTTTTGTTTTAAGCCAGAAGAATTGGGGAAATAATAAAAAGAATGTTGTAAGCAATGGAAAAGGAAATTCTTTAATTATGATTGTGATCTCATGGGTGGTGGACAAACTGTAGTCATTGCTGCTTTGGGAGTACACATCTTACAGTCTGCTAACTGAGGGGAGAAATATTCTCATCACCATCAGTAACTCCCTCTCTGACCATGTATTGTGTGAAAACGGGTGTGCCCTGAAGTGCAGTGAGAAAATAGTGGGGAAAAAATTCTTTCTAAAAAGGTATTTTGAACATGGTGATAAAGGACAGATCCAGTTTCATACTATTCAATAATATTTACAAGTGTCCCAAATCATAAAGATACACTCTTATACATATCTCTAAAGAAATGTGAGGGCATGTAAGGATATTCTTTGGTTTAATTTTTACTTAATTAGGAAGATAAAAGGGCAAGAGACTGGGCAGAATGTTTCCCTGAACTAACATGTTAACTCAGCTTCTTTTTTTTCTCTCTTTTGACAGAATTGTCCTTAATCCAATGAGTAAATCAGAATAAAAAAAGACTTCTGCTTTTGTTGAATGAGTAGAAGCACAAGCAGGAAGTACAGTACCTTCTTGTAGAAGGTGATGTTACGAAAGGTAGCAAAGGTAATTGTGTTTCTTTAGCAGGTAAACAATTGCCTTTCTGGGAATTTCTTTTTGTCTTGAGAACTTATATTGGAACAATGTGTGCAGTCATCAAGAGTTTCCCAGCAGCAGTTACAAATAAATGAAGCTGCCTGCAGTATGAAATAGGCACTTATGAGCCAGGATCATGAGCCATTGATGACTGTACAGTAATACAGGAACTTGCACTCAAGAGGGAATGTGACAGAACATGTATCCAGTACCTGCAAAAATGTGCTATCAGTCATTGCAGATATCTTGAGGATTATCCCATGCTGAAGCGAGGCTGCATGGAAACACCAGAGAATATGGGTAGCTCACTGTTGAACACATCTTCTATTTAAAATATAAAAGGGTTTTTCAAAGAGAACTTATGTGGACTCAACTTTTAACCTAACATCCTGCCAGAGAAAAAATGGTTTAATGAGAGTTTTGTAAAACCTAACTAAAGACTGAAAAATTATGACACACTAACTTAAATTTAGGTAAGAATGTTGGGTACTTTTTGTGATGGAAGTGATGAGATTACTCTTACTTGTCACGGGGTGAGGGTGGGGAATGGGGCCTTTTAGGGAGTAGAAAGGGGAAATTCAAATATTAAAATAATGAGATGTCAGAAGTTCCTGCAGTGAGTTGTTAAGAAGAGTCACTGAACAAGAATGCAGATTTTAGACCTTGCACTAAAGGAAAAAACCACCCCAAACATGTGCTTCTGTTGTAGTTAGTATGGCTACAGTGGCATTATAGATTCTAGTGAGACAGAGACAGGACCCTGAGATGTGGGGACATTCTCGGTGCTTCCCACTGTGCTAAACACTCAGTTTCTAACAGCAGAAAAATACAGTAGTGTGGTGTTATAAAGGCAAACCTATTTTACTGTATTTTGAGTCAGTGGAGGAAATAAAGAATTGTTATAATTACTTGAGCTATACAGATTGGCCCAAGCCACACTTAAGTTCCATCAGGAGTTTAGAAAGCAAGGGGGTCTAGTCTGAAACTTGTGACTCAACAGGAGGGTCTCCCTTATCCTTTTGCATCTTTTGTCCTTGTGTAAATCATTATAAATCAATACTCAATCAATCTTCCTTTGTACGTTTCATCCATGTAGTAAGCAATAGATGGAACCTTGCCATCAAGCTTTGATAAGTCGCATTTTTATAAATATCTATTAAAATCTTTTTTGCTAATACCTTTGACAGTGGTTCTTTAAGCAACCTTAACCCACTCTTTCATGACAAATTGGCATAGTTGGCAGGATCCTAAATGGGGATTCACAACAGATACAGAGAAGCGTTCCTTGATTGGGTTGATGCTGGATTCTACTAAAGTCCTTCAGGATTTTCATGCATTTTTGTTCTTTCTGTTTTTTTTGTAGTTTTGCTTTTTAAATATATGATGGGTGATTCATAATGTTTCTGGTTTTACACAAACACACAAACACACGTACTATTAGAAATATATATATATATGTATACACGCATATACAAGTATACTTGGATGACTACATGCTACTGTAGAGGCTTCAGCCTTTATTTGCATCTCAAAATGAAGATAGATATGAAGAAACCTGGTATCACAGCTGTAAGTTTTTCCTTTTTTTTTAAAGGATAATTAATGTGATGGACATTTACAACCAAATCGGAAATTATATTTCTGCTATAGTTTCTCTCCTTTTAAAAGAAACGTCTCCACAAAAGTGAAACACCATTAATAGCTGCATAGGAATTCAAACAGCATAGCAACTGTGCTATGAGCACAGAGAAATACAGAGCAATATTTAAACCTAGCAATCCCTGAATGCCAGTCTGGCCCTTTCTGTAATCTACTTGCATAGCTGAGACTCTTGTCGCCCTTAAGAGGATGCTGAGGATTTCTTCAAGTTTAAAGTAAATTGTAACTAAAAACCACCTAAATAAGCAAACAAACAAAAACCTCATTAAGAAAAACCCCCGAACTAGTGTAACACACTGTTCTGCAATTTCTCATCTGATGTGCAATTTATTGACTGTAATTGAGAGAGTACATTGCAAAATACCTGGCATGTTATTTCTGACTTTCCTTTACTCTTCATGTCACTACACGCAGAAGAAAGAAATGATTGGACTAAGGTGGAAGTTGAGAAAAAAGGGTTTGTTCCTTTGGAAACTCAAGTTTATTTATAAACCCCACACATGGCTTCTGATTCAAATTCAAAAACTTTTAAAAATAATTAAGCAAATGTGTTTGATGCTGAATTAAAAAAATAAAGTTAATAAGTGAAGTTTTGTTTATCCAGAATTAGGGTGAGTAGGAAGTGGTTACATGCAAACGATTACTGATTGAGGCAACACAGTCTGAACTGCTGGGTGGAAATGAGTCCATATCGTGGCTTTTGTCTCCTTCCTAGAGCTTGAGATTTTATGACTTATAGCAGGTTTCTGAATTCTCTCCAGGCTCCCCTTTCCTCTCCTCTGCACATCTCATCTGGTTTGCACCTCTTTCCACCTCATAGCACTCATCGGAGATGCAAATACGCTCGTGTCTTCAATTTAACAGAGAAGGCAAACTGAGACTTAGAGAAACTCTTGAGATTTTGATATTTCCTTTCCCCTCTAAAATCTGTCAGGTTTTAGGAAATTCATAGGGAGAAAAGTCAGCATAGTATTTGGCCTAGTGAAGCAGATTGGTTTACTGAACATGGTCCTACATTTGTAAGTTTTCAGCCTCAGGCATGGGTTTCAAATCCTAAACAAAGCTAAACTTTACAACTGAAATGGGGAAAACAAGCTCCTTGATTTCAATACTTCCAGCATGGAACAGACCAAACTTCTAAGACTCTAATTTGTATCTTATTCTTTTTTTATTGTGAAGTTTGATGTAATTGAGAGATATATCTGAATGCCTTTTGAGTTGGTCGTAATTTTTTTGAAGACAGGCCAAACATCTGAATTCAGACGGCTTTCCATGCTTGAAGACTGTCTGACAGATAGTACCCAGATCTCAAAATGCTGAAAGGGTTCAAAGTGTCAAAAATGGTGTTTGTCTTAGGAAAAAAAGGTATTTCTACAGTGACATGGAAAAGGAATCTTTACTAAACCAAAAATTACTTTTCTACCTCTAAGAAAACAAATCTGTTTTGAAGTTTTTACATTCAGGAGCCAAAGCCCAAAGATAGGATTAAATTCTGGGTCATTTTGGGACTATTTAGAAATAGGGAAGGCACAGGTTGGAACAAAAAATCTGGTAAATTTGAGTCTTTGCCTATAGGAAAGAAAGGTTGAGATTAGTATTGCTCTGCAAGCCTGTAGTCTAGCTCAAGGAAAAGGAGCCACCATCATGTGAACTTCTGTAACTCCCCCTTTTTTCCCCTCTGTTTTCTAGAACTTGTCTTGTGACTCTCAGATTTATAAAGATGCTTCAGTGTTGCTTGTATGGTCAGTGTTGCATGGCCAAAACTCAGTGCACATGAGTGAGCACTGTAAAGAGTCATCTGAAGGACATTATATAAGGACATTTTGCTTCAGATCTCTGTGTCTCTAGACTTGATATTTTCAGTGACAACATATCTGCTGACAGATCTTTTACTTTTTCCATACGTACTACCATATTTCTAGGAAGAGATCATTATGTATTTCATGTTTCTGAGCTGCAGCTCAGAAGTGACTCACTGACCTCATTAGAATAATGCTAATCAGAAAAGAATGTGTTCAGCCCAGTCCTTATTCCCTTGTTTCAAATACTGTGTCCCTCTCATCTATAGTTTCTTTCCCTCTGTACCACTCCACTCACAAGAATTTCTGAAACAAGTCAGAGCTGCACAGTTATTAATTCCAATATTCCTTTAGCACTGCCTACCATACTAGAAAGCAAATATTATTTGCAAAGTAATAGCTCAGCATGCAAAGCACTGAAGAATGTGTAATAGCACAGCAATGAGAGTGTACTTGACCTAGGAGATCACTATACATCTCTTTATGAGAACTCTTTTGTACAAATGTTTTTCTTTAAAATGCCTGTGTCTTGAACTCTCCATTCAGTCATGCACCAACCCACAGGTTTTCTCTTGTGTTAGAAACAATTACTGAATCTGTGAGGGAGTAGAAATTATTCTAAGATTTTGGTCCTGTGAGGCTCTAATGGCATTGCAGAGCCCAGAGCATAATGCCCTCTTTTCCATGACAATGGCACTGAGTGGAGTAAAGTGTAAATAAGTTAGTGTTTCTGTTGGAGTAAAAGAGTAAGAGACTATTAAAAATGAATCTCATAAATTCATACTCAGACTATTCCTAATTCTTCATCCAGTAATTTGCTACCTACTGATAATATCCCCTCCATGGGGGATGTTAATTGGATAGTTGACAAATGTAAAAGTAGGATGTCTGCAAGATGGTTACTAACACAAACAGAGAAGAGATGGATTAATACAAATGTTCTTTCCCATAAAGTAATTAACCTGTGTTTCAAGAAACAGAAAAAGCTACTAGCTGAGTTTTAGTCTGAAAGCACCCTTTGTCTGCAACAGTCTGAGGAGTGGCAAATCCTACCATGGTGTGATTAATTCCTAGTACTTGTTTCAGTGACTCTTCAGATGTTCCAAGTATAGCACTTGAGATGTGGGATCCTCTTAAGTGAATCACAGAGTCATAGTTAAAAAGGTCTAGTCATTTCATCTCTTCTGCAAGGGTGAGCATGTTCTCAAAAGCTATTCCACTATGTAGCTGGTCTCACAACAGGACCTTCCTAATGTTCAGATTCATTTCTTTCCTGTCTGAATTTTACCACTTACTCCAGTTAAGCCTCAGGAGAAATTTTTCCTAGTCTTGCTTGACCAGACTTCCTGCTTGGCAAAGAATTTATTTGGCAGGACCAAAATCTGTTACTGAATAGGTCTTAGAATCTGTTGGCTTTAGGCTTCAAATCTGTTACTGATTTTGGCTTCAGAAAAAATCAGTACCACCAAAATCTGAAACCCGGCAGATCTTTGCCAAAGAAAAAGAGTAGGGAGGTGGGGAAAGCACAGACAGCTCCTTTGATCTACTTTTTCTTATCTGACAGGGCACAAGCAATCTTTTAGGTGACTTGTGACTAAATCCTGCAATGAGATGTGTGCTTTAGGTAAGCTCACCTCCAGGGACGAGGGACATGACTTCAGTTTACAGCAGAAGAGGGCGAAGAGCTGTACCCAGCTGGTACTTCCACATGCTGTAATTACCAGGTATGTAAAGACACGAGTTCCTGAAAGCCATAGATTACTACCAGAGTGTAGCTGGTCCTAGCTAGTTAGGCTTATCTGCAAGGCTAATTAGCTCATATGCAATGCCAAACAAGCGAGGCTACAATGTTTTCAGCTCTGAGGCAGGCTCAGCTGACAGCAGGCTAGAGCTGCCTTTGCTATGCAGATGTGCAAATACATGCTAAGCTGCCTACTCCCTGAAGGAAGGAGGACCTCGATTCTCACACAAGAGTGTCAAATAAAGCCATCAGCCATAGGTTCAGTTTCTTTCTCTGGCCTAGTCTTCTGTCCTTCGTCTAAGCAAAATGGAGCAACTTCAACGTGACTGCTTGAGAGACACCCAGGGGACCAAATGTCCACTAGCAGCTGTGGTTAGAATGTTTATAGCAGGTAAAGACAGCCTCAGCCTCCTCGGGCATTCAGTAAGGGCTTCTGGCTGCTTGTGACTAGCAGTGTATGCTGCATTTTTACGTATTTATTTCTCAGGTTTCTATGAGTGCTTCAGTTAGTTCTCTAAAGCTAGAAAAAGTGCAAAGTATTCTGGACTTGCTAAGTTCAGCAAGGACTGGGCCATGTGAACTGTGTTTCAGATACATCTGTCTGTACAGACCTGTGTGATTAAGAAGAGAGGATAAACTAGCTAGACTGGGATTGAAGAACCGAATTTGAATATGGGAGGAGAAGTTAAAAAGGAATCCTTAAATAGTTGAGATAAGCTTTGGTATCCTTATATCTGTATTTGAACCAGACTCTTGAACATTCATAGCCTATCTCACATCTGTGCCCCTTGAGATATGCCTTGTATAATTCATCACTTAGGGAGTAATATATTTGTAAGAGATCATGTTGATGTTGATGCAGATCTATCCTTCCTGGGCTAGCTAATACCAAACAGTGACTCTCCTCCTGTAAATGGGAAAGAATCTTTGCAGGAGTGCACTTAACACATTCCATTTTGTCTCAAGACTCTCAAAAAACTGCTAGTATGGTTCTCTTTCTGTGGTATTGTCTAGCAGCTCCTGCTTGCTAGGTAGTGGTGTTATTATAGTACCAGATCTATCAGACTAACAGAACAGTTTTTTATTCCTTCTATTATCTCTGCCTCTTTACCCATTCCCCTAGGGAAAATTTTCATTAAATCATTGCAACAATTATGGAAGGGTTGGTTATAGAAAACAAACTGAGGGGAGTATGAACCTCAGCTAAATCTTTATGTGTATAAACTTCTTTCTATGTATCTTGCAAAAGACAGGAAGAAGGACTTTTTAGTGATGAGACTTCAGATACAATGGACAGCAGATAAACTACAGATTCTCTTGCTAGTTATCATATCTATTTGTATATCACTGAATTTGCTCTCATATCATGTATCCTTGAAATCTCAGATGACTCAGACATAGATAATTTCTTGTAAATTCACTGCAAGTTGGCTGAAACTAACATCTGGAGGAGCCTTAATAGCTTTCCAGATCTGACTTGATCAAAAAGCTGTTCAGACATGACCTGCTTAATTCTTCCAAGACTTCAGTAAAATATTTAGACAATACAAGTAATGTTTTAGAGGTGAACTAATAACTCATAATGTATTTATTGCCAGTTGTATTTCTGCAAACTAAATGTTTGTGAGCACGTTGCAAATATTTTAGACATGCACTATTCTGAAGACACTGATGAATTCATGAACAAATGTTTTCTTTATCAATGAAGCACAAACTATTGAAAAAGGAGTATTCAGGAACCAAAAGATGATATGGAGTTGCTTAGCAATGATTATCGTGTCGTACTGCATAATTTGATGATTATTGTTTTTATGTATCACCAGCATAGTGCCAATTCTGTAATGCACAGTTGCATAAAACATTGAATTTCTTTTTTTTTCTGTACAAAATTTCTGTCTGGCTAATATCTGTTGCTGATAGATCCTGTAAACATCCCTTAAAAAGTAACCCAAAAGGACTGCAACTGAATGCAAGCACATTTTCAAAATCATATAGAAAGTAATATTTTTTCTTAAATTTAGTTAGTTACTGTCACTCAATATTACTAAAGAAAAGACAAAGCAAATAAGCCAAATTTTGGCCAGTAAGAAAGGTACATTTTCAAACACAGCTGTGTTGTTCTAGGTAATTTCTCTCTAATGAAAGAAACTTAATCCATAATTGAACTTTTACCAACTATGTAATAATATCCCAAATGAGTGTTTATTTTTAGTTTCTAAAATGTTGACTTTCATTGCTACTTAAGCCAAGTTGTTAAGTAGGCAATGGATGTGCAGTCTAGTGTGACAATTCCCAGTTCCAGGAAAAACTCATTGTCTTGTAATAGCACTCAGCTCCTCCCTTACCTATTTCTACAGCAGAAATTCAGGCACAGGGAGATGTGCAAAACCAGAGTTTCTGTCTCACTTAATTTTGTGAATTCTATTTTCTGTGCCTCTGTCCCGACCTCACACAAAACTCCTGCCTTCAGTCACCCAGTTACCTTCTTGTGCTTGTTTACACTACAGAGAAGGGAACTTCCCTCAGAAGTCGTAGGTTTTTCTACTTGACAATTCCAACATACATTATGCAGAGCTCAGAAATAAGGCTCCAAGGGGAAAAACTGGGAGGATTTTCCTGCCTTATGCATTCTCCACCCACGGAGGGGCACTTAGTGCCACCAGGACATGAGACACCTCCTCAGGCTCCCTGTTTTCCAGTTGAGCTCAGGGAGACAGCAGTCCTGCCTTCGTCTGGGTATATCCAGGTGGAAAGGATCAAACCTTAGGAAACAAGCTGCTGCTGTTGCACCAGTTCATTGATTCCTGGCTATGCTTAACCTG
This sequence comes from Gymnorhina tibicen, assembly GCA_013399875.1. Taxonomy (NCBI): domain Eukaryota; kingdom Metazoa; phylum Chordata; class Aves; order Passeriformes; family Artamidae; genus Gymnorhina; species Gymnorhina tibicen. The sequence goes on from VXAZ01006880.1 coordinate 182,598, forward strand.
CATAACTTACAGGGTTTAGGGGGAATGCTGGTTGCTGCTGCTGTCTGCACATCCAACAAGGCAAAAGGACTGCCCACATGAGGAAGAAGATGCTACTGCTGTAGCTGCTGTAGCAATGCATTCGCTAAAAGCATATAAGAGGGGCAAGAGTGCTTTGTGTGTATTTTACCCAGCGAGTTCAGCATTTCAAAACCTAGCACTACTGTGCCTGTCAGCCTCCTCACCCTGTTCATTCTATAATGTCTGCACACCTGCACCTTCCCTCCTAGAGCCACACTGGAAACAGCTGGAACCCTTGCCTCTGAAAACAAACATGCTTATTATGGTCTAAAATTAGCATGCTCTTCCTTCCCTTCCACCTTTCAAAGGGACCATAAAACTGACTAACAGGGAGACTACTGAAATTTAGTAAGTTTCTGTTTATATGCAGACGGGGTCTGCTTTTAGTGCTCTTTGTAACTGAAAAAGATAGGCTTAGCTGCTCATTCCCACACTGCTATGTTTAGGACACAGCCTAAATGTGGATATGTTGTATGTGGCTATGGCAAGACTGGCTCAAATGGATCTGGTGTGAACAGAAATTGTTCCAGCTAGAATTTGGGGTTTACTTTTGTTAGATGGGAAAATATTGTGCCAGTGGCTATACATCTGATGTAACCCCTCTATCCTCTTAGATTTTATATATATACACACACACACACATATAGGGGAAACATATAATGCAGTAAGCAGAGTTATCATAATACAGATACTGGGACTGAACTAAAAACTGTTTGCAGCTGCCTTCATTCAAAATTCCTCAAAATCAAGGAAAACCTCCCTTGACTTTGAATGGCTCTGGTCAGGTCTGTATAAGGCACAAGTGTTTATCTGTATGTAACAGTTAACAGTTTGGTTATGCAAATATGAAGTGTTTCCGGAGTTTCCTGAATGTTTGCCTTTTGTAAAGCTCACCTGCTCTTCTGGGGCTTTAAATGTTTGATTTAATAATTCCAGTATGCTGCATGGAAGAGAGAGTGGGTGAGAAAGAATGGGGGCTAAGAAAAAGGAGAAATTATTGGAGATGACAGAGAGAAGTCAAGGTAGAATCATGAAGCAAAATCAAAAGGAAGAAAACTGAAAGACAGTGGGGACGAAAGAGTACATCCAGGAAATGGCTTAGTATAAGCTTGATTCACCTATTGTATAACTGCAAACAAAAGAAGTGAAAGTGGGAATACAGAATGCTGAGCACAAAGAAGGCAGCTCACACTCAGCATTCTGTATTCCCACCTTCATTTCTTTTGCTCGGATTTATCAGCTCCAGGGACTTCTTGCATGGTGTGTGATGGGAAGGCCAGCCAGGGGAAGGAGGGGCAGAGACAGACAGAAGTCACCTACAGAGAACGTGTCTTCCCCTCTCCCTTCAGTTCCCCTGTATTCCCCCACCCCCAGCCCTGCACAGCTGCTGGTGACTCAGTCACTAATGCGTTCTGTGTCTCTGCTGCGGGCTGGGACAGCTGGTGGCCGTGCTGGGGGCAGGTTTCCAACTCCACCTCCAACAGCAACTTAGTTACTGAGGGGGGGTAGTGGTGTTAGAGCTGTCCGTGGGGACTGGGACCATGATTTGCTGCCTGGGCACTGCTGGGACATGAGGGTCAGCCAGGGACTACGTGCACTGTGGTGGTGCTGGGAACAAGAAAAACGATGGGTCTGACACAGAATTCCTTAAAGCCAGCTTGAGCCATTCCGGCTGTGAAGGTTTTTGCCTGTGTTGGATTAGTGAGTTGTTTAGGGATCTGGGGCAAACCAGTAAAACAGGCTGATGAATCCACACGGTAGGTGCCAATCTGGGTTGCTGCCTTTTTCAGGAGTAAACAACTAGGAGCCATTGTTCATCTTCCCAACTCTCTGCAGGACACAGGCTGTAAATTACATCTAGGAACAAAAGCGTGATGGGAGTAGAACCAGGCGCTCAACTTCCCAAGGGAGTGCTTTGCCCTCCAGCCAAAAGAGCAGCTTTTCTTGCTTTAACCAGCACAGGCTCTTCTTGTGCCTTCCCATCAGCACTCCGAGCCCAAGAAAAGTGTGCAGTTCAAGATGTGCCACACTGGAGCATTTACGACCGTTGCCATTACAAAACCTGTTTCCAGGATTGATAATGAAAATTAAATCTATTCTGAAATTGAATCCAGTCTGAAACGCAGGAAACTAGATTGCAGTCTAGGGACATGGAGGAAATCTTATTAAAAATAGCATATTTTATTGATATTACAGATAAGTGGGTATGAAATCCTCCCTGCTCCCCCAAATCTGATTTTCAGCCAGTCTCACAGATCACCCGTAGTCTACGCAAAATATACACAGCCATGACCAGAATTACCTAATGACATTTGTGGTTTTTATATTCACTAAGACCAGTTGCTGTTCAACTCCCTATAACAAGCTTGAAATAGTCACCAAATTATGCTCAGAAAATGATTTTTTTAATTTTAAAAAACAGTATTCTGCTGATAATAGAAAAAAAATTAAAATTAAGAGCTTTAGTTTTTAGAAATTTCGGTGTTTCAGAAGACAAATGCCAGCTATTTTCACTGAAACTAAATTCCATTCTACCCTTCTTTCAATTTTTCCCATTTGACAGTGAAATAAATCTCCATTGATACCTTTTTTTTCCATTGTAAGTACAGGTTCATTCAGGTACATCCATTTTCTTGTCTGTCCCCAATATAAAATCTAAATATTCATTCTCAGGAGAGGCTGCCCCAGTGAGTTCAGTGGAATTTTGGTCCTTCAATTAAGCTAGGCCAGAATTTCATCCTCTATGTGAATTCTTGTAAAAAACCATCTTTTTATATCAATGTAAGCCATGCATGTTCCTTTTCTAGGGCTGCAACATATGTACTCCCTAATAGGATTTTTATCAAAATTAATTAGTGCTGGCTACAGTCCACATATGTGATAAAATCGCAAATGAGTTATTTTGGTGTTCCTGTACTATATTTTAGCATCACAGATTCATTATTCACTGCGTCAAAGGCATCACAGAAAAACACTCTTAAATGCTGGGGCTTTATCCTTTTTCAGTCTTATTGTTCCATTCTCTTTTGAAAACTGAATTCATTAATCATTTTACAAATTTTTTGTGCCAATAATTTAACTGCTTGTTGCCAAGGAAGTAAGCAAATTCCAGATCTCAAATATTTAACTGTACTGACAGGCTCAAAAGCGATGCTCTGCTGCATTTCTTCAGCTGAAAATTTGCTTGAAGATTTTTCTGTTCCTATGTACTAAGATTTTCCCAAGCTAAAGGAGAAGTTATGTATTTCTCACAAAGAAATCCCCAAAACAAAACCAAAAATCAAACCCCGAACCCAACAGTTTTTCCAGTGTCATACATCTGCTTTGACTAAATTTTCTGGGCAGCACTTTGCTCTGCAGCCGGGCTAAAACTGGACTGCTGTCTACCTGAGACCAACATAAGCCAACCATGTTTGTGTGGGAAAGGAGGAAATATGTTTGTGTCATTTTTTCGTTGGAATGCACGTGTGTGTCGTGGGCTGACAGGTAAGCAGGCAGATGCCATGAGGAATGGCCAAACTCACATGCCACCTACAAGCAGCTCATTAACTGTTTTTGTGATTTATCACATGAAATGACGTAATGGGATCCATTATTTTTCTTGCATAGATCTGCCTTTTTCTTTTGCATTAGGCACTAGCACCTCCATGCACCTGGTCTAAATGTGTCTAATCTTAGCCCAATTTTTTAGGGCAACAAGCAAGAGAGAGTCTTTCCAAAGCAGAATACCACCCACCCCTGCCAATCGTGCAGAAGTACCAAAAAGACCGAGACGAATAACAAGTAACATTTTGGTATCTAGAAAACAACCTATTCATAATCAGGTGTCAGAAGGGCTAGAATTAGAAACTTCAGACCATGAAGACACTAGGAATTTCCACTCCTGGTAAAATTTCCACTCCGCCTCTGTCCCTAAAATGGACATTTTTCTCCCTTTACTTGTGCCAAAGAAAACTTATTTTTGTTCTTTTTAATTCTATATAATTATAAATAAAGGATATTAATGGAGAGGCAATTTATGTTGATCGAAAATAAGACTCAAAATTTCCTGAATTTTAACTAAATGTTTAATTATTCTGTTTCATCCATAGGATGTGAATTTTAAAAGTAATTTAGCAATTGAAGAAAAAGATATACTTAGAAAATTTAAAACATTCACTAACTGTGCACCAGCATTTTGAAATAAACTTTATTAATGTATTTTGATGCCAAAACATTTATAGATATGAATGTACAGGATTTTACAGAACTATTTCTCTTTCCACTTTAGACAATAAGGTATATAGGAGATTGCTTTCTAATTGCTTTTAAAGCTGTTTCTTTAAAAAAAAGAAAAAGTTGCATATTCACTAAAGAAAATGTGTTTCATCTGTAATTTCAAAGTTGCTAGCTTCTTAATAAAAAGATGCCCTGTCTTTAAAGGAAAGATTTTTCACTTTAACTTTGTCCCATCAGATATTCTAGACCTGTAGGAAAAGCCTGTTGGAACCTGTTGCTAAAAATTTGGCTGGTTGAGGAAAGGATAGCCAGCCATCTCTAAGTCAAAAGGCAAAAAAAAGGCAAAGTTCTGAAAACCTCTTTGTGTGACCTTCTTGAGCCTGCGGCTGGAGAGACCTATCTGTATTTTTCCATTGTTTGTGTTACGAGAGATTAAATTAATGAGAAAATCCTTTAAAGTGGGAAGACCGACAAAACGGTAATCTGATATAGGACTATTCATTCCAGATTTGGCGAGGGAAGCTGAAATCAGGGCATTTCTGGCTGTCAGTCATTGCCACATGCTGGTTGTTAAAGGTGAGATGTGCTGGCTTGGGTGATCCCTGACCAAGCCCTCATCCCACGGCACAGGAACCGCTGTTACAATTCTCCAGCTCTACAGAGCAGCCAGTGCATGGAGACACCACGGGAAATCGCTAAGGCGCACAAGAGACAAGCCTTTTGCTTATCTACAGAGGCCTTGAGGTTTTCTCCAGGGGTTTCATGAAGAGCCAAACAAAACCACACACTGCAATGAACATATGTCCCTCAGGAGCTGAGACCTTGTCTGAACCTCAAAGATCTCATACCTTTTCATCCGGTTTCTCTGCTTTCCGAATCGGGAATAGGAGGAAAAATTCCTTCCGTACCTCATGCCATTAATAGCATAAAATATCAGCCTTAGTCCTCAGTATCACTGGCATTATGCTGGCACTGGCATTATTCACTACCCTTGTTGGAGCAGCCTGTGCAGAGAACGGGCTGTGGGAAACTGAACCACCTCGACTTACCTTCTGCATGATGTTATCCTCCAGCAATGAACAAAAACATTGCAGAAGGCTTCGCTGCACAGCAGGCATTTTACTTGCTCTTAATTGAACCGCAAAAAGAGAAAATGGTGAGATAGGAATAAATAAGCAAAATATTTTTTGGGAAACATCCAGGCTGTTATAGATGCTTTACCGGGGTTCAGAAACTCTAGTGCTTTATGTTCACTTGGTTTGCAATAGTGAAGAGATTTTAAATGCAGGAGGAAAAGCTTGTACAAACAGTGCATTTCTGAGCTGAATCAGGAGAGATTCAACAAATTTTCCTACAAGCACAATAACTTTTGACTGGACTTGTGTAAGAAGAGAAGGTTTAGTGGCTCTTTAAAACTCAAGTGTGCCTGCTTAGTCAGTACTAGCTCTCCTTCCACTCCCCCTTCTTCTACTGCTGGGTAACTTTTGTTGTAATATGGGTGTGACTTTTGATGGAGCTCCCCCTCCCAGTTATGTCATTACTTCAGTTCCTTTGAATCAGAATAAAAAGTGCAGCAAACTTCAGACTCATTGACTGCAGGCTTAACAGGCGTCGGGGCTTTTCCTCATTCTGCAGCTTGCAAGGATCTGTGGATTTTGCAAAACAGTTCCAAGAAAACAATGGCCAGTTTCTCCTTATGGGCAACTTTTGGATTATGTTTGCTGAAGCTCTGTCTAATAGAAACAGGTAAGATTTTTATGAATGAAAACATTTCTGATTGTTAAGTTAATGCTTCAGACAGCGAGTACTCTTTTGCTAGATAGCTAACAGCTTTCTTGCTTCTATATACTTTTATTATTTTAAGTGTTATCAAAGATGTTTTAGAAATGTAATCTCAGTTATGCTGGTCTGTACAATCACAGAAAGCTGTGTATTGCTTGTAAAGGGCAATTCCAGATCTATAAAATCTGAATTGCAGAAGATTAAGGAATGAAGTTTAAGAACAGAACTACATTAGGGGATTCAGAACAGCTCTGGTAAAGCTCAGTTCGACAACGTGACTGCTGTTACAAACACAGTTTGTTCTCAGCTCGTTTCGGACTGCAGCAAACAGGGGGGCAGGGGGAAGGGGGTGAGCCCACCCCCAGCTTACAGCTGCGTTCTGGAGCTTACATGAGCTGAACCAACAGCTAAAACATGCTGCATTTGGGCACAGCCTTGCTGAACAGGAGAAAAACTGCAAGGATCTCTGCTGAAATTTGGAGAGCTTTTATGCCAAGCATGCTTGCTTCTGACTTTCTAAGGTCTCTTTGGGGCTGACTGATGAGCTTTTGCAACAAAGGGGGTTAGAAGTGACAAAATTCAGTTGTTTATCAATTGCCTTCCTGCAGCTTGGTTATCTGCTTCAAATATTTGTATTTTAAAATCTAAGGTTAATACAGAGGAAAAAAAATTAAAATTGTATGTCCAAAGTGACAAAAAGCTTTTGAAATTTCACATGGTGCAGGCTCAACCATGTTTCAGGGAAATGACCATACTTTAACAGACTCTCACTGTGACTGCAACTGCCTCGAGGCATTTTGTGGTTAGGGATAACAGTTGTGCTTCTCTATTGTTTTTGTGCTCATCGGTTCCAGGAGTCTAACAAAACGCATTTTTCATGGCCATTGTCACCCAAGGGCTGTGTGTGTGTGTATGGTAAATATATATCTCACTTGCTTGAGCAGCAGGGGATACCCATGTAATGGTTGCAGGGCTGCCAGTCTGTGAATGGGTGTGTCAGAGCGAACAAGTTCCCGGTGCATCTCTGATAGCTGAAGCAGCCTCATTGCTTTTCTTTCTAAAATCGTGTGTCCATCGTACCAAAATGCTCTTGCTAAGATCAGGTATATGGACAAAGCCTTAAGAGAAAGGACAGGGCTACTGTAGGCAAATAAGGTATATCTAAGATGTGTTTAAATTCTTGGCTTGGTCCAAGTCTGTGCACTATATAAATATTATAACTCTTTGACCAATTTTTACTTCTATGAGCTGCCTGGAGTGCCCTAGAGAGCAGGGTCTGCACTGACTCTGGGAGTAACGCGTTTTTACAGTGAGACAGAAAGTCCCATAGGCGAGCCTTCAGCATAGTTACAAAAAGTATGTCAAACTTCACATATGCCCCCCAGGGAGGTTTCTTTACTGGCTTAGTAAGGTATTAGACTATAGCTACAGCATATTTTAGTTGGTATAAAGTACATTCCAGCATGACTTCGTAGTCAGTAATGATTTCAAAACAGCAGTTGGTGCTCGTGTGTTCTTTTTTTAGCCAGTGATTTTGCTGTGTATCACAGACTAATGGCTATTGCTGTTGGGAAACTCCTGAACTGGAATTTGGATTCCTTTAGTACAGAATTTTACAGAATTAAAGAGGACCTGGAATGACTCTTAATGTTACTTCAGAAGGAAAAATGAGATACAGAGAAAGCTAAAAAACTTATTCATCCTGATTTCTGTGGTGTTGTGACTATACTGTCACTGATATGTGAACAACGTTTATTCATGGTGTTGACGTGACTTGTCTAAGGAGTCTGGATCCCGGAGGATACAGATGCTGACATCTTGGTTAATGATGTTTTTGGAGCTGATTTTCTCCTGTGAGCATTACGTATTTGTAGAAATATTTTTCTCAAAGTTTTCCTTGATTAACACAAAGCAAATCCTAGAATTTTGACCCCCAAACTGGAAGAAACTGGAACAGAAGTAGCAGTGGTAAAGGTGAAATGGAAAGAGGGAGAATGAGTCTACCCGTGGGAGGAGGGAGCTAGGCTGTTAGCACTGGAGAGGTTGCCAGAGCCCCATTACAAGGTGGGGCTCTGAGACAGGGCTATGGCAGCTGCTGGTCAGTCACAAAGGAAGAGACCTGCCTGCCCCTTGGTTTACATATATATGGTGTAAATTTGTAAATAAAGCAGTTTGAAGAAGCCCTTTGTGCTAGTTTATTTTCACTCAGTCCTCACAGTGTGTATCTTGGCTATTCTCCCAAAGCTACCAAGTAACTAGACTTCATTAAGAGTTCACTTGAACTTTCCATCATTGTTTAGTGGAAGGGTTACGTAGCTGCCCTTGAAACACTCGCACACACAGAGCCAACAAACCATGGCAGGGGATTGTCTTTCAGCCTTTGGAGAAATGTTTGAAGATTCTTTAGGTACTGTTGTTCACCGCAATGAAGAGCCATTACCTTGAAAAGAGGAAGTCAGAGAAAGGCTTAATGAGGACAGATAGCATCATACAATTGAGGAAGAACTTTTTAAAGTAAATGCTTTTAAAACCACTGGTAGCTCTAGCCAAGGTTAAACAAGATGTTCATCCATATGTGGTGTATCTTTCTTCCCAGAGGAGTTCCCATGACTTTTACAGACCTGACTTGAAGATAGCGTGAATACTGCATTTATTCATCTATCACCTAAACATGCATGAGGTTCGACTGTATCAAGAATGTGCCAGCAGTAGGAGATACCATGACATGCTGATAGACAAATAAACACCAGCGAGAATCATGAGCTCATTACTGCTAAAATACTTGTTGAAAAGATGTGATGACATTTGATAATATTAGTTCTGAATGTAGTTGACTGACACTAAAATACGTTGCAGAGAAGCAGAGAAAAAACAATGTAAAGTTCTTTTATAAGGAGAGGGTAAATCAGTCAAAGAACTTAGAAGTTTTTGACATTCCATTTGCTGTAAAAAGGCTTCTCCATCTGGTTTCTGGTCTTTTTGCATCACATTTTTGTTACAGAACTAAGGGATAAGTGTTTGAAAATACAGTCAGTATGGAAGATGATAATTCTCCTCTTCATAAGATATGTATTCTGTTATTTATATATCACTGTTTGGTTTCGGGTTTTTTTTTTCAAGAGAATACTATGTGAGAAAGCAAGGGAAGGAGTTCTGCAGAACTCTCCTCAAAATTGTTTATTCCAGGACCAAGGCTAAATGTACATAGTTGTCTGTGAAATATAACTTCACAGAGAGGGTAATTGTGAAACAAACATGACCCACCACAGTAATCTTGCCTACTTTGAAAACAATGCAGCATTGCACTGGAACAATTAATGGTTCAAAACACATCATGTTTTAGCATCAGCTGGCATCTGGGAGCATGCAGATTCCATTTGTCAGCATTAAACTGAATTCTTAAAATAGAGAAACGCAAACTTCCAAGTTGCTCCAAAGTAAAACACATCCACAGTCTATTCTGTTCTTTGCCTTCACCTGTCAGGGTTTCTCTGTATCAAACCTCGTGGTTTGGACCGTTCTCCGTGTGTTATCCACGACTGTAGGCATGCAGCCAGTTTGGTGTAGCCGCTGGTCATTTTCCAGGAGTCCATAATCTCTTAACGTGCAGTCATCTCTCCCTCCCAGAGAGGCAATAATAATTTCAAAGCTATCAGACACTGTAATTATCAGTGACCATCACGGGTGCTGCTAATAGCAGTGGCAGAGAGGATTGTGTCAGTGCTGTGTGTTTATCAGCTTCCTCCCCGCTCAATCACAAGCGTCCCCACAGTGCCTCAGCTGTAATATCAGTAGCAGCTGGCTGTGATTTCCCTCCCTTGCCGCGGCTGCCGGAGCTGCCCCCGCCCAAGGGACGGCACAGCAGCTCATCATATGAATGAGTTTGCAGGCAGCAATGTGAAGTGGCAGCTGAGAAAAAGAGGGGTTTTCCTTGGAGAATCTTTCCAGTCAGACAGAAAGTTCAGCTAATTGCAATTTGAAGTTCAAACCTCCGTGACTGTTTCCTGCCTAACGAATCCTGCAGTCATTTTTTGAGTCTGTGCTTTCAATTAAGAACATAATTGAACTTTCTTTTGTAAGCAATGGCTTTGGGACTTTCCAGTTTCTCTACATGACAACACTGGCAACTTTATATAATGCAGCAATCTTATTTTGGTACAATAACCTTCAATTCTCAGATTGTGAAACATTAAAAAAAACCACCCAAAACAATACAAAAAACCAAAAGAAACAAAAGGAATTGAAGAATAATCTACAGTTTTAGCAGTTAAAAACATGAAGGCACAAGCAGGGTATGCTAATTCAAAGTGAAAAATCACAGAGAAGACCTGAATTCTACTTCCATTTAGAGTTTAAAAAATACATTACTTCACTTTTTTTCTCTTTTCTGTTGATGATTGATGTAGCTTAGTAGCTGGAAGCTCTAAGAGAGTGTGTTGTGTCTTTAAAAAAAAAAACCAGAAAAAACAGGAAAAAAAGCCAGACATGCAGCAGCTGTGTTAAAACTTCCACCTCTCTTTCTGTTAATGATACTGTTCCAAAAGCATTGTGAGAGGGTTATAAAAGAGATTGCCAGGGTACATACTGACAGCTGCCTAGGCAAAGGGCATTAGCCTGCAATCCTCGACTTCACAGTTAATGTCTGTTTTACTAAATACCTGCTTTCGTAAATAAGATGCTGCCTCTGACAGAACATATAATAGTAAAGAAAAAAACCTGTCATGGCATAGCTTTTGTTAATTATGTATGTCTCACAGTGACAGCATGTTAGCAAAACAGGTTCTCAGAAGTACATTTCCCTAGGGGGCTTTTTTATTGTTATTTTTGTTAATGGATAGGTGTCTGTAAAGAAGCAGGGTGTGGTGTGTGTGGGTAGCTGTAATGAGGAGTTTCTTGCAGGTTTCCCATACAGAAGTGAGAGGTTAACTGAAGCTCAGTGGGCACCCAGACCCCTGTGAGCAGATGTAAGCGAGTGCCCAGGCAGCAAGCAAGTTGCTGGCCAAACTGGGGTCTAAAAGTCGAGCACCAGCCTTAAGCTGGCAGCCTCTCAGAGAGAACACAGCTTGCCAGCAGAGAGGCGTATCACCAAGGGGTTGGGATAATGCGTGCCAGGGCAGCACGGCTGTGGCTGTTTGCAGAGCCCACATGCCCACTCAAAACAGACTAAACAGGCTGGAATATGCTCTTCCTGCAGCATGTAAATGCACTAGTTCATCAGTGCTGCAGGGGTGGCTGTGATGGGAATGATTTACCTACTCTTTGCCATCAGCCAACAAGGTGGAGTGTCCCTATCACAGAATGAGGAGACGAGGGAGTGACACAATATGTCACTGCTGAGGACAGCCAGGTCCTCCCAGCTCCATCCTGGTGCTCTGGATAAAGCTTCTGCACAAGGAATATGGAATAGTTAACCAGGCAGGTTCAAGGGAAAGTAGTATTTGCCAATTATAAAGAAACATGATTCATTAATAATGAAGACACTGAGGGCGCGGCCTGAACGCATCTTTCGCTCACTTCCTTATTTTTCCTACTCCTGCTTGATTAGGTGTCCTTCATTATTTATGTGTCCTTTCCCTTTTCCACCATTTACACAGGTGTGTAAGTGTAGCAAAAAAAGCCTCTTTTGCTAATGAGTCTTGATATTTATAAATATAGGGTTTTGTTCTCTGTTCCTATATGTTGCTTATGCATAAATTTGGCATATAGGAACACTCAGAATGTGGAAGTGAAATAATACATATTTGTGTAAATCAGTTTCACCAGTAGCAGTGCTGTAAAAATCAGATAAAACTTTATTGCTCTGACAGTTTTATCCTGTTTGCTTGTGTGTTTGCTATCTATATAGACACTGAGAACCGGCAGCTATTTTCAGTTCAATAGCAATTGTTTCCTGTTAGACAACAGCAAATGCAAAGTAGAGCTTCCTTAAAGAGCTCTTCCTTAAAGAGCATATTCCATGCTTCTTCTCCTTTTATTAGGGATGTTTGAAGCAGTTTGCCAAGTGAGAACTGACTTGTATCTTTTGCCCTATTGTCAGACCTAATGCTTCTTTAGGTTCAAGGGCTTTAAAATTTATTTAATAATTAACTGAAGACTGGTGTCTTAAATTTTAGTCAAGTTTCACTCCTGTTTGAACCAATACTTCCTAGTTATAAATATCAACTGTCTTCTTGAAGTTTTGGAGGTATTTGTTCATAAAGGCTTGATGCTGTGGAAAAGGCTGTAGGGCTGGAGTGTCCAGTGACTTCGGAAGACTGGTGTTAGCAAAATACCACTCTCCATTGCACTAGTCAGAGTAACTTTGTCCTCTTGTGAGGAGCAGAATCTCTCCTAGCACAGAAAATAAAAGTGTCCTTCTTGAGACTGCATATTGAGCTCTAAACTTTTAAACTCCTCTTTTCCAGAATGTAACAAAATCATTTTATAGCCTACTGAGAAGAGATACTTGGTGTTTCCAGTTCACCAGTGAGCGGGCACAGCTAAGGTTTTGGACAAGCACTTATCCCATTAACAATTCTTGTATTAAAAGTAGAAACTGGCAGACATTTTGGGCATGTGAGACACATTCCCATGGTGACTGCCTAGAGAGAAGTTTCTTTCCTGCTTTTGTGGCTTGCCTCAGTAAAACCCTGGATCCATTTTCTCCCTGTTGTGGTATAAAATGTTGCAGAGCTCTTCTAAGAGTGTCTGTGATGATTTTTGTGTCTTGTGACATTTCTACAAGATAAGTTCTATTCATTCATTCTTTTTTTTTTTTTCTTCTCCTTTTATTCTTATGGCTTAATTTCCTGTCTGCTTTTTGGGTGGGAAAAGATTACAGCAGTTTTGCTTTATTTTCTCAACATATTCTTGACCTGCCAAGTCTCACACATTATCTAGTAGTGATATTGTTTGTGCTCACACTGAACAGAGCACAGCATTAGCTGTTTTTTTTAAAACAGTGAAGTAGGGGCAATCTTAGAGCATCATGGAAGGGTAAGATTAGCACAGTTTTTCAGGGGATTTCTTGGGGCATCTCTAGGCATACACACTAGACAGCGTTTTCTGGCTCTGTCGGTTCATGTGGATTAGAGAAAAGCCCAGTTGTCCAGTTTTCCAGGAGGAGACATATCCTGTGATCCTGGTCATTGTAAGACCAATGACTAAATCTGAATTTGCTTTCTGATAGTGCTTTGATGAGAGTTTATTTCAATTCAGGTAGTACATATAACAAGTAGTTTGTGTTTCTTTCTGGCACTGGAGATCGTTTTTCTTCTTCTTTTATATTTCTTAACAACTCCTACTACTTATATATATGCCAGTGGGGACCAAACCTATCATAAATTAGTGCAGCATAAACAATATATTGCATAAAGAACAGTGCAAGACTGGTAAGATGTTGCAACAGTGCCCTTAAAGATCAGTAGAATTTCTGTCCAAAATTTTGCATTCGTAAATGAATAAACTCTTTAATTAATTTCTTTTGCTGAGCAAAGGGTGAAAAATTTAAAAAGCTCTCTCTGCCTGACTAGGCTACCCTTCAAAATAAAATATGAACAATGTTATTTTCTTCAATTGCTTCTGTGTTGTCACAAACCCATGAAAAAAATATAGCATAGCCACAGCATTGAAATCTTGGGCCCAGCAAGGCTTATACCCATTAATAACCTACAAAAGTATTTATTGATAACATTTACTTAATACACATCCATGTCTTCAAAGCTCAAGGAGGGCATTAGTAACAAAAACAAGTGATCTCTCCTCAATATATCCTACAGTACCTTAAACATTCAAACATTTCAACAGCAGCACATGTCTGAGATGTATTCCTTCTGTTTGTCAGCTGCTGGATTCTTCTGACTCTTGTAGATGAACTTGAATTCTTGAAACAGATTTGACATCTTAGGCTTTCTCAATGTATCACTTCGGAAATAGATGGTGTCTCTGTTGAAATTTTCTTGGTTTTTTTCCCCTTGCATTGCATGGAGTTCATGTAAATATTACAACATTTAGTTAAGAGGGAGTTATTTTATCTGATGGGTTTCACCAACACATCTAGTGGAGCTGCAGTCTGAATGTATTTAAATTACCCTAGAACTTAAAATTTGAACTGTTGATACAGGAGTATTTAACAGAGAAAGAATATTCCCAACTAGTGAGAAAGAAGGGAACTGACAACCATGCTGCCAGCAGAAAATCATGATTAGTGAGTTTTGTAGCCCATGGGAAGTCAGTGTTTTTATCCCCACCTCACAGGTAGGACAACAGAGAGAAAGCAATGTAGCTGTAAACAGAACATCTTCTCCAGCCTCTTGAGAAAGTCCCAGCCTCTTGTCCCATCAACAAGATTAGTGCCTCTTTTGCTTCAATTTCAGAAAGCAGGTATGAGTTCACACACAGGGTTATTTCAGCTAAAAGAAGCATTATGATTAATCATAAGAAAAATGTTCTTGTGCAAATATTATTCTGCTGGATGGGAAGTGAACAGGAGCACAGAGGACCAGAGCATTCAGTGAAAACTGTTACCATAAAAACAGGAAACTCTCTTCAGTTACTGTTTGGCAATCCATCACTGAGTCTGGCTGTGCAATCCTTCCTTCAGCTGAACAATCCGTGTGAGAAAATACTCCTTATGAGTAAGAGTAAGCACTTTCCTAATTTTTGAAACACCCACAGAACCTATTTTTTGCAGGCCTGCACCGGATTTCTTAACAGTATCAGTCTTCTGTCTGACTTTATTACTCAGAGTGTTCAGGTCATGCCATTTTATCAACACAGTCACAATCATATTACTGTTGACTCACAGCAATTGCAAGGCAATATATTAACACCTTTTTTCCACCCCTGATGTGATACAAATATATTCACAGTGATAGTCATGGCAACATAACTACTGGGAACTTATCTTTTGCTTTTTAACTTACTGGTTTGGTATCTTGAATTGATTTCTCTATTGGGAAGTAGCCCAGTATCTCCCACCCTTCCAGAGAAAGTAGTTTTATGAGTCAGATGAATTAGCAGTTTGTTATAGCAAGGTGTGTCTAAGGCATGTTTTTAGACTGTTCAAGGAAGACAGTAGGATCTATGCACAATGATTGGTAGCAAATCACCTGGAAAAGTGGTTTCTTACTGCATCAGCTACTTCTGCTGTTTCTAAGAGACATCACAGAATCACAGTATGGTTTGGGTTGGGAGGGATTTTAAAGACCATCTTGTTCCAACCTCCTGCCATGGGCAGAGATGCCACCCTCTAAATGAGGTTGCTCAGGGCTCCATTTAACCTGGTCTTGAACACACTCACAGGGGTGGAGCTTCTCTGGGCAACCTGTTCCAGTGCCTCCCACCCTCACAGTAAAGAACTTGTTCCTAACATCTAATCTAAATCTTTTCTCTTTTAGTTTAAAACTGTCCCCCCTTGTCCTATCACTATCTGCCTGTGTAAAAAACTCTCCCTCTTTTAAAAAAACCCCTTTAAGTACTGCAAGGCTGCAATGAGGCCTCCTTGGTGCCTTCTCTTCTCTGGGTTGAAGAACCCCAGCTCTCTCAGCCTCTCTTTCTAGGAGAGGTGCTCCAGCCCTCTAGTCATTTTCATGGCGCTCATCTGGACTTGCTCCAACAGGTCCATGTCCTTATGCTGGGGACTCCAGAGCTGGATGCAGCACTCCAGATGGGGTCTCATGAGGGCAGAGTAGAGGGAAAGAATCATGTCTTTGCTCTGCATTCCTTTGGATGCAGCTAACGATGCTGTTGGCTTTCTGGGCAAGGAGCACACACAGGTGGCTCATGTACAACTTTTCATCCGTGACAAACCCCAAGTCCTTCTCATCAGGGCTGCTCTCAATGAGTTCTTCTCCCAGCCTGTACTCCTGTGTCCTGGATGGATGCTTTGTCTAGTGCACCTGATAAACAACTTGATGAATTTTGCTTCAAGTAATATCCTTGGTGGGGGAAAAAATATTGTGGTGCTTTATTAATTAGTAACTGTCTCAGATTTTGTATTTATTAAGACAGCATATTCCCAAACTGCTGTTTGAAATGACTCTTGCTCAGAATGAATCCAATGTCATAAAACTCACCATACCTGAACTGAGGTCTGCCACTGTATCATTTACCATTCAAACATGGATTTAGCTCTGGATCTTTTTGTAAAATCCAGCTATACCTCATTAAAACAAATTACTAGAATCAGTGAGCATCACAACAAAATCACTGGCTTCAAAATGATTCAACACTTTTGGGAAACAATGATGCTTCACTATTTGAGGATGATTGCATACAAGCAATAGTGCATTGCCTTTACATATCTCCAGTTTACCATTCTTCCCTCAAGCAAGAGAATCTTCGCTGCCTCTCATAAATTGCTAAGTTAAACAAAATGGGTTTTTTTAATAGGAAAAATATCATTATTCCTACCATATTTGTGATAACTACAGCGTTCTGTACATACGTTTATTGCAAACTCTAGTTATTAAACATGCCTTTTTGTGAAACCAGTATTAAAAGATTCATAACTAAGACTGTAAGAATTATTAAAGAAATTTAAGTGTTCGTGTAGCTTATTGTATGAATAACCTGCATACATCTTGGGAAAGTTACTTGCTAGTTAACATTTTCAGTATAAATCTCAAGATTCTTGAAACCCTAGTATATGGATGGATATAGTCACAAAAAGTCCAGAAAAGGGAAATATGTTGCCACCAAAAATTCCAGGAGAAGTTGCCTGCTGGCCTAGGCAATCTGGTTACAGGCTGTGGGATCCCTGCCCTTCTTGTATTAGGGAAAAACCTAAGGGAGTGGTGGATGTGACAATATTCTCTTCCATCATCAGAAACTTGCATAAGAACTTTCCCTTTTACTTCTATAGATCATGTCCTACATTGTGAGGCATATTCTGAGCAGCCTTCCTCTTTTTAGTATGTCTAAATGATATCTTTGTTTTAACTGGCTGGCTTTCAGAGCTTTTGAAAAGATTCCTGAGGTTCCTTTCTTTCATTGGATAAGTGACAGAGCAGGGAATAGGAATAAGGTCCTTTGGGCTCCAGGCTGGGGATCTGTCTGCTGAGCCACTCTGTGTGTCGACCGCTTTTATCCCAAATAACTAAACTGGTCAAACAGTGAAAATCAGACTCCAAATGTTATTCTCCAGCTTTGTTTCATGTGTTTCTTCACCTGGATTGCATGGAACTGATCCCAACTGATTCTCCTCTCAGCCCTTGTTACTCAGCCTTTGGGGTTAGACTACTCACTGTACAGCCTGGAGCTCTCCTCGTATCGACAATGATGATTATGTTTTCATCATTTCGAGGGGGGCACATCAGATAACTAATTGCAGAATATGATATCACTGCCTGCAATTTTTCCCCCGAGGTGCTACGCAGCTGTACCACGTTCTGCTGGAGTCTGAAAACTTTCAGCTCCCTATTGGGTGAGACTATTACAAAAAGACTAATATTAATGTCAGCAGCGGTTTATCATTAGTGATGACACAATATAGGCTCACTCAGGATGTTTACCAGAGCAACAGTTGCCAGGCAGATAAAGTATGATTGGAAGATGCATTAGCAGATTCTTTTCTTCCTGCAGCAGCTGCTGAGGACTGAAGCATATTTCTTGTACTTACTTGCATTTTGAGTGACTCTGTGAATGCTTGATTTATTAATAGCACTACCCCCACACCCATTGTTTTAAAGCAGTAGCCAGAAGAGCTGTCAGTTAAGAGACTGGAGGTTTTTGTCCATCAGTAAACAGATACTTTGATGATCAGTAGCCAGATTCATTAGGAACAACAATTTAGAAGAAAGTCAGTAGCTTGAGCTTTGTCCCGCATCCCATTTCCGGTGTGTACTTCCAGGAGTTATACAGAAATGCAAGGAATACTTGCCAATTTTCGTTGGAGAAAGGAGAACCTCCTAGTGCAGTGTATCCTCTCTGGCCTCTGTACATACCTCCAGCCACATCTCTTTTTCCCTGCAGAGATCCACGTCAGCCCACTTGGACCTCAAGGTTAGCATGGCTATCTCATGACTTTTCAGGCAGTTAGCAGCACACAGGAAAGTGAAAAAGCTACACTCTTATTTGCTTTTTCAGACTGAATTACTAGGTACCCAAATATAACTGGGTAGTAGGCACAGCTTAGGCACAACTTCAAAGAAATTTCTGACTTTACACCTTTGGATCTGTGGAGAGTCATCTTCACTTTCTTGTCACCACACCCAAGTACTAAGAATACGTTGTCTCTATTTATAGCACTAACTCCTTGCAAACATGCAGGTAAATCCCTTTTAAAGTGTTTTCCTGGACGTTGCTGTCCTTAAAAAGGCAGTTGTGGGGAGAATTTTTTTCCCACTGAATATCAGCTATCTATTAGGGATATAATTACGTAGGGTTTTTCTCTCCCATTAAAATTTTCAAGGCTTAGAACATTTTTCTATTCCAAACTGAAATGAAAATATGACTTTTAAAAAAAATCCCTGAGGGAAACTTTGGTCTGGGTTTCTTAAACCATCTACATGTATTGCAGCCATGTAAACATTTAAACCTAGTTTTCTTAAGTGATTGTATTTTATTTTATTTTATTTTGTGCAAACTAATTATTTTAATTTCAGAATTAAAGGCAGCTTCAAACTGAAAGACAAACCCCTTATTTTGCTTTATTTAAGTATACACAAGGGATACTTTGAAAACCAAAAATATGGTTTATTGGCACTAAATCTGGAAATGTATTTCCTATAAATCATTGTAGGTTTCACATCTCGGCAATACTCCAAGGAAAGTATTTCATCAGACAGCTCCCAAGTCTCTGTAAAGACTTACTTTCGCTGTCACTATTTGGAAAAGCCTTGCTTATGGTGTAGGTGGTCTATTTCTAGATTTGTTTTGCTACTTTCTTTAGAGAATGGTGGTTATCAGAACAAGAATATCATAACTGGGAGAACACAAAACCAGACACACCTAATGATTATAGATGTGGCTTGATCCTTGGCACTTTTGTGTTGGGATGGTGAAGGACTGCTTGCTTCATTCACGTGGATCTTGCAAGTTTGACTTCAGAATTTTGATCAGTGTCTACTCATCCCAGTTTTGAGTCCTATTTTCCCAGCACAGTTTTCCCTTCCTCATCAAGCCCCAAGGGATTCGAGTATAGGTGTGTTTTAATGATGTCGACACGTGTCTATTAGTGACTGTGGCTGGGATTAATGAATCATTTTACATAACCTAGCAAACAGCTATCCAGTGGTTTTCATCACTGACTTGGGCTTTAGTCCAACTTGTGACATAAACGTAAAAGCCTCTGTATCCTGTTGCAGTTGCCTGGGCTGCGAGTTGCTTGAGTGAAGTTTTTTACTAATAGACTCTAAAAAAACTGTGGAATACTCAGCAAATAATGCCTTCCAGGCCCATGTGTGTTGTAGTGTATTAGGTAATCACTGAAAGATATTTTTTGTACGTTTAAGTTCTCGCAGATGTCAAAATGGCGGTAATCAGGCTAACAATATATATATTGACAAAATGTTTTGGAACCTGAAATGTTATATGAATCTATTCCATATGAAATTTTGTATTCAGAGGCCATTTCTTCAAGTGAGAAGTAAAATATGTATTCTTATTTAGCCATGAAGTAGTTTTCTTGAGAAACAGGTGAAAAACCAGGCGTAACTAGAGATAGGTCTGAACCGAGTGACAAGATCTGGACTGTCCAGACCTCCTCAGATTTTAGGACTCATATGGCCCAGTTTATAGATTTGCCTGGAGAGGAACTGCAGTTGCTAGGATTTTCTTTTAAATGTATTTTAATCTGTTTCCAATATGTTACTTTTTGCTGCTTCATTACTAGCATGCATTTAAAGCAGGGGATAATATTCAAAACGTAGGTATCAGTGCTAAGCTGGTGGTTGTTCCTGTTCAGAAGTGTCAGTAAAAGATTCAATAATCTGTGATTATAAGGAAAAATTTACCCATGCATATCTACCTAGAGCTAGTTTAATAAGTTTAGAACTAAGTTCTTACAGTAAATATAAATCCTATGTTCTATTAAAACAAAGAGAATGAAAACTATACGCACTGTCAAGCCTCTAGTTCTGTCCCTGTTGTCAGCCCCAGTTTAGCACATCCCGGCGACCTATCAGTCATTTTGAACTGCAAACTGAAGAGGAAAACCCCCATGAAAACATCCCCCTAACATTTCCTGGTTGCCATGCAATTCAGCGTGCGGTTTTACCAAGAAGTCTGGTGGCACGTACAAGTCTTACACACATGCTTTCGTTCAAGTGGCCAGGGTGTTTGCAAATCTTCCGCTCTGATGTATCTCTGCAGTTGCTAAAAGAACTGCTTTTTTTTTTTTCTCAAATACAAGACGGCATCCACCTTGAGAATGAAACCCCCAGGTGGTGTCTCGAAAACAATGAAAAGCAGGGAGTAGTGCATGAGACAGCCATACAGTACACCAAAAATCTTCATGGAAAATCAATTCCAATGGGAAGAGTTAGCGTGAGTCAGTGTTACTCATTATACATAAGGGTTGCAGAATCAGGGTGGAAATGGAAATTGCACCTGGTTTCTTACAGTGACAGTTTCTAACAAGCCTCTCGTGTTAATTACCAGGGTGTAACTCAATTTCTCTGACAGGACAATGCTCTTCAGTCTGTGTGAGGCGATTCTATCCCACCAGTGGGCTCTTAACTAGCAAACTGTCTGGGGAACTGAGGTTAGTGATTTTGGCTGACAAGTATTAATTGAACCTGGTTTATATATGTGAATGGCAATAGCAGAGAAAGGTTTGCATGCAGCTGCTTGAGAGAGGGCATCAGAAATCCCAGGAAAGATGGGGAGAAATGGCCTGTGTGGAAGTTTATGTTTTCCATGCTCATAAAACTCAGCACAGACTTAGGAACGTTCCATGGCTTTGGTTTGTGTCACCCAATCTCATAGTCTGGGTGAGATTAATGATTATGACAATTCAGACATATTTCGTACTGTTTGCTTTCTTAAAGGGCTATTATTAAACAGCTGTAACAGATCACGTGGATGAAAGAAGAAAGGAAAGACTGTGGCCTGTCGGGCCCCAAAGCCAGACAGCTAAGAGTGGGAAGGAGGGAGGGTTTGTGTGCTGTTGGTGATTTCACTGCGAGTCCACTCTGAGTCAGCCCCTTTGATGCTTCAAAAATGTTGAAAGGATCGGCAATAGTTTGTCACGCAGTATGAGGCTTGCATTGCCTTGTCTCTTGGAACAGAATAAAAATCCATCTTTTGCATAACTGTGTTAAAGCCAGCTAAGTAACATCAACATAAAATTAATGGATTTGACCTTCCTGCCCTATGGGAAAAGGTGAAATACGTGTTTTGATTTAAATTTGACAGTCATATTTCTTCCTTAACTCAAAATTACTCTATAAGGCTCAGCATGGAAAAAAAAAATTAAGGTATTAATTTTGTTTAGATCCCATCATTTATTTTTGATATGGTATTTATTGGTGCGATCAGAAATTTTTTCATTAATTCAGCTAAGGGTCCTCATTGTGTGGCCAAGACTGTGAAGTAAAAATGCTGTGTTCCCTGACAGCTCTGGGTTTGTATTTTGTCATTTTTAAAATGTGGTAATTACTGTCTTCAAAGAGTAGATGCTGAATTTACGCAGTTTGCTTAGACTGTGAAACACCGTGTGAGTTTCAGGCACTGCTTTGGTCCTTTCTCCACACTCAGTTCTCCATGAACAGTGTCTCTGCTACAGCAGTGGTGCACTTGGAATAGTAGGCGTAGGAGATACCATCAAAGTAAAAACAAAGGTGCTGTCTCAGCATTACTTTAGGGCACAATGCCAACGATTTCGATGGCCTCAAACCCAGTTTTGAGAACTGGATTGCCACATTTTTGCCTGGGGTTTCCCGGACACCCGCGTGATGTCTCACGCTGCATGAGCAAGGCTCCCTGGGAGCTTTGGCTTTGCTCCTGTGTGTGCATGCAGTGCAGTGGGCAGCACACGTGCAGCGAGCCTGGTACCTCCCAGCAGGGTCCCAGTGTGCAGGGTGTACTCAGGCTGAGCATTTCCGTGGAAAATGTACACATGTGTGGGCATGTATTCTACACATAGTTCCATTAAGCCTATTTCTGTAAATAAGCCTACTTTTTAAACAGCGGAAGTCTAAGTAATTGACTCTCTATGTGGAATTCTGGCTATGACCGAATCTCGGAGTGGTAATAGAGCATAAAGTGTAGTGTTTAAAACCAGGAATGGGCTGAGGTTTGATGACAACTAAATAAACTCTAAACAAAAGTGAACGTCACTTTATAATTCAGTGCAACTAGGATTAACTGCGATCAAATGGAACCCAAAGCAAGTGTATGTGGTACCTGCTTTCACAGCAAAGGCTTTTCAGAAATCAGCCTAAAGTTATCAGGAAGGATGTTGATGATCCAAGAAAACTTAGCTCCAAAATCACTGAGCTTGTTACTCTAAAGTAATCAAATAGTATTTCATGATCTGATCCCTACATTTAACATTAAGTCTTGGGCTTCACAGAGTATGTTTTAGGAAGAGAGGATCAAGAAGGGAAAAGTAAAAAGAAGCCTTTTTCTTGTCTAGGTCATTCCAGCTTAATATGGCTACTGACTGGACAACTCCCAAGACAGTGTCAGGCTTTGAACATGAAACATTTGGAGCCAAGTAGAAGTCACTTGCATGGCAGCTGTGAGAGCAGCTCCATCCCATAGCAGTAGTCAAGGAGTGGCAGAAGGGCCATATGTTTTTTAATAATATATGATAATAAAAATTTTTAACGTATTAGAAACTGTAGTCAGCAAGACTGTTAAACAGGTCTGCAATACAAATTGATTTTGTCTAAATTAAGTGTTTTGTCAGCCAAAATACCGGGGGAGGAGGAATGGTGGGAGAGCAGGTATTTTTTCCATTCTTTTTGTGGAAAGGCTAAAGTAAGCATAATGGTTAATTCTGTTGCCTATGGTAAAAGTATTCAAGATTGGATGTGCAGCTTTTGAGCTCCTTTGGACAAGCAAGCATTAGTACTATTGGACTCCTACCTGTGCTGTGGATAGTGATTGTCCTCTTAGGCATCACACAGTCTGTATCTAATCTGGTATTTTATCTCCTTGAGTGTTTCCCGTGAGCTATGGAAAGGAATGTTCCTTGTGGTTTATGCTGACTAGATACCCCATACACAGAATAATACCAGTTTATCAAAGGACAAAAGTAATTGAAGAAAGAGTACAGGCCTTGATTACTACCTTGATTACTTTCAAATCTATGCTATAGAACAAAATAGACTTTCAAGCAAAAATTACATTAGACAAGTTGCTCATTATTTATATGGAATGTGTCAATGCAAATGTGCATCGTGTCTTTTAGTAAAACAGTTATTATATGTCATCTTTTTTTTCTAATAGACGGTACAGACACACCCTTTTAATATTGGAGAAGACTGGTCTATTTTTCCCTTTCTTGCACATGGAACTTCCATTAAAATTAAGATAAAAATGAGTCATGCTCCTCTCTGCACTGGAAATAATAGCTACTCCTATGAAGTGTGCTTTGCAGTAGTCATTCTAGTCTGGAGTTGCAACTGCTTTTTTTCTCTTGAGGGAAAGGTGGGGCAGAAGCAAAATTAATTCATATTGCTTTGAAGTGTCCTGTTGTTTCCCCATTTTTCTCTACGCACATGATTATTCTTATTTGTATTAATATTATTATTGTTAACTCTTTCTTCTGCACATTAGTGTTAATGGTACGTTAAAAGTCCTAGATACCTCACAAAAATATGTATGGCTATTTTTGGGAAGGCTGGAGATTTGGCTTGTGCCTCAGCCCAAAGAGGGGAAGTATGAAGAAAGTGATTGAAAGTGGTAGTGCTTTTTCTGAATGAATTGGTAGCTGTTACTGGTTGCTGGCTTGCTTTGAAAGTATTATACTTGAAAATGAATGATTGCCAGGTCTTCAGTGAAGCGCTAGGTCTGAATTTTTAACATCTTTTATTTTCTTTTCCTTCTATAGCGGAATTCAATGTAAGTTGCAGATATAGAGGAGTTTTTCATGTTGAAAAAAATGCTCGCTACAGTCTCACACGACCTGAAGCAATCAAACTCTGCAGAGCTCTCAACAGCACCTTGGCAACACTGGAGCAGCTGAAGGAAGCTCACAAGTCTGGATTTGAAACTTGCAGGTAAGGAAATTGTTGAAAACAGTATATCATGGCACTACTGGTGTAATAATTGCATTTGACTTACTGTACCCGTTAAGATTGGTTAAATAAGTTATATTCTGCAATGAACAAAACATCTTTGTGCATATGTATGTTTGCTCTGGGTCCAGTAATAAGCAAGTCCTTGATGCATATAGTTTTTACCTTTTACCTTTAAAAAAAATCATAACCCCTCACAGATAAAATCTAAAGATAACAAAAGATTGACAGGATAATAAATGAATTAGGAAGATGTTCAGATCGTTCTGTGTCACTAAACAATTGGTAAGATAAGTATGTGAAAAGTAAGGACCTAATGTGAGGTCCTAGACCGAGGATGGTGTATGCAGTATATGGAACTCTGTCTTGCCAAGGAACAGTGAAAAGCAGCAGGTGGTACTGTGAGGGATGAACTCTTGACATCCCAGTGAAAATATGGCCACAGTATTAGTGCATTCTTGTAATCCGTGAATGGAGATGTTTCAGAAGACAGCTACAGTAGTTACTAAAAAACCCAAAATCACATTGTCAAGTGACCTAGGTACCTGCTGTAATTGCTGATGTATAGGGCAACAAATGTGGATAATACAGACTCTCCAGTTTCTCCAAAAATAACTAGCTCAAGAAACTAGAAGTTACAGAAAACTTTTAATTCAAAAAAATTGTGTGTGCTAATATAAAAAAATGTGAGGCTGAACAATCCCAATTCTCTCAGTGTTTCCTCATAGCAGAGGTGCTTTGTCCCTCTCTTAATCTTCATGACCTTCCTCTGGACTTGCTCCAACAGGTCCATGTCCTTCTTGTGCTGGGGACCCCAGAGCTGGACACAGCACTTCAGCGGGGGTCTCAGCAGAGCAGGGCAGAGAGGGAAAATCTCCCCCCCAGCCTGCTGCCCACACTGCTTTGGATGCAGCCCAGGATGCGTTTGGCTCTCTGGGCTGCAAGCAGGCACTGCTGGCTCATGTCCAGCCTCTCATCCAGCAGTACCCCCAGATTTTTCTGGGCAGGCTGCTCTCAGTGTGTTTATACCCCAGTTGGTATTGATACCCTGCTTCCACTGCCTGTGCATTTCCTTCCCATCCTTTAGTCCCAACACAGCCGTGCAGGTCTCTTGGCTTGCTTTCCTCATTTCTTAAACTGGTATCAAGAGCTCTTGCCCTCTGTGGAAGGAGTCCTTGAAGACCTGCCACCTCTGTTCTGCACCCTTGCAGAAGTTAACTTCCCTAAAATTCGGGGTCCTGACTTTACTCTTCTCCTCACCCATTTCTCTCAGGATGGGAAACTCCACCAGTGCATGCAAACTCCATCACTGCAGCCCAGCAGATGCATGCTGGCAAACCATTATGGAGTTTAAATAAATGTCAGTAGATTTTCAACTTTATTGCAGTCCTACTTAAACAGCAAATATGGAGAAATGGAATTTATCTTCTAACTGGCGCAGAAAAATTAAATGGACATTTCTCCAAAATTTTAAGACTTGCACTCTGGTATCATGAGAAAGAGTACTGACATCAATACTGCTTGCAACTATTTCCTGTTCTGGCATGCTCATTTTCACGAGTATTGTGGTGGTGAAATACGTGAACAGAGAATTCTTAGAGGATTCTTCTGTGAGAAGTGGGAACGTAATCTAAAATTGTACTGCATAAAGACTAGAAACAGTTCTTTGCTCTGAGGGGAAAGTCTTTCATAACATGTTCTTTTTCTGACATTACCACATGAACATACACCACATTCTGAATTGCCCAGTGCTACACAGTATTTAGAGATCAAATCCTAAATAATGCCTAAGAGTAGAGATTTCTATGCCACCAATTATGAGTATTCTAAAATATGGAAAGTATTTTCTAAAGCTAAAATATAAAGGTAATTGAAAGAAGAAGAGGGATTTTTTTTCCAGGGGCAAGCTGTAATGTTCCATTAATGTTACAATTTTCTCTATTTCACAATTTACCAGAGGACAGATTTGTACAGGAAAGACATGCAGATGGGATTTCTTCCTCCTGTTCTTCTGGCCAACCCTCCCACCCAATTACTTTCACTTGTCTATCCTATGCTAGAAGTAGTCCTGGTCAGTAAGCCTTAGTTCTTATTGAACTAGAGTAGAAGAGGGAAAATATGTTGCATATAACCATCAAAATGCATGTGAATAAGATGAATCAACAGAACATAACACAAGTAGGTCAGTAATGGTTTGTAAAGTGTCAGCATTGTTAGCTCAGTTGAGAGTGTGAGTAAAGTACTTTATAATTCCACCTACAAGAGAGTTTCAGAATTGCAAGTATCTGCACATTAGACATGAAACTGGAATGATGTTCACAGATAAAAAACTGCAAAGCTGTGACATTTACTCCTCCCAGATAAATCATACGTCTCAAGAAGTAAAACAAAACCCAAACCAAACCCCAGTTCTCGTTACCATTCTATCATATCTCCAGTTAAATACAATGGAATCAATCAGGTGTTACAGGATTGCAAAATAGTAATAATGTATTGTACATTATGTAACCACAGTCTTCACTGAATCATGTGAGCTCTGTGCACTACAATCACATTGTTCGACTGAAAGATACAGTAAGAATTTGTGGATGAATGAATCTTGTATTTGAATATTTTACTAGGCTGTCAGTGTTTGCAGAAAATGATGTGTGTTGCAATCATTCTTTAAACTTGCTCAGGTACCATAAATTGAGCCCTCAACATTTCTGTGTGAAGTGTCACTGAACAGTGTGTTATGTCAAAGCAATGAAAATGTGAATCCCTAAAGAATGGGAATTTAGTGTCTGGTAACACAAACTCACACTGAACAAAAAGTGCACTCGCCTCCCTCACTTTTCACTCCCTTGCTCTGATCACCCTAGGGAACTGATCACCCTAGCTGGTAAGATGCTTATTTAGTTTAAATGTGTTTAGCTCTAGAAATTAAACATAAAATTATGTTGAGTGATGGGAGACTGATGTGAGAAGGGAATACCCAAATGAACAAGCAACAAAAAAGTAACAAAGCAGTATGAATAAATGCATGCACTTTTAAAAAATAATGGCTTCTTTGTAGCTTCTTGATGTTTGAGGTGATATCTGCTATAGCAAGTAATGTGGTTTGTTTACCTCTGTTCTTCACAGGTATGGCTTTGTGGAGGGGTATGTTGTTATCCCACGGATCAAACCCTATCCTCTTTGTGCAGCAAATACCACTGGCATTTACAAACTTTCGGCAAATACAACGGATCGGTACGATGCATACTGTTACAATGCGTCAGGTGAGGAGATGATTTTATGGTGTATTTTAGAAGCAGATTAACTAAAAATAACATATGTAATCTCCTATTTAAGGTACTGGAATGAGGGTTTATATAATAAACATAACCTGGTTTTCAGCTGAGAACAAATATATTTTGCCAGTCTCTAGAAGTCTATCTGTCATGTCAGCAACCACCATTTTGTTATCAGTGTGTTTTGAACTAAATCATCTTTCTGGCCTTGGGACAAACTCAGCAGCTTCAGAACAGTTCATTATAATGGCTTAGTGAAGTGAAACACTGCAGCAGAGACTGGGAAAAACATAACTGTCAGCCATGGCACTCAGCTCTTCTGTTCATGCAGACATGAGCTTCACAGCCAAGAGCAGTTTTCTGTGTTTTAAGGAATACCAGGAGTGGCTGCCACCTGCAGCAGCTCCAAGGCCTGAGATGGCCATCCCAGGCCCACAGACATGGCTGCTGCTTTCCTGTTTGCAGATTCATTCAGTATGTGCTCAGGCAAATCTCCATTTAGACATGAGGCAGCTGGACAGCAATGTGGGTCAGAAGCAGGCTGCTTTCATCTAAAGTTTTGAACTTTTTAATAGTCAGAAATATTTTAGTAAATTATTAGAAAAGTGTATACAGTCCATGACAGATGCTGAGAACACTATTTGAAGATAAAATCGAAACCAATTTCAAGTATCTTAAATTTCAGTAGATTGTGACATTCATAGTGGAAGCAGAGAGTCCTTGCAGAGTGCTGTAGGAAAAGTTCATTGATGATTTGAATGGCAGTGATATTTTTTTGATTTTGTTCTTGGTGGTGATATAATTAAAAACCTTTGCATTGCTGTAGTAGTATCATGTGAGTTGCCATCCTCTGTCACTCACAGATGACTATTCACAGATGACTACTGCAGTGATGTCCACCCCCTCCAGAGCTTTATAGCTCCTCCCAAGTGTTATTCCCTTGCAGCAGTATGAGCTCTTAGACCAGCCCTAAGTGGGGCACTTCAGCCACAAGAGCCAGCAGTGCTCACTGGAGTGGGGCACACGCTGCCTGTGCAGAGCCCTCCATGGAGAGGATGGAGTCTCACCAGCTGAAAAGGATTGGAGTTGCCACTGCCACTATGACAGTGGGTCTGCCTGCATTGAAACGGGCTCATAAGGCTGTTTTAACTGGCATTAGTGATTAATGGTTGCATCCATTTTCTGGAATCGTTATGGACATGGAGAATCTCATTGTTAGCTGACAGAACAATCTTGAAGTGCCCCATCTGGGAAGGCAGTGCATCAGTGAATAACATTTGTTTGAAAATTTGTTTTCAATTGTCCTCATCTGAAGCTGGTGTTTTGTGATTATGTACAACTGATGTGGGTATACATGTGATTCTTTTGTCTATTTTTTCAAATTAATACTTTCTCTTTTCCTTTTTTCACAGAAACAGAGGAAAGAACATGTGACCCAGTTAAAAAAATAGATACTTCTTTACTCAGTGATCAGGATGAAACAGGTACTGTACTGATTAGAAACACATGCACTTGCGTAGTTTTTAGTAAATGGTTATCTTATTTTTACGTGAACAATCACTAATATTAAAAAAGCCAAGCCAAACATAAGAAAAATAAGTTAAGAGATGTTCAGTAGAAATTAAAGCAACTAGTCACTTGTCTTCCCCTAAATCCTATGGAGCTTGGATTGTCTCAGGGTACCAAACATTTTTTATATAGGTATTTGACATTTTTGGCACCTCAGAGCTGGTAATAACTCTTTGACATATAGGAATTTGCTTAAGACAGCAACCTTCCTACATTTGATTTGAGCTGTTTGTTAGAAAAGTGGTGGGAAGCAGAAAAACCCCCTCATAATAAGTTATTGCTTCCAATTCTAAAATTCTGATTAACTTTACAAATGCCAAGATTTTATGTTAAAATCAAGCAGTTTGACGAAAATTAGTGATGAAAGGTAGGCCTTACAAATGTGACAAATATATAAATTAGCTTATATGCATTACACATATTTTAGTGATGTATTACCTAGGTTGGATGGGAGGGTAAAAATGGATTAACTGTTATTCATCCGTAGGTGTTACTCTTTATTACAGCTGTGTAGCTCCTTGACATGAGCTGTTTAATTCCCTGTTTCCACAGTCATTGACAACCCAGATGGCTCCAGGTACAATGCAGGTGGCACACATCATACCAGTGGGGAGTCCTCAACCTCAGGGGTGGATGATGAAAATGCAGGTAGTGGATCGACTCACGAGACAACTCCCATGGATGCCTCCATCAGGAGATCCAGCCCCTCATATTATGGAAGTCCTACTCCAGTCTCACAGCTGCCAGATCATACCTCTGGAGGAGGTGAAAAAGGAATTCCCGGAAAAGATTATGGTAAGGACAATACGTTGCCGCTAATTCCATGGGGCCCCGCCAAATACAAATGTAGCTTTCTTTTCTACGTCTTTTTTTAATCTTGTGCGTTGTGTGGCTGAAATGATCAGAGGTCTGAAAGACTCGCTCCCATTGAACATCAGGGATACACGTATAAGTCGTCCTCTAAGTACAGTAAAGCTTACTGTGTGACTACAGGCTTTTTATCAAATCACCAGTAACTTACCAGAGAAGGATACCAGTATTTTGCACCACTATCCTCAATATATACTGAAATTAGAAAAAAAAAAAGCACAAGCATTAGGATTATAAAATTACTTTTCACTGGTGGTATACTCATGGCATGTTATGCTTGTTTTGACATGTATCTAGCACCACGAAAGGTAAATCCTAACATTCTCTTGCTAAGGAACTAGGATCAGAAACATTCCCCACATTCCCCAAGGTGTGTGCTGTGTATTTCTGTTTATTGCCATTACAACTGTTACCAGCTCTGCTTGCATGCATAGTTTAGATTTTTGGACTAAATCTCAGAATATATCTCAGTAGAGAGGAATACAAATAACTTCACTCGTTGCTCTAGGATCCCTGTCCTCATGGCGTACAGGTACAATGAGATCTTGTATCACATGAACAGATTGTTGCCAGAATGTTCATTATCGCTGTAATACATTCTCCTCTTCAAACAATCTGTTTGGGTGATATCCTTACTATGTCAGTAAGGTAAGCTTATGTGGGGTCTGCATCTTTCTCCTCTCTTGGATCAATACATGAAGGAATGAAGCTTGCAGGGTAGAAAAGTTGAGGTACTTGTGAGTACTGTATTGCAACTGAGCTAATGAAATAGTAATGATTTATCCGTCACCATACAGACGAAGGAATTACATCTGTATCACCTGTCATCTCTTTGGGGACGGTAGCTGATGATTTCCACAAAGAAGACGACGGACAGTATCCTGCGAGTACTAGTAAGATTTATGTTTTGTAATAACTACATTACAAATAGATCACATTAAAACTGCTTTCTTGTTCCAGAAGGGCACTCTGGTAAGTGGTGAGGTATACAACACCTCAAAAATTGGGAAGACATTGAAAGACGCTACTTTCCAGACTGGTTAAGTTGGAAATGAACTTCACTCTCTGAGACAAGGGGAGCAAAATCATTTGCAGCATGTTTGCTTCAATGCTTGTACCTGAGCTCAGAAAGATTGTTGTTTTGGATTTCCCACGACTGTTTTATCACACCTATTTACTCTATGAGGCACAACAAATTAGTACAGTCAATTATCACTTGCAGTCAATTTATTTTGGAGGTAGAAAAGGATATTTTTGTAGATTTATGATGAAAGTGTCTTTTATTCTAATATACTTATGGTTGTGAATGTAGATAATCCATGTCAAAATCATGGCCTTGCTAACCAAGGCAGTGCTTTATATGGCGGTTCCAATTGCCAAGCATTTGTGCACTGCAAAAAACAATTTCACCCTTGCTGCTGGCAATATGCATGAGAAAAAACTGGGGACTGTGGTGGCTCCACGGTCTTTGAGGACCCAAAAGTACAGTATCGATTTTCTCTTCTTTGTCCTTAAATAGCTTTACTGAGTTGGAAAAACTGCTTGTGATGTTTTTATCAAATATGTAGTGCACAGCAGCTACAACAAATGAAAAGCTTTTGAAGTCCTCTTCCACATTTTAAAGTGAAAATAATGTTCATATATTCACACTAGTTCTTATGGTGAGAGTGATAAAGATCTTTGCCTCAGAAAATAAAGTGAACCTAAAGGGAGAACATTTTAATTATACAGAGGAAATCTACAGAGGCATGTTGCAGTAAAGATCAAGCTGATAGAACTGAAAGTTTCTTTCCACTGGCTCTTTTCTTTTTTTTCCCCACCAGGGGAATTCATGAAGAATTTGCTTGATTGTCTGTTGGTTGCTGATAGCTGGTCAGATGGTCTATGTGACTTGGAGAGATGGTGCCATTGTCACTGTATTTAGAAATCACAGGATAGAGGAAGAATGATTGTATGCATTACACAGTTAGCAAAAGCTTTGCTAAAAGACATAAATTTTTAAACCCAAGCATCTTGGTTAGTAACACCTTATAAGTATGTAGATGGAAAAAGAAATATTAGGTTGAATTTACCCCAAACCCTGAAAAAAAAGTAGAGTATTTTCTGGTGCTTGTTTCCAGTAAAAGCTTTTATTACAAAATATAGCCTGTAAGGTGGTGTAGGGTGGAGAAAATCCCACCTGGTAATAGTGGAGAGTTTGGTTGACTCTGATGGTGATTTTTCCTTCATATATATTTGCTTTTGTGTGCACATGTGACTTAGTGTTTCCTTGTACAGATGTTTCTGTACCCACTGCAAAAACCTGTTCATTCTTTCCATACAGGAAAGCTTTCTATTTTCATTTTAATATTTGATTATCAAATGTATTGAACCTAAATATGTATGTCACTTCCTGTTGCTACCAGTTCTCTCTCATGGGCACGACTGTTTTATAGAGGGAAAACTAGAGGCATCTAAGATTTGAAAAGATAAAAAAAACTGTAGAGCGATATGATAAAATGTGTCAATACTGATATATGTGTATCACAGAAGTGATAGCATTGGCATGTTTGTTTATGGGGTTAGGATTGATAAACTGGTTCTCTGGAAAACAAAAAAGATTTTGAAAGTAAAGCACCTGGGCTTTTCTGATAGCTCTGGCTATTACCCAGCAACATCACTTTAACACCAAAGTGTTTAATTCGTTTAGTTTAATTTTACTGCATTACAAATGAATCAGTAACCTAGCACTTCTTTTAGAAAGAAGTAAAGTATAAGCTCTTTGCATCTCTCTGAGAAGTCATCAAATATTCAATAGCATAGGAGAAAGTGACATGGAGAACAGTCAAAAAAAGAAGATAAAACCATGCCCCAGTGTCTGTTATTTAGCTTGCACAACAGTGCAGGCTCATTGGAATATCCTGGCCACAATTTAATTTCCCAGAAAAAAATCCTACAGACAGGAAAGTAGAAAATTAAGAAATAAGTAAAGAAAAGTATTTGTGATATATCTTCTGATGGATGGCTGAAAATCAATCTCTCCAATTCTATAATGTGTTAAAGTGAGAAACAATATTGGTGGCTCTCCATTCATCTGTAATACAATTAATTTGTAAATTTAAAGTTTTTTAAAAGATGTCTAATTTAATCTAAAGACTTCTTTGCTATGGATTTGAAGTGAGCAGTTGGCACAGCTCCTTGTTCTTCAGATGATACCCTTTCATTATTCCTCTGGATTTGGACATTATTGGTGGTGTTCTCCATCAAGTTATTGGTCCAGATTGATACACAGTCAGCACTTTACCATTTACTTTTTCTCCTTGCCAAAACAAGTTTTACTCTTTGTTATTAACAAATTGGGATTAATCTCTAGGTGTGCCATGAATCAGATGTAAGCCTCTTATTGATCAATGAGCTACCTACTTGAACAGTAACTCTGATTTTCTTCATCCATATCTGATAGACACATTTCTTTCTATTTGCATGCCAATACCTATTTGGATGCACAGTGGGAGAAAAGGCTGTAGATTCCTGTAATTTTTCAAAGCAGAAGCCTCTTTCCAGTCATAAATATCTATCACAAACCTGTAGAACTTACTTTTTGATATGCTGTGTTGTGAGAAAATATTGTGCATTAGTAATGTGATAGGAATAAAGCAGCGCCTTTCTCTCCGTGCTGTACTAATGCCTACCTGGAAAGTGGTTCTGGTGTGCAATTAGCTGACAGCCTCAGGTCAAGGGGAGTGCATGTGCTTTTTGTACGGAATGGCCTCAGTTCTGAGCTCAGGTTCATGGCAGCATTGGCTTCCTGGATACTTCTTTCATTCTCTGATTTTATGTCATCTTGGTGGATGTTCCTCATTCTGGACTCTGTTTCAAAGACTATCTACTCTCTCCTGCTGCCAGAGCCTGTGAGGAACTCATTAACCTTATGGAATGTGGAGGATTGAAAAGTCCCACAGGGCTTTTTGGTGGCTGCTCTTGAGGGAGCGTGTTCCTTCTCGGGACTGCCAGAAGTGCTTGCATCTGGCTACGTGTTGGAGGAATGTAATGACACCATGGGTTCATACATTCGCCCTGCTCTCACATCCATCCCTGCGGCATGAGCGTGCTCGAGGTGCTGGTGCTGGTGGACTTGACTTTGCTGGAGGAAAAGCTGCTTCTCAAGGAATAATCACAAGATCTTGGTTAAATGAGCCATGTCCTAACAGCTCCAGGGCCTCATCATGACAACCTGGAGAAAACCACCACCCAGTCTTGGTGGAATCCATTCCCAGACCACTGGTGGTGGTCGAATCCTGGGGAGAAGACGCAAGAACCCACGCCGGCAACCAAGGGTAAAGAATGCCATGCTGAGAGGGTGCTTTGATTAGGGGCTGCATTACCAGAGACCACGGCAGCAAGGTGCACAAACCCCAAGTGGAACAGGGAGTGAATGTGTGGCGTTTGTCACTGCTGTTCACTGCCACATGCTCAAAGTGGGAAAAGCAAAGTCGTGGGCTCTCTCTCACGGACTGTACATGTGGTAGCAATAGAGCAGTTGTCCACACTGTCCATGTTCCATGGAGGCATTCTGCCTGCCTGAAAGGGATGAGTATGGGAGTCATTATGTAAAGCATGTACTTGGGTCTTTATTCTTTCCTGTTTGGAAGCAGTTTAGGAGCAGACTGTTCCAATGAGAAGAGTAGGAGAGAGGAAGGAAACCTTTTCAAGCCAGTACACTCTGCTCTCCCTGCTAGAAGAGGACAGGGCATGGTTAGTGCCGTGAGCATGCAAAGGGTCCCGAAATGTATCTAAGAGCTGCAGTGGGGCAGCTTCAGCAGGGCCACGGCAGAGTGGTGAAGCCCCTGTGAGTGAAAAGGCCAGGAGGAGATACGGCCCCTGGGACACACGGGGTTCTAAATTCTCCTCTGTGATTGTAAGGCTGCGAGTAGAGGAGACAGGAAAGCCAAACTGCTGCCAGCAGAAGGCCTTGTGGGTTAGGGCTTCATGGCAGATTTAACATCATCACAGCAGATGTGACCTCCAGTGGCAGTGGTTCCGATGATGAAGACTCTTCCGAGGAGATGATGTACCCCACAGTGTTTCCAGGCTGGGGCAGGAGTGTGGCCAAGGACGAGACTGCTCTGAGTACGAGTAAGGAACTTCTGTTGTCTTTGGATGGTTTCTTTCTTCTTTTTCCTGTCCTACCTGATGTTCCTCCTCCTTTGCTGCACATACATTTGAAAATTGGATGATCTCATCAGGTCTTTTTCAAACACATCTCCCATGCCACAAAAAATCACCATTTAGATCATGTGGGCTCCATATAGCTAAAAGCACCACCTTCTATTGATTCTTGAATTGTTGTCTTCGTTCTCATTTGATTTCTGGGCTTTCCTTGTGACTTATTGGGTCTCAAGGACTGATTTCTCTTTGGAGGGAATTTCCAGCCTCCTACAAGTGGCACGATTATTTCTCTCTGCCTGCCAATACCTAGTTGCCTTGCCTAGCACGGTGGATGAAAAGGCTGTAGATTCCTATAATTTTTCCAAGCAGAAATCTCTTTCCTGTAAATGCCTGGCATAAATCTATGGATCCTGCTATTTGATATGCTATGTTCTGAGAAAAGACTGTGCACTGGTAATGTGATACAAGTTAAGCTGCGCCTCTCTCTCCATGCTATAATGATGCCTACTCTGAAAGGTGTTTCTGGTGTGCATTCAGCTGGCAGCATCAGGTCAAGGGGAGTGCATGTATCTTTTAAAGAGGAATGGCCTCAGTTCTGAGCTCAGGTTCATGGCAGCATTGGCTTCATGGGGTTGTTAGCAGAAGACCAGTTTGCTTCTCTGGGTGTGCTTATTTCTGGGTGCCCTTTTTGCCTGTCATGGATACTTCTTACATCTTTTGTATGTGATTTTATGTCATCTTGGTGGATGTTCCTCATTCTGGACTCTGTTTCAAAGACTATCTACTCTCTCCTGCTGTCAGAGCCTGTGAGGAACTCATTAACCTTATGGAATGTGGAGGATTGAAAAGTCCCACAGGGCTTTTTGGTGGCTGCTCTTGAGGGAGCGTGTTCCTTCCCGGGACTGCCAGAAGTGCTTGCATCTGGCTACGTGTTGGAGGAATGTAATGACACCATGGGTTCATACATTCGCCCTGCTCTCACATCCATCCCTGCGGCATGAGCGTGCTCGAGGTGCTGGTGCTGGTGGACTTGACTTTGCTGGAGGAAAAGCTGCTTCTCAAGGAATAATCACAAGATCTTGGTTAAATGAGCCATGTCCTAACAGCTCCAGGGCCTCATCATGACAACCTGGAGAAAACCACCACCCAATCTTGGTGGAATCCATTCCCAGACCACTGGTGGTGGTCGAATCCTGGGGAGAAGACGCAAGAACCCACGCCGGCAACCAAGGGTAAAGAATGCCATGCTGAGAGGGTGCTTTGATTAGGGGCTGCATTACCAGAGACCACGGCAGCAAGGTGCACAAACCCCAAGTGGAACAGGGAGTGAATGTGTGGCGTTTGTCACTGCTGTTCACTGCCACATGCTCAAAGTGGGAAAAGCAAAGTCGTGGGCTCTCTCTCACGGACTGTACATGTGGTAGCAATAGAGCAGTTGTCCACACTGTCCATGTTCCATGGAGGCATTCTGCCTGCCTGAAAGGGATGAGTATGGGAGTCATTATGTAAAGCATGTACTTGGGTCTTTATTCTTTCCTGTTTGGAAGCAGTTTAGGAGCAGACTGTTCCAATGAGAAGAGTAGGAGAGAGGAAGGAAACCTTTTCAAGCCAGTACACTCTGCTCTCCCTGCTAGAAGAGGACAGGGCATGGTTAGTGCCGTGAGCATGCAAAGGGTCCCGAAATGTATCTAAGAGCTGCAGTGGGGCAGCTTCAGCAGGGCCACGGCAGAGTGGTGAAGCCCCTGTGAGTGAAAAGGCCAGGAGGAGATACGGCCCCTGGGACGCACAGGGTTCTAAATTCTCCTCTGTGATTGTAAGGCTGCGAGTAGAGGAGACAGGAAAGCCAAACTGCTGCCAGCAGAAGGCCTTGTGGGTTAGGGCTTCATGGCAGATTTAACATCATCACAGCAGATGTGACCTCCAGTGGCAGTGGTTCCGATGACGAAGACTCTTCCGAGGAGGTGATGTACCCCACAGTGTTTCCAGGCTGGGGCAGGAGTGTGGCCAAGGACGAGACTGCTCTGAGTACGAGTAAGGAACTTCTGTTGTCTTTGGATGGTTTCTTTCTTCTTTTTCCTGTCCTACCTGATGTTCCTCCTTTGCTGCACATACATTGTGTGGAAATTGGCTGTTCTTCTCATGAGCTGTTCCCTTCAGAAACACCTCTTTCATGACTGGAAAATTATCTGAGATCCATATGATTAAAATAATGTCTCTTCTTTTACTACTTGAAATTAGCATCTCAGTTTTATGCTTTTTCAAATGTTTGCATTTATTCATGATTTTCCAAGAAGAAGTTTATCTTTCGTTCTATCAGTTTTTTTAAGGTGTTAAAATAATTCCAGTTCATGTTATATATAACCTACAGCTATTCAATAGCAGACTTCCTGTCTGTGGAAGATGTTCAGGTACTATTTGGGAATGCCAAACCCCAAGTGCCTTTTTCATAGGGAAGTGTCAACAAATCAGTCTCATATTTGCTACCTTCTACACTCTTCCCATGCAGTCTTCTAACATCATCTCATTTGTTTTGTGATCCCAGACGTCTAGGTGTGATCCAGTTATTACGTAGCCTTATTTTCCTGATATGAATAATCACACAGTGATCATCTGATAACCCTTTTTTAATTCAAAAGCCATCCATACCTGAAATAATTTTATCTGGAAACCAGAAAAACACCACATATGAAGGTCAAAGCTAGATGCTGTGTGTCACTGAAGTACACAGTCTGCTACTTGGCTTTATGACCAGGGAATGGCCCCAGTCCTGGGGGTTTATTTAGCATAGATATTGCTATTAATGACTATACTCTAATGCTCTTATTTGTACAAAGATATTAATCTGATCTATTTCTGTAATTTTATTTAATCTAAGTACGTCTTAATGTGTCTGTTGTCTATGCTCTTATTTACTCAGCAGTCACTCTTCATAAGCATTTTATTTTTCTGAAGATAGTGCAGTATTCGCGTTTTTTCTGCAGTGTTTTCCATTTTTAGTAGAAAATGCAAAATCAGCAATTCATCTTGCTTTGGGACTTTTTGTTTTTCTTCCTATGCTTTGGATAGTTCTGATGTTTATTTATCTTTAAGACTCTGCATTGGTAACTTGTCCCAGAGGTGTACTGCATTCCATACCTTTGATGGCCTAGTGGTGTCTGCATGTTCCATGGGTGAAAGTATATTCAGTCTCTGTTCATGGACTCCTGTGGAAGTTCTGTTTTATCTTTTTAATCGTGTTATAACTTTCTTGACTAATACTGGCTACTTGGTGGTTGTCAAGGTGCTCTCATTTTTTTGCTGACCATCACTTTTTTGCTGTCGTGGATATTCTAACATGGTACTTCTTGAGTACTTCCGGAGTACTTAGCAAGCATGTTTTACATGTATTGAGACATCTGCTGTATTCCTTAGGCCCAGCATTATTCTTAAAATGTAAGTTCAAATGTCTACAACTGCTCTAGTGGTTTAGCATTACTTCTGCTATGCATTATTCTTCTGCTGCTTGTTTTTTCCTTTTTTCTTGGGAAACTTTGCATCTGTCCAATGCAAAGAAAAGAACAACTGGTTTGATATGAAGGGATTTGATAAGAAGAGTAGAGAGACTATAGCTAGGCTATGCAAGAACTTCCTTTTTTCCATCACCTTTATGGCACACACAGACAGATTTAGAGCATAGTCAGCATTGAATCCTCCGTTGTCCCAACAGCTGTGGACTCACAACACGAAACACTTCTGGAAATCACCACACAGGATCGTTGGAACCCCACCTTTACAGACGAAGAGGAGTGGTATCCTAGCTCTGCTAGCAGGGGTAAAGCAATCAAGCATTTCAGATAATACGCAGATTTCTGATATAATTCAGTGAAGTATGACACTTGTGGTGCAGCTGTTTGTAATTCCCATGCCATTAGCCTCAGTTCAGTGTAATACCTTTACTTTATTTGTACTAGAGCCCTCAGAGGTGGCATCTGTAACATTCATCTGTCACTCCAAGTCTATCTTATGCATCTAAAGTTAATTTCTTGCCACTTTTCCTCAAATCTCTGGTATTTTTAAGTTTACACTGCCAGTAGCGTGCAATAAAACTGAGCAGACTTGAACTTTTGGTGACCCACCTTGGTGAGAAAAAAAATTCCCTTTTTCCACTTCAAAATTTCTATTGTAAAATCTGAAGACAAGATACAAAAAAAGGAGCTAGTATTTCAAATACGTAGACTGTATATACTATAATATACTATCTCCAGGTGAATGTGAACATTTTGCTACCATTGTTAGTGCCAGTAGCCAACTTAGATACCAAAATGTTCAGTTCTAAAATCCTCTGTAGGCAAAGGCTTACAGAGTGCATTCTCAAGCTGGTTTTGCTGTGCCTTTCTGATTCTTAGATTGTTTTGAACAGCAGAAGTTTATGCAATTGGCATTAGAACAGGTTCTGTAATCACACAGAAACAGTTTTTGTAATAACTTTCTTTTAGTGGTGAAGTATTGTTAGATCAGTTGTATTCATATGTTGATTAATATTAACTCTTTGTAAGACAATATATCTGTATTAGGTTTAATTTAAAAATAATGAATTACATTTGCATGAGTGCTCTCTTTACGAATATTTCATTGCCTGAATGTGAAGGTAAATATTCCTTCAGTTTTTCTCTCCTTGGGAAATAGCACAGTTTCTCTGTCTGGTGACTTATATATAACAGGTTCAGCTCATTCTTTGCATGCTCTGATTAAGGACGTTAGCTTTACTTTTAATATACCATTCATGGAACCGTTTGATACTTAAGGCAAATATATTTCCAGCTGAGTTCTAATGCTCATCTTAAGTTTATTGATGTATCTTTTCCAAACCTTCATTAGAACCTCTCTTATGGTGGTGGCACTTCATCTGATTTCTGACTGCGTCTTCTGCTGTGTAAACAACAGCAAATTAGAGTGAGAGATGAATTAATTTTATTGGTAAGAGCTTTAATTATTATTGAGTTCAAAATAAGTATGCTTATCTACTTATATGAACCTACTTATTTCATTCATCCAATCTCAGAAGCAATTACAATTTCCTTAGGGCCAACTTCGTAATTGTGCATCTGAGATAACTCAAAAGGGAAAGTTCATCAGTTTTTTACTTTAAAAACCTGGAATACACAAATTCAAGTTAGTATTAATAAATATGAAATAGAGATGCAAGCTGTTGTTTCTAGGAACTCTTCTGCTTCTCGGATGTCTTTTATCTTCCACTGGTCGTTGGGATCCTTTCTAGTGCACTTAAATCTTCTGCTGCTCCTGGTGATGCTTTTGTGTGATAAGGTTTCCAAAGGATTTTTGTTTTCTTTCATCTTTCATTTCACATGAAATGCAACAACAGCAAGAAAAAGCCAAAATGCAAAAGCCAAACACCCTTATTATGTAGACCATGATGATAAGGATAATATGACTGATGCTGGGTATTTTGATCATTATGTATTCAATCATCATCTTATCAGCACTAGTTACAAGTGAAAATGAAAAACATCAAGGAGCAACCCAACATCCACCATTACACAGCGTTCATTCTGGAGGGATCAGTCAAGAACAAAATCCTGCAAATACCACTGGCAGTATTGAGCAACATCAATTTACTACTGCAGGTGAAAATTATTTTGGAAAGGAAGCTTCTACAGGTAATATTACAGGTCATGTTTTAGTAAATTTTCAGGATTTTATAAAGATTTAGTTTTAGAATTTTTTACTAACATTTTTGCATTCTGAGGCCATAACACAGGTTCTGTGAATAAACCTGAGCAATTCTGATATTATATTATATTATTTTTTTTTAATTAGTCTATTCTTCAGACTTGTTCCTGGATGTTTCTCTTCTATTTGTCTTGCAGGTCAAGACTTTTAGTAGGTTAATTCTGTAACTGTCTCCTATGTTTTGTGTTGTGTGTCATGCAGGCACAAGCTTTCAACAAGATACCTACCAGGGTTTTGTCTGTAGGAAACAGAGAAGGTCTAAATGGAAAAATAATAATACATGCTGCATTTTTCACTCCTTTGGGAACTGTGTTCACTCCCCTGTTGCAAGCCATTATTGGACCTGGGATTTTTTTTTCCAGTTTTTGTTACTGGCAGCTATATCTAAAAATTATTATCTAAAATGTCTACTCATCCCACTTTTGAACTATGGCAAGATGATACTAGTGATGAAGGGAAGAAAACAAAGCACAATGTAGAATAAGAGAGAGGCTTCTCTCTCTCATTGGTTGAATCAACTGAAACATAAAAGATCAAATTATACTATAAATCTGGTAACTGAAAATGGACATACTTTAATTTCTGCTCCTGTGAGCATACCAAACTTACGAGTTAATGACAGATGTTCTGTATTAGGCACTGCCAGCAGTGAATGCACTGCAGTCATCATCTGCTCTTGTGGATCATCAAGTACAGGTCTCTGATAATCTGTTATACTGCAGTACAGTAGCAATACATAATGGCCTAATTGCAATTAAAATTGTAACTGTGGCAAGTTTCTTGCCTTTTTTTTTTTTTTTCTCTTATTGTGTTGAAGGGGTTAAGAAGGGTTATGCTTCTTACAATATTTGGGTACTCTTTTGCTGTGACTGTCTAATAAATCTACAGGTTGGTTGATATGGATAGGGTTTTTCTAAATAACTGCAATATCAAATATTCTCCAGTTGAATGCTGTCTTATTCATTGTGTGCATCATTCATAAATCTGTAGCATGAGCTAGCATTCCCCTTTGCCGTACTTCCCTGTCTATTTTTCTGGAGATGCTGCAACTAATGAAACAGTGAAATTTTGAGGGGAAAGAATTGGATATAGTCAAGACACTCAAATTCTGTCATTAAAATCGTACTGATATGTCATATCCTTGCAGTTATTTATGCATTTGAGGTTTTTAATCCTGCATCAGTGAATATTGGTTTGAAATTCGACAATACAAAGTCAACAGCAAGATTCAGAGAAATACTTTTGAAAAACAATATGACACCTTGATTCTGAAAAGCATATGCTCAGTTTGAGGAAGAAGTTGGTCCTACTGATGACAGTAGGTAGCTTTTCTGAATATAAACCAGGATGAGAAGCAAATCTACTTTACTTCTCTTTGCCATTAAATGTAGTAGACATTGTGAGCGAGGCCTGTCATAGAGACAAGAACCGAAGAGGAGAATAATATGAGAAATGGATCTTTATATACTGAGTTCATAATTGCTTCACCATCATCATAACAGCTATGGTCCCCAGCCACGGGGCCAAACAGAACGACTCAGCACAAGACCCATTGGTGTATCCAGGCTGGGACAAGGGAGAGGATTATACCACACAGCCTGCTATAACGGATAGAGTTATTCCTTCCAGAGAGAACAACTTTGAAAGAGAGTCTTCCACTACAGGTACTAGTAATAATGTCTGTTATGTGTGTTGCATCACTTCAGTCTCTCAGATGGTCTCTCCTGGAAAGATATTGCATGAACTTGCAGAGAGGAGTAATTACTGATCTCTTAAAATAATGACATAAACTGTAGAGTGATTAATTTTCTCTGCGCTCTGTCTGGATGGTGGTGAGACAGAAGATTTCAATTTTAGCTCAGTATAAAACATTTGTTCTTTACTTCCCAACACCACTTCTAGGGCTTTCCATTCCTTAGTGAAGCATGGCTGTGAAATTGCATCTAGCTCATTACATAAGTTATATTATTTACTGCTTCCAGACTGTCTTTGTCATAAAGTTGAATTCATTCTTATGTATATTTATACATCAAAAGTTAATCCATTTAATTTGTGAATATTCACCTGGCGAAAGAGTGTTCTTTTCATAGACAAATATTTATCCCTCTGATTCATTCACAGAATGATGAGAGACAGGAATCTATATAACTGGCATGCCACAGCATCATGATGCAGTCTCATATAACACAGTATTCATAACATCAAAATAATGTTCTAAAAACATGGTATGATCTCTTCTTCTGGAGGTCTCCCCTCTCCATCTGTCACTGGGATCTATATGTTGCCAATATCTCACTCCAACATGCTGAGCGTAGATGTGGAGCTGAAGGGTCTCTCAGAAGCCAGTGACAGTGTGGAGGAAGAAGCAGAGGCCTTCATGTCTTCTTTACTGTCAGTATTGATACCTGTAATATAAAACACACTGTAACAGCA
Source organism: Gymnorhina tibicen (assembly GCA_013399875.1). NCBI lineage: Eukaryota > Metazoa > Chordata > Aves > Passeriformes > Artamidae > Gymnorhina > Gymnorhina tibicen. The sequence continues at coordinate 225,847 of VXAZ01006880.1, forward strand.
AGTGACAGTGGCCAGGAAGCTGAGACTCTGTAGTCAGCCTGGGATGCAGGTCAGGGAATCCTTCTGACTGCTGCCTCTGTGTCTTTCCCTGTGTCCACTGCCCTCGGGAATCTTTTTAATTGAGTAAAAAAGCGGACGAGATTAGCAAATGGGTATGTCTTACCAAAACTGTGAGAGAGCAGTGATGATGCACAGGACACAAGGTCTCCCTTCTCTACCCTTTTTGTGAAGAGAAAAGGGTAACAGTGCTTTAAGGGGAACGGGAGGCTTGGATGGGATGGTAATGGGAAGGCCAGAGCAGCACACACATGGAATTCGCAGCTGTTAAATAATCTGTGTTTAAATCATCTGTTATTAAACCATCATAACAGCTGTTGCCTCTCCCGATGGTGCCCACCACAAAGACCCAACACAACCGCTTCTGCCTTCGGATAATGAATCAGAAAAGAGCACTGAGGGCATCACGAATCCCACAGATGCCCCCTGGGATGAAGCTCTCCACAGGACCACAGTCACTATGACCAAAGCTGGTAATGACTCTCCTCTGATGGGTACCAGTAAAAATAATGGATTGTACTCATTTCTCATGTCTGGTGTGAAATGAGACATTATTTCTTCTGAAACTGACTTCTTTCCCTGTCTTTCTCATCTTCAAAGTGTACATTCTTGTTGTGAAATTGCAGTGCAAAAGTTTTTATGATCTTGTTGCATGTGAATATCCCAACAAGAATTCCTGTCTTAATTCCTGTTTAAGGAATTTAATGTCTGGTTTTTTCCTGTATGCCCTGTTTCTTAAGTCCCCTGACTTTGCTCAGGTTTATTCTTACCTGAGAAAGCAGTTGCTTGTTGGAGGTGGCTGGTAGCCTAAGTGTTTGTTTTTCATGTCTGGTCATTCCTGGTCTTAATATTCCAACATAGTCTCTTAATACTGTAAAATCTGAAATTATTTACTGGAGTTTGTTATTGTACTTCTGCAAGGTTCTGACTTAAATTCCTAAGCTCTGCATGTTATCCATTTAAAATTATCCTCATTCAAAATACTTCTTTTTTATTTAATACAATAAGATGTGTTTTTATGACACTGTAGTTGTTTGGAACTTCTTGCATCTTTTTTTCCTGCATTTCCTAAAAAAGAAATTCTAATGAAAAATTAGCAGTTATCCTTTTGCTTTTCTTCCTCAAAATCCATTTTCATCTGGATTATTTAATCCTCAAAATTTAGGACTTGCCAGAGAGCTATGAAAACTATAGATTGTGTGGATTATAAATATAGTTTGCGTATTAAAATATAGTTATGTTGTTTATCATCTACTCATGTTTTCTAAATATGAATGAGATTCTGTAAAGTTTCCCAGTTCAATGTTTTCAAGCTTTATGAGGTTTGACAGATCAGTTGCAAATATGAAAACCCAAGTATGATTTAGCAATTTGTTCAAATGTTTTAAATTAAGTCATTCTAATCCAATTCCTGTGTAACAACAGGAATTCTTATACTCATTCTGAAAATAATATTGCCGTTTTCTCCCTTCTAAACAGTGTTTACTAGGTATTTCCAAAACTAATATTTTAAGCTGTGTTGTGAATATTAGTGAATGAACAGACAACCCAAAAAGAGTGTGTCATATACAGAGGATGTTCTTTGCTTGTGGCTTTGTTTTGGTTTTTTTTCTCCTCACTGCATACTCCAAATAGGTAATAAATAAAAAGGTAGAGATTACTAAAATAAGGAGGGAGTAATATGTAAGGTGCATTTTAAAAATGTTTTTGAAGTTAACTTAGCCATCATCACAACAGTCACAGCCTCCACTGACGTTCTGGCACCAGAAGATATAACCCAGGAAGCATGGATACCTCCCTTTGTGGTAACAGATGCTTCCTCTCCTGATGGTGCCCACCACAAAGAGCCAACTCAAACACCTCTGCCTTCGGATGATGAGCCAGGACAGGGCACTGAAGGCATCATGAATCCCACAGATGCCCCCTGGGATGAAGTCCTCCACAGGACCACAGCCAGTGTGACCGAAATCGGTAATGACTCTCTTCTGATGGGTACCAGTAAGAATAATGGATCATGCTCATTTCTCATGTCCGGTGTGAAATGAGACATTATTTCTTCTGAAGATGACTCCTTTCACTATCTTTCTCATCCTGGGGATCTTCATTCTTAGCATGGACTTGCAGTGAAAAATCTGTCGTAGGATCTGTGGACAAGAAATAAGGGACTCCTTGCTGGTGCACTTGGTGGTTTCTGTCCTTTGCTGAAGCATGTTTTTGGGTGATCTCCTAAATGTTCTGTGAGACATGCATTTTGATGATTCTGAATCCCCAGCCTCTTCTTCCTTTCATGTGCATCAGTGGGATCAGGCTGGATATGCTTTGGCACCATGACTGGTGTGGTGGAGGTGCTCTGGTAGGTTCATCAGATGACTTGCTCCTGTGACTCAGCAGCAGCACCATCACTGGGGAGTGGTGTCCCAGTGGTGAGGGCAGGGCATTCCTAGAAGAATTACATCCCTTAAACGCTGCCATCAGTTTCTTACTTCTCTTGTCCTGTGTATTGCCAGGCAAGACTGACACAGGTGAGGCCACTCACTCCTGAGTTACAGGATCAGGTTTCTGCTGCTACAGTCTCTTCTTCTGAAGGTGTCCCCTCTCCATCTGTCACTGGGGTCTGTATATGTCGCCAGCATCTCGCTCCAACATGCTGACCATAAATGTGGAGCTGAAGGGTCTCTCAGAAGCCAGTGACAGTGTGGAAGAAGGAGAGGCCTTCACGTCTTCTCTCCTCCTTCTCTGCTTTGCATGAGGAAGGTGGAGGTGCTTTCTGGCTTGCTGTGGCCCAGGAAATTACGTGGGTGGTGGTTTTGTGAGTGCTCCCTGATCATGCCACCATCATGACAGTCGTAGAGTCTGTGGATGATGTTGACCAAGAGAAAGCAACCGAGGAGCCGCTGGCACCTGGCACTGCACCTGGAAAGGAAGGTGAACAAGCAAACACCACAGATGGTTCCCATGTCCATGGGGTACCTGGAGTTTTTTCAGACATTGAAGACCGTTTCATTCCCTTGCAGACTCCTCTTACTACCAGTAAGAACAATGAATTATAACCATTTTCATTTATCCATCAGTAAGTTGTTTTTGTGGACAATGGCTATTGTCCAAAAATGTGTACTAAGCATAATTTTAAATGGTTGTCATACTATGATTTCCTTTTCGTGTTTTGTTACTGGTTTTAACCTGCTGATAAGATGTCATGAAGGGTATCTCTTTCTGGTAAAAGCATTAGGTAAGGCCAAAAATAGTGCTTTCCAAAAAGCTTTTCTTATATTCTCTTACCAGTATGTGGTAACACAACTACTGAGGTGGAGAAGTGTGAACTTCCTGCTCATGCCCATACATTTGTGATGGCATTTTGTCTTTCTTTTTCTGCTGGGAACAAATGACAGCCATGTAACCCTTAACTGTCTGTCACTTTTTCCCCATCTGTAACCCCTCTACATTAGCTGAGTACGTGCAAAAGAAAGGTAATTCTTTGTGACACCATTTTTTTCCTAAGCATATGTGCTGTTGGTATCTTTCCAGTGATTAATTGTAGCTGTTACTGGGCTGTGACTGACATTTGATTTGCGAACAGCTTTGTTTTTTAAAGAGTTGTTCTTCTGGTGAAGTTAGTGCAGTTAACAGTGTTTGCTTATTATCCTACATATAGCCTTTGGTATTTTTTTATGTGTGGTCATGTGCTAATAATACGGGAAATGAAGGGACTTTTCCTTATTCCCAAATGTAGTTTCCGTACAAATAACCATCCTAACAGTAAGGGTTTTTTTCCAAATTCAGCTAATCCAAACACTGTTTTCATGCACTTTCTTGGAAGTTAGTGGAACCATTCCAGAGTAGAATTTGGCCAATGCTCTGTAGACAGTCTTTGCACATAAACAAGATTATGTACCTATATTTTTACAGCATTATACAGAAAACACTTGAAAGCTAATTCCCTTAACAATTCATTAATATTAATTAATATATTGTGAGGTAGAGCTGGGGATAATTGCTTTTTGAAGAATTTTGTATAGACCAGTAAATTCAACTCTAACAAAATTGCCTGGTTATAGTATTTTGATGTAGGCATAGCACTATAAATGCAAAATATGTATTTGACAGAATTTAATTGGAAAGCTAAATCTGTTTTTAATAATGCTTTCTTACTAAAAGTCACTTCTTGCATTTCACAGGCCCTATTCACTTAATTAATCTAAGCTGCCTTCTTAATTTTATGTGCAGACATTACGCACGATGAAAAAATGTTTGCTACCTCTCTGTTTTGAGCACATAAAACCTGTAAGAACTGGTTTCAGTCTTTTTCAATGTGAATATCTGCATTGAATCTTTGCATTGTCAGTGCCCTGGCAAAAGGCTCAGAAGGCCGTTTTCTTGAAACTCTTCCTTTTTTCATTTACCTTCCCTTGTACTTTTAAAGAACACAGTATACGGGAATTACTAAGACACTGCCATTGTCATCAAAAAGCTTATTTATTGAAGGGTTCATTCAGTTGTAATGTTGGCCCATATAGGTGAAATGGAATGGAAAAGATTCATGAATGTATTGTTAAAGGCCTTCTCTGATCAAATGAATGGTTTGATGTACTGTACCACTTTTTTTCACTGGCTTTTTTTCTACAGCAATGTTTAAGCTGTGGTCAGATATCACACTAAGTGTCCAAGTGTCCATAGAGTAACAAGTCAGTCCACTGAAGGAACACAAAAAATAACTGTCCATAAAGAAAAAAAATCTAGTATATTAACAAAATGAAATGTAGAGAGCTTTTGAGGATCCTTCCCTGCCACTTGCAAGCACCTCCCCAGAGCCAGAACAGCAGGGAACGTGGCTGAACCCTGCTTCTTCTTCTCAGTGCTCAGGGGAACAGCAAGTGTAACAGGTTTCCAAGCACACAAATTTTAATAAATGTCTGAATGCCTTTCCGAGGGGTTTTGTGGAGGAAAAGCTCTGGCATTTTTCAAAGATGATATAAAGCACTTTCAAAAAAAGATCTGCTGAGATGTAGTGTAGACAAGTTAGCAGGCCCCTCTTGGTCAGCTTTCTTTGGCCCTAGATCAGGACTCTTCATTGCTGAATTTGTGCTCTGTCCTTTGTTGTGAGACAGCACCAAACAACACACCAGTCAATAAGTTTCTTGTTAACAAAAATAATAAAGACATCTGGAAAATTCATGAACTGCTTGTTGGCTATGCTTCACAGAGGGGATAAAATATGCTTCTCAGTTTTGCATCTGCCAGCTGTTACTAGGAAATGAGATCAGAAATGCTGGACAGAAATGAGTGGTAATGTGTGTTAAAGAAAAAGAACTTTACAGCTGATTAGAGTTAGTGTTTAATTCCTTAGAGTGTGGAAGAATTCAGAGAGGTGGAGATCTGTAGTATATTTTTCATAGTGATAATGAAGCAGTAGTCCCAAATGAAATTACTGTATCTATAGTCTGATGATAATTTTAGACTTGGGATACCCCTCTGGTAATAGCATGGGCCAGGAATGTAATTGCATAAAAGTTTAAGCAGTATGGCCAGCATAGAAAATGTATGAGACTGATTTAAGATCTAACACCATCTTAGAACCAAATCACACAAGTTATTGAAAAGGACAAGAGGATCCACATCTAAGTTTGCAGAGAACACTTTTTTCTATTAGGAAAAAAATATTTTGAGTTTTTAGAGTCCCACTCTGTAGGCTGTCAAAGTCACAACCATTCAGAGGACTACTGTTCTGTTTTATGAGAGCATTAGAGTTTTGGATGTTCGGTTTTATCCTGTGTTGGAATAGAATTGAAACATACGAGAGAGACAAGAGGGGAGAGCCGTGAGTTTTGCTTCTCAAAATACTAAAGCTAGCCATAGTTCAGATGAATGTGATGCTCACAGTCTATGTATGTTTTCAGTATGAACACTCATTAATTGCTTCAGTATGGACTTTATAGAGTATGAATTTTAAATGGTGAACGTCACAGCCTTTGTACCTTGATGTTAAATATTCACTAAGCATATTTGGCCTAATGGATGGGGTGTTTTGGTCTTTAGGCTCTACCTCTGGTGTATATGGCAACCAAGGACCACACCAGGGACATTATGAATCCACTACTTCCCCTGAAGAGACCGCCACAACACAAATAGCTTCACAGCCAAGGTCGGCCCGTCTACCAGGTAGGTTTTTGAAGTCAAATGCTTTAAAAATCTAAGTACAGAATTGTATTCATATGAACTGAAGTAAGACATGAAAGTGAAGGTCAAATACAGTTGTTCAGGCTTTGTTCTGAATCAGATAATATTCAGCATTTCACTAGTAGTCTGAAAAATGGAACATATCGTAACATAATTTTTCAGTAATATTGAGAGAAACCATGCATTTGAAGAATGGGATTAAGATTCAATTAACTTTTTAAAATTGGAATGAAATTGGGCAAAACTCAGTAAAGTTATATGCATAGTATCATATCCGTGAGAATGTTCAGTGAAAATAATAGCTGAGACAAGCTCTCCAGAATAAAGCTTGCAGATTAAAACAGAATAAAAAGAAGCCAACACCATGATACAGCTGCAAAAGAATGCAAATATATTCTGGGACTTATTAGTGGTAAAGTCATTTTTAGAACAGAGAAAGTAATTATCCCACTCTACTTAGGCCTAGCAAGTCCAGAGCTGAAACTCTGTGTTCAGTTCAAGGCATTGCATTAGTCACATGGGAAAAAAATGGAGAAGAGCACACAGAAGATTTTGGAAAGGTAACCTTTGAAGCACCTATTGAAGAACTTATCATTTTCAGGGAAAACTGAAGGGAGATATAAGAAGAGCATGCTACAAGAAGAATGCCTATCAGTTTTTCACCATGGAGTACTAATAATTAACACATTAGAAGTAGTAATTTGTTTCAAATTAAATGTACGAGTCTTGTTAAACAAGAGAGAGTTGTTTCAAACAAACAAGATGCAGGACGTAGCTCTTGGGAGAGGATCCCCATCTCTCATGGTAGTAGATTAGGCTACTGGGAAGGTTGTGAAACCTGCTTTACTAAAAATGTGCTAAAAGTCATCCTGCTTCTGTGCCTGGGATTGTAGGTGTGTCACACTAAGCCTTTTCTTTTGCTGTTGGAGTAAATTAATGAAACAACTCCTCTCCATCTATACCCTCCAAAGTGCAGAGGTTACAGGTGACAGCAGTGATGGGGTGTTTAATCTGAGCTGGCCTGTGTATAGCTGAATTATGAAAATGTGTTTGATTTGCACAGAAAGACTTTGTAAACCAAACAAACATTCATGGAAGCTAGGAAAAGAGTGTGACAGCTGAAAGAAAGTAGAAGAAATTGTGTTCTTGCAGTTCTGGGAAATGGCAAAACCACGTGAGATACATTCATGGGCTCTCTTCCCCTCCCTCATCTCTCCCTACAGACTGGCTGATCATAGTTGTAGCTCTCGTGGTGCTTGCGTTGATCCTTGCAGTGTGCATTGCTGTTAACAGCCGCAGAAGGTAAGGCCACACCTTTACACCTCCAGAACACACTGCCTTGCTGTTTTCTTCACTGAGAGGCTCCAAAGCTTTGTCAAAGAGCAGAGTAGCAAAACACAGGAAAGAGCATCCTCTGCGAAGCTTGGAGTGGCTTGGGGTGTGGGGACCCAGGTCACCACGTCCTGCACAGGTCACACGGACAGCCTTGAAACTCACCTGGAACCACTCATGTGAAGCCAGTCGCTGTATGAGCCGTTTGGTCTTGTAAATGGAAACTAACTGTATTGAGATCACAGAAAATCAATTATTCTCTCTCTACTAGCAATTAATGGGAAAACCCTGTTTGCAGAGAGTGAGAGTTGTGAGATGAACACAGACAGTAACAACCCCAGGGTGAGCCAGGAATAATCCTCCACCATCAGCAGCCTTGTCTGTGTACAGTGTGAAGGGCTGCCTTGGACAGTCCCAGCGATTCTGTGACAGCCTGTTCATCTGTTCCTTCCGAACAAGAGGCACTGTCACAGCTGACAGTCACAAGCATATATGCTAACATTTCCCTCAGAGCTCTCAATAGCTTTATGTACCCCGTTTGACAGATGAAGAAGCTGAGGAATGAAAAGCAATGCAGCGATCTGTGCAAAGTTAGCTGGGAAATTTGAAAAAACCCTAGCCTAAAAGGATAGGCTGTAACATTCTTACCTCTTTCTCTTCTCTGCGGGCTGTTCTGAGGTTACTTCGCAATTGTCTTCAACAGCTTTTTGCTACTTGAATGTTAAAATTGAGCTTTTTAACAGAGTTTGCTACTTGAATGTTGAATTTTAACTCTTTTTTTTATGAGAATGACCATATAATATGTGGAGATTTTTGTTCAGGAAGCAATGAGCACATGTTTTCCTAGTCTCTTGGTTGCAGAGCACTCTGAGCTGCTTTTTAAGAGGCTGTGGAGCTCCACAGGTCCTTGCTGGCGTCTTTTGGCATTTTATGGCTGCAGAGCAGGAAATCATTCCCAAGGGTGTATGTAACATTAGCACAGTGATCTGAGCTACTTCAGATAAAATAACTCTCATCTGTGAGTCCGTAGGCATGAAAAAATAGTATTTCAGAAGCATAATAGCATAATTGAACAGCCAAATTAGTCATTCAGGCAATATATGCTTCATTTAAGAAGACAGTACTTAAAAGTCCAGCTTCACAGACACACTGGCCGTCTTAGGCATGCTGGGCTCTGCATATTCAGTTTACACAAGGCTGTTTGAGGACAAGTAGTATGTCCAGCACTGGGTAGCCAGGGAGCCATCTTAACAGCAAATCTGACAGCTGTGTAAGTAGTACTTCTTTACTATGCTGAAGGATACCCAGCCCACGATAACCAATGTGCCTCAGCTTTGGGCTGGTGATTCTTTAAGAAAGTGTGTGTGTGTGTTTTAATTCAGAGCTACATATAAGGTTTATTGGGCAGCCCTGCAGCGAGTGTAACTTTAAAAGCACAGTATCTGTTTCCTTCCTGAACATCCCAAGGAGATGTGCTGCAGACAGCAACATGAGTAGTTCTCCATATTTCCTTACTGTCGGTTGGCTTCTAGGCTTGACATGCTAATACAAAGAAAAAAACACTTGTCTTGTTTAACGAGGTGAGAACTCGCTCAAGAATTTGTGCCTTTTCAAAGCTGTGGTCCCAAGCCTGGATTTAGAAGGTGTCCTCATAGTAGCATATTTACAAAGTTCATAAATGTGGATATATTCAAATGATAGACAAAATTTCTAGCATTCAGTAATGAATGTTATTGCTATATGTAGTAACAGTAGATATAAATTAGGTAAGTGAGCCCCTGATAAATTTTATGCATATAATGGGGGATGCTTTCAAAAATAAAATATGCAATACGGAGAAACTTTACACTTTGCATGGTGTAAGTCTGCGCTGGCAGACACAAGTTTAATTTCCAGTCACCTTTTCCTAAATATTGATCTTAAGTTTTTTATTATTTTTGTTAGTCTCCATTTATAATATTTTATTTTTATTTCTTTCTAGATGTGGGCAGAAGAAAAAACTAGTGATTAACAATGGCAAAGGGGCAGTGGAGGACAGGAAGACAAGTGAATTAAATGGAGATATCAGCAAATCACAAGAAATGGTGCACTTGGTTCATAAAGAACAGTCAAATGACCGAACACAAGCATGTGACGAATTCCTGACTGTTAATGAAACACAAAATCATCACGAGTTTGACATGAAGACTGGAGTGTAATGGTACCACGCTGCCAAGCAGATCAGGGCTGGGGAAACCAAAATCATGTGGAACTTGAACAGGAATTCACAGATGCACTGTGCTACTGATGTCTTTTGAACATAAACATAAGTTCTATTTCTTTTTAATCACTTTGCATTGATGCCTGAGTTTAAAAATTGACATGTGCTTTCTGAAATACACCCCCAAGAGCTGCATAATGCTTTCAGTTCCCAGTCCCTACACAGAGGACTCTCACTGTGTCCTGGATGTTAGGAGGCATACAAGTTTACATCATTATTCCCCAGATGGAAGGTCTTCTCTGTGTGGAGCTAAAGAAGCATCCAGTCACTCCATCTTACAGATATTTAAGGTATTAAACGTGCCATGATACAGAATTCAGGAAAAATGTCAAGAGTAAAAAAGTCAAGTTTAAACCCAAAAGGCATCTTCTACAATGTCTGCAACATCAGAATCCTTCAGAAATGCCTTCCAGCCAGGAAGAGCAGTGGGTACATTCAGAATCCGCCAGTATAAACAAAAAGTGACATTTTATAATTATGTGTGGCTTGGTCTGCCATACCAAGGAAACCCAGAAGGATAAAATTTATTTATCTCTATTTTTAAATATCTATGGGCAGAGAGCAAGTCTTCTCGGGAGGGGTAATAAAGGCATGAAAACATGAGCTGATACATAATAAACTTCTATGCTTTATTATCCTTGCAACCTGTACAATTATCCTTGAGTTTTTGAGATGTTCATTGCTCTTCTCCCTCCCTCATTCCTTGGTCCAAGTTTGTGCATGTTTTTAATGAGTCTGTTAGTTAAGATAACGAATAAAACAAAATGACCCCAGCTCTATCACATATGCACAAATCAAGCAATTGAGATCACTAGGGAAGCTGACAGTATTTTATTCCTGAAAATAGGTCTCTATATTCTGCTCCATTTTACTTAGGAGATGCTGAGCCTATTAAATTTTTCCCCCTATAACTATGATATTATACCAGATTGCTGATCTTTTAAAAGTTGCTTTTCTATGATCTCGCTCATTTCCTCAGAACTCTATCTCATCTACATTTTTTCCATCTGCTTTTTAAAAACACCAAAAGAAACATTGCTTGCTTAATGGTACCAGAAGTTCAAATTCTACATAAAAGATCAAAGCAAATGAAAGGAAACTCTCCCAGCCATGTAATATAGTAGAGTAGCTGAGCTGCATTGTTACATGCTTTTGTTATGTCCTTTTGTGTCTGTTGTGTAAAGTATTTGTATTAAGCCATGATGCTGTGCATTATATTGATATGAATTGTCAGGAAAAGAATTATTTACTACCAGTGGTCTGTGCCCTTTTTAAGAAATCTTATTGGAATGGAGGGAGAATGATAACTTCTAATTGGACTGCCCCCAGGAAACGCAAGTGAAAACACGGGTCTGTGTCAGCTGTGGGATGTGGATGCTCTGTAGCAGGGCTATTCAGGAGTTCTGTTCACTGACCATAGCCCCTGTCTTTGAAGCTGTTCTGCTAAAGTATGTTGTGTTCTCCATCTGAAGCAGTTTGGAGGATGAGTATTCAGCTGGCTAAATACTGACTTTAGCTAGAACTGATCTTTACTGGAACATAAAGCACAAGACTGTTGATTATATTTCTGAGTCACAGCCCTCCAGCAGTTTCCCATGTGTTTCATGGGAGTGCTCAGGTGCCCTGGTATCTGCTGGCAGATCTCCTCAGGGCAATTTACACCTGGGCAAAAGGTCCCAAGACAAGGTGATGTTTTAGAATACACATAGGATGTTTTCTGACTTTATGTAGGTCAGATATTTCATCTGTGAAAAGTGCATTGATTTTTGTTTAATGTTTTTAAGATTTTCTACTTGTCATTATAAATCAAAATGACCTGTTGAAGGCTGTGTTTTAAACTGGTGTTAGGTACTCATTCCACTAAGTATGGAGATCCAGAGTAAGAATTATTCCTCTCTTTAAATCCTAGCTGAATATAGTTCTCAGTGAAAAGGACATATTTCATTGTCTTAGAGGCTAAATTTCTCTTTTAAAAACCAAAAAATCTGTGGCATGCTATTCATCTCCCTATTCAGATGTTGTATGAAGAAATCCACAAACTTCTTCCTAATTTATCCTATATTCAGTAGCTATAAAAGCATGGAAAATACTGGTTGGGTTCTTTATATATTTTTAAGTGGGAGATGCTCAAGAGGCAATGCCATTATTTTATACATGCTGATTCTTTTTAGATTATGTCCTGTGACTTATGTGTAATAGTTTCATTATAGTTTCAAAACTAGATGGCCATTTCATATGTGTAATATAGTACATATTTTTATTAATCTTGCTTTTATTATGAGGGGTTGTTTGTTGTGTGTATGTATTTTTATATAGAGCACCCGATATATTTGCATATTTATTTAACAGATTAATTAGAATGAAAGAAAATATCATCTCTAAATTGTAACTAGAAATAGTATTGCTAAAAACACATAGGACTTTAAAATAAGCTTCCAAAATAAACCTGATTCCACATTGAGGATAAAACGTAAGTCCAGCTGCTAGTGGGAGAGAAGTATTCAGCAGGATTGTTGTGTTGAGTACTGTGATCATTTTTTCTGCTTGCGAATTCCAAGCCGGGCCGAGGTGAATGCTGTGTGACCTTGTCTGCTCTGCCGGCCTCCCGTGGGCTCCACAGATGCTCTGGGAGTTAGTGACGAACTCAGCTTCCCCCCAGAAGCAGACAACAGCTACAACAACTTGGTTCCATTTGAGATCAACCCAGTAAGGTCTTGATGACCATTCCCGGCTCACTGAACCACCAGCATTTGGAGAGTGCAGCACCCAGCAGGATCCAGCCCTTCCTTCAGGGTGCTGACAGACAAACTGTGTCTTGGTCTATCCTTGGTGCCTAGGAAGAACGAGGATCTCTCCTAAAAATGCTGAGGAGGTCAGACCCCGCAATCAGCTTGTGTTATTCCTTTGTCTTGAAAAGTTTCAAATAAATGTGATCCAGACGAATGGAAATACTGTCTAAAGCAGCAAGAATATTTAAGAGAGAGACTGTATGTTTTATGGGAATGTAGTATTTTCATGAAGCAATGCAGGCTGGTTGTTTCATCTGTATTTTCTTGAAGATCTGAAAAGGAATGTTTGATTAAAGCAGAGAAAGGATGTGCGACTCTGATGTCTACTTTTGTGGATGTTAAACCCTTTCCACAACACCAGTTCCAAAATTGTACTTTTGCAGTTTTTCACACAATAGGGATGGTTTTTTGTGTGTCCCTTGTCAACAACAACAGCCTCTGTACTAATTAGTTTGAAGCATGTTGTCTGTAATATTTTTAGGAGACAATTACCGTCTGTAATATTTTTAGGAGACAATTACCAAGTGCCTCTTTAGCACATATCATTCTGGTTAGGGCTGGTCCTAATTATCCTTTCTGTAGATGAAGGAAATAAATCCTCTGACAAGTGTGTTCTGCCTCAGCATATGCAGACGCCAGGGTATTTTGTAAGTCAGCAGTTAATGGGTTTATTTTAAGCTATATTAGGCCATTAGACAATAATTATTTCTTAGTCTTTATTAAACAATTCAAGGGTCTGACTCCTCTGAGTCTCTGCAAGAGCTCTGGTTAGTCAAACACCAGCCCTTTTGGTAACCACAGGTTCTGACTGGTTCTTCTGTGTGGAGGGGAAAAGGACAAAAGGTGGCAGGAAAAGGGCTGTTCCTTGGGGTGCGGTTCCAGCTGTGTGGGAGTGGGTGATAAAATTCCTGCTCCTTAAGGGTGGAAAGAATTGCGCAAAGGTGTTTTGGGAGTGGAGCTCTGGGGGATCAGCGATGGAGAGAGAACACAATTTCTGGGAAAGGATGTAAAGGGAAAGTGAAATTTCTGTACTTCTACTGGGAAAGTACCTTCAACACCCCCAGGACTCTGGCACTCGAATGTTTCACAGCTCTGAGAAGGAAAAAGAGAGCCTTTTCCTGTGAACCTCCCCCACCTCCAAGTCATCCTCTACATCCACCACCTCATTTGCAAACTGATTTTGAATTTTCCCCTGGTAGCTTATTTCTCACTATTGCTATGCCCTGCTGCGTGACATCCCCCATGCTGGGGGCAAGCAGCTATGGCAATGAGGAGTGAGAGGCAAATTTAGCCAAGATGAGTAACAGTGTCTTTTGTACAGCATGGAGACTGCACTTTTTGTCTTCTCTTTCTCATCCATTTGGAGATAGGTTAGTAAAGGCAAGATTTTGAAAACGTTTCTGAGAGGGACAAATTTGATTTTTATTTATGCCTCAACATGTGTTATACATGAGGTGAAAAATAGCTACAGGGGCTGTACATGTGCTGAAAGCCCTAACATGTGCCAGGTGTTAATTCTGCCTGGGAAAAAAATGCCCAGGAAATTGAGCTGTGGGAGCAGCCTTAGCACATAAAAGCAGTTATTCTCTCCATCTCTCTTTCCCTCTCTCTGTTCTCTTTTCCATCCCTCTCCGGTCGGAACCACATCCTCTCTTTATCAATAAACTGTTCTCAGGTATAATATTTGCTGCTTTTGCGCATTATTTTCATCCAAGAAATCAATTGAAAAGAATCCACCCCGACTCCTCTTACAGTGGGGACGGGGCAATTTCACTTCTGGGTTATCTTCCTGTTTTGAAAGTGCACCACTGATACAGATCTTCACGTCCCTCAAATGAGCTGCTGCGTAGGGGTTTTTCAAAAGTTAAAAGTGTAGAAGCCAATCCACCATCAAAGCAGCTCTCCTGACCTCAAGACAGTTGATTATTGTTAAAGTGCAAGTAAAGCAGAGGCAGTGAAAGCTTTACCTGTGCTTTAAACACAGCCTTCTTTCAATTTTGTCTGGATGGTTCCAGCAAGCAATAGAAAGGTTTTGTCTGAGTGACACCTTCAAGGAGCCTCAGACTTTCTATTAAAACTTCCTACTCTACAGGCAAATGGGTTTTGGGTGAACAAGTGGGGGGATGAAACCCATCTTTTGGGTTTCACACAAAAAGCTGTGCATTGAACACTGATGTGAATGTCTTTAATTTCTCTTTAAAAAAAATTTAAAATTATGAAGTTTTGGATCAAAACAAGTCCACAAAGGCTGTCAAAAAAGAAGATGACTTTTTTTTATCAGAAGCAGACGTTGTTTCAGCTTGTTTTAATGTTCCAGACAGGAGATATAGCTGTGCAAAATTACTTATTGGGGGCGGGGNCTAGTAATTTATTTCCCACTGGAAAAAAAAAAAGTATGTGCAAATTTACAACAAAATAGGATTGTTCAAGTCTAAGGTGTCATAAATTTGAGTGCATTTATCAGAAAAACCTCCAGCATTTTTTAGAAAATTAAGGAAAATCTCACTCAAACACCCACTTAACTTAGAATTTAGGTCAACAGCAGCTTTCTGCAGTGCTGAAGCTGAGGCACAGCTGAGATTAGGTGTATGTGGGCTGGCAGTGGTAAATCAGCATATGGCTCATAGGCAGTGGAAGTCTACATCCAGAAATTTCTAGGTCTGCTGAGTTGGTCCTGAAGTCCTTGTAACTCCCAGAGCAACCCTGTGCAGAGGAGGATGCAAAAAGGCATTTTCCACTTCCCTGAAGGCTCAAAGTTTTGTACCTGGCATCTGACAGCCTTTCCTTGGGCAGTTGTGTTAGGGTGGAGGCAGTTTTAACACCCATATCGCCAGTCCCATGTGGAAGTACATAAACGGTTTGGTACCATTTGGTACCAAATGGCTTTGGTACAGCTGAGTTTTAGCTTTAATTCTAAATTTACTTGTAGTCATTGGTGTACATAATCTAGCGTCTGGCATGACAGAAGCCTTTTCTTCCCTGAGTTCATCTAAAAAACCGCCTTAGATCAGTGACCACATTTTCCTTTGCATGAATTGAGACCCCATGCTTCCATTTTTCTTGTAATAAAACCAGTAATAAACTGTTTTGCCCCATGATGGGAGTTAAAGCTGGAGTTGATATTCACCACTTTTTATCAACCTACTTATTTTAAAAGCAAGCATCCTGTTCAGGGCTGCTGCTGCAGATTGCTAGCAGCACCTTACCGGAGCTAGCTCAGGGAGAGAGTTTTCTGCAGCTGAGTTTATCTAAGGTGAATCCACCACAGCTGAGCCCCATACACAAGACACAGTGATCTCAGCTGACAACAGCACACAAAGGGAGAGAAGAGTCTTCCTGCACATGCTGTGGACTACAGCCGTCACTCATATAAACCTCAGAGCAAATGCTGGGCTCCTTTTACTTTTCAGATTCACATATTATTCTGCTTTTTGGCTTTCTTCAAGCATTACTTTTCTGTCTGTATCCTAGTGTGCAAGTACATGGGGTTTGTCTTCCTGTAAAACTGTTTCACAATCATCCACTCAATTCAGTGTGTTTTGTTTTGCAGCAGTAGGTCTTCAGATTCACTAGCTTTATAGTTCTTGGGTAATTCCCTGCAGTTCTTTGTGGTTCATCTTCTAGTTAATCTTTCTTTCATTAATCAGGTGAAAGTCTGAAATGAACTCTAGGTAGGGATGCTTGTTTGTTCAGCCAGTGACTTAAAAATTAACAAACTTACCCTTTGTTCAAGAAGGTTGATTTCCCCCCCGCCGATGAAGAGGACAGGTATAAAGCCTGCCTATTGTTTACAGGCCGGTCAAAAATGGGAGAAGCCAGGTTCAGAAACAAAGCTAATATGATCCAGTCAATTTAGATAACACCAGTAACCTGGGTGGAACAGTGGAATGAATTTTGAGTGCATTTCCTAGCTTGGCCCCTCTTCTTGTCCCTTCACTGCACTGGGAGTCAGCTGCCTTTTCTCGCTTGCACATCTGCACAGCAGCACTTCTCGAGTGGTGTCCAGGGATCACTGGAGAGTGATCCAGGGAGCATCTTCAGGCACCCCAGTAAGAAAATAGCCAGATGGAGATAGATCAGTCTTACAAATGACTACAGGAAAAGCAGACATTTTTAGTTCAGTAACGAGTGAGAATGAAGACCACAACACTGTGTAAAACACACCCTATGTTGCTTTTCTAAGTACTCATCCCTGTACTACAGAAGCCCCACCAAGAGTGTGAGGCCTTGCTCCTCCAGACCTTATTGTCCCTGTAGTTTTGGTGGGCAGCAGTCAGTTTTGTCATTTATCTGTCTACACAGACACATCTTGTTTATGGCCACAGAACCTGCCTGCCAGAACCACCACGACCACAAGACCTTATCTTGCATGCAGTGTTTTCCTTCCTGCCTTCACTGCGTGCTGTACAAGTGAGACAGCAGCAGACACCTGCCCGGCCTGGGAAGCTGCCTCAGCTTTGGGTGCTTGCACAGGGCTCTGCACAGCTTTGGAAGCAAAATGGCACCAAGCCCTGCTGGGGTATTTGTACATTCTTGCAGTGCAAGTGCTTGCTGCAAATAGCTCCTTCCAGCCCAACTGAGTGTAATTTTTCATGCTGTTTTCCTCCTAAAGAACCGTACGTTGGGGCCACCTGTTTCTTTCATAACCATGTCCTGTTTACATGTACTATCTAACACAAAGGAGAAGATTATTTCAGATCTAACAGCCCTGAAGTATTATCTCAGTTTTTCTTTCATTCCTGAGAGGAGGTACAGAATATCTCTTAATATGGGTCCACGATTCATGACTCACTGGCTTTTATAGCGTCTTTTAGCAGATTCTTTCCTGTAGAGAGGGACACATTCCAGACACAAATGCTCCTGAAATAATCTTTTTCTCTAAGGCTACGGACATGGAGAGAAGGGGTACAAGGGGCTTGCAAGGGCTTAGAGAATCAGCCTTTGGGGTGTGTATTTTCAGAAGGGTCAGCTTCATATAATTGCAGTACTGGTTCCTGCATGGGTTGGTTATTTTAGGTCATTTTGCAGGAACATTGCTTTGAAAAGAGCAGCATACATAGGTCAGTGTCAAGCCTTTAATTTTAAACTTTTATCATGCTGTGTAACAGAAGAACAGACACCTCTTATGGAAGGAATTTGAACCTACACAGTGCACATGAAGTATGTAAGTGACAGGCATCCTGGACAAACTCCAGCCAGGAATTTTATGTTAGCAGAATGCATTTATTAACAATGCTTGTTGTTGAGGCCAGATCAGGACATTTTTGCTCTGGTATCAAAATGGCAGCAGATAGCTGGGGCCTCAGATTTATTTTTTGCCCAAAGATCCTCCTAGCACCACACCAGGACTTAGTTCGTTACTGACTCAGAGGGCAGACTGCCAGCTGAGGCACTGCCAAAGCCACTTCCTGCCATGCCTGGATTTCTCTGGAAATCTCTCAAGTGGATGATTAAGAAGAACTAAGCGCAGGGTTGTGCACACTGTGAGTCCTCCCAGCCGAGGTTTCGGTTGTGCCTTTATCACACACCGGTAGCTGTGCTATTTCCGTAGCGCCTGCTATTCCGAGCATGCAGAAACGTTGGAGCTTTCTCTCCGTTCTTGGCAGCTGCCACTCCCCTGGGCCATGGTTCACTCCATGAGATCTCTTAATTTATGTGTTAAATACTGTTGATTTCTTTACAAAGAACTCCAGAAGTTCCGCTACAGGCTTTGTTTATTATTTTATTTAGAAAGACTATGAATAAAAGATTTATTTCTTAGCAGCCAGGGGAGGGAAGTAGGTTTCTAAAGCAACTGCAACCATTGATCTGTATCCTCCTACTCTTCTAACACGTCTTTTCACTCCTCTAGGCTTCTTTGCCAAGAACTGGAGTTAGTGAATCCTGGCTTTTGTGGGAAATGAGCTCATTTGCAGCCGGCATCCTGGAATATTTGGAGGATAAAGTGAGGGGTGAGATTTCTGACTCTTTGGCAAAGTCAGGTCCATCTTCCACCCTGCATGTAGTTTTCAGAACAGGCTGCCTCTCACATCAGACTGCTTTATCTAAACTCCTACACAAAACATTCCCATATTGAGCCTAGGCTGAAATTAAAACTCACAGATGTAAGCCATGAAAATTATGAATCAACATTTATTGATGATATGTACATAAGAGGTACAACACTTAGTGAAATATTATATTCATGACTATTTCCAGTATAGAAAGAATGTCTAGTTTGTTTTATACATGAAAGTTACAGAAATCAGTTCACTCTGTAAGAAAGCATTAAAAGCAAATGACTAACAACCCTTGTAAGGAGGAAAGGATCTGAACTACAAAAATAGAATCAGTCTACAAGGCATTCCAACTACAATATACAAGAACAGAGCCCAGAGTTGGGAGAAATTTTATTATCTGCATTTATTAATTTCTAAACAAACTGTGCTATAGATACTGTACAGTATGTCATTTCAAAATCTGCGGAACTTTCTGAGTGTAAAGACCAACCTTATCCCCTCTTCCTTTTTATCCTTTTTATGATAGAACATCACAAAACATTCCAGTTCATGCCTGGTCACCTTAGAGAAGGGGCAAGGGATGATGAGCAGGCAGCACAGAGTACTCCAGTGTGCAATTCATCCTCAAGCATCATAATGGGACTCTTTGAGCAGGATAGTTTTTGTGCTTTGGGGCCTGATTTTTATTTCTTTCTGCCTAGAGGAGATGATTATATTTAGAAGATCTAGGTCCAGAGTATCTAGAAATGAATCAGCTTCTTCTTGCTGCAAGGTTTTATTTTCTCATAGATCTGAACTGTAGCTCTGATTTTAGAAGATTTTTGCCACTGACTATGTAATTCATATGTCTTTTTTTATGATCAGACATACTTTTGTTAAGTAACAGGCCTTTACAACAACCACAGCAGCTTTAGAAGCATTTAGTTTGGCATTTCTTTTCCAATAAATGCTAATATCCCTTTCTAACAATGAAAGAAACAGTGCCCCTTGGCCCATGAGTGTATTCATCTTTCTCAGAGACTGCTCTTGCTAAGGGGATGAAGCAGAGGTTCCTGCTCAGACTTCTCAGGCACTCTGGAGAGAACTGGCAGCCCCTTGCTGCCTGCAGGCTTGCCCAGTCACAGCCGTGGGACTGTACTGCTTCCCTGGCATCTGTGGTCAAGGAGTAACTGGAAGTGACTCAGAGGGATCCTGTGATGCCGTGACATTTGACTAAGGGCTGAATGATGCACAGAGCCAAGAGCAGCCAGGGCATCCAACAGGAATGCAGCTAAATGGAGTTCCCCTCATTCATTGTGCCAATTTATATGGTGACTTACTAAGCTTCTGGTGATAAAGAGTCCAAACATTTCAAGCAAACAAGAAGAAAATAAAACAGAAACTTATCACTCCAGGTGAACATTAATTCTTTATGTCATAACAAGTGTATTCACCAGGCAGCAAATCTATGCTGGGATCACTTTCACTCACTGCCAGGGAACTACACACATGCAGCTTCTAACACACACCATACTGGTTAGATAGTTGAAAACTAAAATTAACATATTTACAATGAGCTGGCTGCATACAGGATTCTGAATGTTATTAAAACTGGGTACTCCACAAGAGACAGATAAAGTAGTTACTAAGCTGTGGAACCTAATCAGTCGAACGGTCAAAAAGAAACAAACCCAGATACAAATGAAAAACAGAAAGTTGAACAAAATTTTAAAACACAGTCTAATTTTCTACTATGGCTCAACACACAGAAACCAGTTAAATTAATTTAAAGCACAGCTACACATACTGTATACACCATTTCACTGAAATTACGTGTTGATAGCTACATTATCTACACTAAGTGCAGAGAGGCACTGGACATCATGCTTCAACAAAATGTCAAAACTGGTATCAATAAGGTTTTACAGCTATTAGTAACTCAGCACTATTCTACCTGTGATTCCTATTAAGTTAATACCTGTTACATCTGATTTAAAATACAATATAGATTAAAATACAAGGGTATATCCACACACTTCCTACATATATATCTACTAGAAACTTAGGCTCCAAAACCTCAGCAGAATAACATGGCCCCATGGATTTCTGAATAGTTGAAGGGATACCCAGTATCAGTCACACTGGGACAGCAGTCCTTCCTATTCAATGTTTCCTTTGTTTTGAATTACAGTCAAAGAGCTAGTAGGCCATAGAAGATTTTTTTGTTTGTTATATAGTTGTTATGAATATTTATATTATTTTTATTCCTCTAAAAACAGTTCCTTATTAATTAAGTTGAAATTATTATAGCCACAGCCTTAACGCCAACAGGTATTTGCCTAATGGGAAGAGATGACCAAAATGAGAAATAACTGTCATTTGGGTCCAAAAATATAGTGGTTATTCTGTCTAAAATACATAAGAAAACAGGAGGTATTTGTATGGATGCTACCCAATTACATTGGTCCCGTGGTGGTTCTGTTGGTCGTTTTTCAAGAAGGCAAAATTAGTCGGTAAAATCCTGAACTTTTTCCACAGGCTGAACTCACACACACTGTATTGTAGCAAGATCGATGGGGTACCTGACAACATATTTTTTGCCTACCCAGATGTGTTTTCTATAAACTGCATTCTGAGCCAGTCAATTATACAGTAACAGGTCCTAAGGAAGAACTGCAGGATTTGGCAAAGGTTAACATCAGGAAAAATTATAAAAATGAGGGACGATTGCCCAAGACAGTCAATCTAGAAGATTGCTCAGATTATTATAGTATTGTTCCATGATGAACTGCAGCATTTAAGGACTTGAAATTCCTTACTTGCTTCTTGCATTTTGTGCTTTGTCTATAATTCATCACCAAACATAACACAAAAATATTTCATTGATCCTAAATGTCATAAGAAAACTGGTTTTGCTCTAAGGTACAGGTCACCTTTAAAGGATTATTTCCCTACCTTATATGATCACATAGAAAACATTCTAAGAAAATATTTGTGTGTCTGTAAATTACAGATACTAGGTAATTTAATTCAGTCTACACTGTAGTTTCCAGAGAATAAGTACAAACCCCTAAAACCTGTATTATTCTTAACTAAAACAGTGTTGAGCACACAATATTTAACACTATAAATACATGTTCGGCTTTTTCTGATGCATTCTACAAGCAAGAGTTCATACCAGATCATAGGAAATGAGATATATTTAAGAAAGGAGCAGGATATATTGGATGGAAGTGTATGCAATTGTCTTTAAGTAAGAAGGGCAGCCTGTAGTACACAAGAACTCACAAGTCCATACAAAACACCAAAGTGGAAGTGCTATAATCTACAATACGGACTGCAAAATCAATACGCAAGCACAGTTTGCATACAGTCTTTGAAAAACTAGAAAAAAGGAATGGAAAAGAATGATACAAAAATTCCAGCAGACTACACTATTTATGTACAAAGCAATATACAGGTACGAGACAATCCAGGTTGTGTGATGCTGCCTATGACAGCTTCCCTTCGTGCAATGGTGTGTGCCACAGAGCATCATTAAAAACAGTTGCAGGACTCCTGAAAGTTGAGTAGAAGAGTAGAAGGATTGAATGCTCTAGCACTGATCAGCGTTGGCTCTGCAGCAGAACGGAGTTAGAAATGAAAGGGGATCAAAGGTTGGGTGAAGTGAGAAACCTCACAAGTATTCTTGTCTCCCCAAATCTTGTATTAGCCTGTTGGTTATTTCCATCCTGGACTAGCAGAGACCTACTCAGTGGCTCAGTCATGTGCTCTAGGCTTTTCCAATGTTTGGAACCTGGCTTTTTTGTAAGACTCACAGTTGCAACTGCACAACCACTTTATCTGTTAGATTTGTATCAACCCATTCACGGGGAGTCACTGGGTTTCCCCTAAGCAGGGGAAGATGCCTCTGGGATGGTGGGCACCTGTGAGGGACAGTTCCTTGGAGCCTTGTGCCAGGGAGGCCACTCAAAAGAGAAGTAAAAGAATTACCAGCACCTGGGCATCAGCAGCGGTTTGACTCCTTCATAGCAGCAGATTTCCATTGAACATAAAGTACGACCAGGAAGAAAAAATGAGGGAGGCACCCATTGTAGAGCCTGTACCCAGGCACTGCTCCTGGGGGCTTTACCAGGAGGCCTGCCTCAAGTCTGTGCGTTGTCTGGGGGAGATACAGCCTTGGTGCCCAGGAGGGAAGAAAGATTGATGACTTTGGAAGGAATATGCACTAAATACATTGTTTCAGGAAAATCATGAGCAAGAACACAACATTTTCAAAAACACCATGGCAAAGCTGAATAATTCATTAACAGCTTGAGTGCCTTCTTTGACACGTCACTATTTTAAATCCTTTGTTCTTTTTAGTACTTGAAACTACACTCTCTGTATCTTTCTGTAGACAAAGGAAACCGGGTAAATATTTTCCCTTCAAAGTCACCAATATCATTGGAGTGAAGAAAATAACTCATCTTTCCAAGAATACTTTCTGCTGGGAACAGGAGCTTCTACATAGTCTTATATGGTGAATTATAGCCGAGGTGACTATACACCTATCATAATGACTAATATGAAAAATATCTTCATTGTGGCCTTAAAAGTCACAGCAATAAAATCAAGATAGTCTTCAGGCTCATAACAGAATAATATTACAGTACATTTTTATAAAGTGCCCTTATTTATCCTTCTGTAAATTAATTCAATGCAGCAATGCAAAGAGCTGAATGGAAATTAAAGAGATGAGAAACAGTTATTCCTTTACATCTCTACAAAAGGATTCTTCTGAGCCTGGTACTAAAGCTCAGAGCCTTTTAAAGATAAAAAGAGAACTGAATGTTAGAGGGGAGGTTTAATATTACCTATAGTTACAGGGATTTGTGCGACTGCTGCTGTGTTGCTACAACAAGGCTGCAATAACACAAGTGAAGGCAAGGAAGCAAAGAAAATCCAGGCAGTTACACAGAATAAATTTGTTCAGTTGCACAGAATAAATTTGTTCACATGCTGATGCTTCAGCTTCTCCTATGAACAGTCTACTTGTCTGTATGTCTACTGCTGAAAAACTAATGACCCTGGGACTGATGGAAAACAGATTAGAAATCTATATTACTCCTACTTTTAAAAGTGGCATAAAGTCTGGAATTCCATGTGCTTTGAGAAGGAAATGGAGATCAGCTGTATCTCAGAGAAAACATGAGAAAAATCTGTAATGAGAGTGATCCTTATTTTTGTGCTGAGTTTTAAATTCACTGCTGGACTTGTAGCACTGAAACAATTAGGTGCAGAAGAAGTATCTTGGCAGAAATCTTTTGGATGTGATAATCACCTTCATTATAAATAGCAGACAAAGACTATTCCCTAGGATGGGATTGTGAAATGTCTTATAACTTAACAGACAGGAAGGGACTTGACTTGTCCTGGAAGGTTGTGACTCCCACAGATTTCAGCGGGGCTTTCACGTAGTCAAAGCATTGCAGGCACAGTTTTTACTACTGCAAACAGATTTCCAAAGACATGCTGAGTTTCTCACCAAGTCAAATGGAAAGAGCATATCTCATAATAGGGACCAAGTGGCTTCTGCCCTACCTATACGAAGAACCTTTGTGTGTAAGACTCACACACATTTGTTAAAAGGCTGGTGCAGCCTTTGTCTTTCAAGGGAAGAATGAAGAAACTATTTAAGCGGCAAAGTGCTCCACCTCTCCTGCAGTTCTAACATAGTGTCCTTTACTTTCAGTGAACAGATACTATGAGAATGCTGACCCAGCTTCAGCAGCGAATCAGTAAGCATGTATGTCATTTAGTATGCAATGAACTGCATCTTTGCCTGGTCTAGACTTTTCCATGTGCCAGTGTGCTGCCAGCAACCCAAAGGCCAAAGGGTATCGCAGTTGCACAGACAAAAGTAGGGGGAACTGACAGAGCAGCAAACGAGATGATGCAGAAAACAATGTTAATATGAACTACACAGAAACCAAATGACTTTTCACTGAGCTTTTTCTTTAACTTTGCCACCTCAGCACTGTGAACAGATACAAAAAATTTATCAGATGCAATTAATGCATTGACACTCCTAGGGAAAGTAAAAGGAGGCTGGCCAGTAACCAGCACTGCCTGCTGAAACGTGAACCTTGGATTAGCTGAAGTGGACAGTCCCTGGGTTATTTTCTGTTTATTTAGTTAAGTAGCAACCCGTCCTCATGTGGAATGAGCAAATCAAGAAATGAAAGCCAAGAGTGAGTTACATTTTCCCACAGAAATGGAAAGCTTTTTGATGATTAAATACAGTGCTGCACTGGAGTAACACTATATTAAATATTCAGTCAGGCTACAAGCAGAGGAATACACGAAACCCAACATTTCTCCTTCTCCCACATCCACATTTAAATAGAGAAATACCATCATAATTATATTTTGAAAAATCCCTGAGTTACTGTATCTACAGAATTACCACTTTAAAATCACAGTCTGCTATTCTAATCCTATCAAAAGATCCAAATTTATTCTCCCATATGTGGGTGGGGTTTCTCTAGCACTGCATTCCTTCCTTCCCTAGACTCCATCCAAAGAAGCACTCTTCAAAGGACATTACATCCCAAGTGGATAACTGTAAGCATATTCTAAGTGTTTCTCAATATGTAATTTTGTGGAGCTGCTAGTCACATGTTGCTGACATTCCTGTTTGTTTCCAACTGCTAAACAGTTTCAAATGACAGCTAAAAGTATATCGACCAGTTTTCTAAAGCTACTTTCAATGCAAGCAATCAGTGTCCCTGCTCCCAAGAAACTGCTATGGTGAAGAGGACAAAAAAAAATCATCTATTAATGGGTGAGCTGTGCCATGAAACAGCTCAAGAATGCTGGATATAAATCGGGGTAAACACTGTGTGTTATTCTTGGATATAACTACCACTCAAGTGACACTGAATTTCATTTGGTGAGAGCCAGCATCCTCAGAGTAGGGAACATTTTACAGTACCTACACACCATCCCAGGCACATTTCTGGCACATAACCCAGTGAATGCTACTTGGGAAGCAATAGCTAGATAGAGGTTAACTCTGGATCTGCTAATAGCAATGACTGAAGAAAAGAGACTACAACCTGCCTGCCACTTCTCTGAATAACCCACAACTCCATCCTTCACAAAAAAAGTAAAATAAAATCCTTAAGATACTTCAGGAGGCCTTAGGAAAAGGCCTCCCCCTCTAATACATGTTAGAAGCCTACAGAATTCACAGTGGTTCAATATTTTTTAAATTATATAGGCCATTTTGCTTAGGATTTGCTTGACCATGGCATTCAAGTGATGACAAAAATACAGCGGCAAGAAAAATATTCCACGATAAATGCTTAAATGAGGGATACTCTGACAATGGACTTGATCTTGCACGTCATTGATCATGCAAGTAGCCTTGGCTGGCTCAGGTCCGTGTGCAGTTTCAGAGATATTTATATGAATGCAGATGAACAAAAGCAGATTGTATTTTTACTTTAATAGCTTCTACAGAGCCAAATAACACTCTACAGTTAAACACATTATTCCTGTTTAAACCCATGACAGGTCTGAGCACAGACACTGAATTGCCTATTTCCATAAATGTTTGAACTCTGTTTCTTGCCATTTTTAAGTTCAACATATGCTCATATTCTGATTCATTCTGAAAACTTCTGAGAATTCCCCCCCAAAAGTGCACAAAGCTTGTTCTGTGAGTAGAACCTTCCAAGGCCATGTGGCTCAGCTTTGCTATGGAACATTGCTAACGGTATAATGGTATTCACCACTATCTTAAATTTGCTAAGTATTAAGAAGCACCTTTAAAAAATTTCACAAGGTGATTATTCTCACTGCAATTTCTTCTGACAGGTTGAGTCAGATATAGCATGTTGACCAAACACCGTCTCATTAATTCAGATGCCATGTGCTTGAAGAAACATTTCTCTGACATTAGGGAGTTATACACTTATTACTCTGCAAAAGAGACAGAGATGTAAATTCAACGTACTGGCCTAAACCCTGAAATTCTGATTTCATTTTCATTCAGTCCTAAGCCTGGACAAATTCTCTTAACCTTATATGGAATTTGGTTTAGCAATGAATTCAGGATTTAGCCACTCTCTGAAACATGACATACTTGAAGGATGACTTTCACTTCATAGCAAATGCTACCGATGATCACATTCAAAAATTCTGTAAGAGTAATGGATTCAGAATTTGCTTGCAGCTCATTATCAAGTACCCAATCAGACATCCATAATCAATCTTAGTAGTACCTTAGTTGAGTACCCCATCCATGTGAGAAATCCCTCTGACATCAGTGGAGCAAGAAAAAGTAAGGTACTAACTACTTTGATTAAAAATGGCACAACTAGTCCATGGTTTTCTGTATTTTGCACATCAGACATAGATTTAGTGAAGGAACTACCACCCCTGTAATTATACTGCCTTGTATTGCATGGTGCATTGTGGCCACAAAGCAGCACAGGCCCAGCATAAAACAAAGGCTGCACCTGCCCTGGGACATCTGATAAAAACACACCACATGCACATACAAATCTAAGGTCTTCTCTTGATGCTAAGTATTAGTTGTACTGATCTAACAAAATGTCTGGGATAATTTATTGACTTCTATGCATTAATCTTGCGCCTGGATCTAAGGTCAGTTTAAAGTACAACTAGGCACAAAAGTACAGTGCTTGTAATTATCAAAACAAATAGAAATCTTTACGGATGTTTTCAAAAGGTATTTTAGCCATACAGTGATAAACAGATCAGGTATGCCACAAGAGTCACCGAAACACTTGAAGGCTTACGCGGTGTTATGTTTCTCTCGTATCTGTGACCCTGAGTCCCTGTAGTGAACTGTAGTGGCACTTTGATCTTCCCATTTTGCAGCATTTACATTCTCTGTGTCTTGAATGAAAGGGGAAGTGGGTGAGAGCACATTGCACTTCATGGAGCATTCTCCAGGTGCATCATCCAAACAGTAACACAGGGGAGACAGATGGCTATGGATCATTGCTTGGCAAAGACACTACAATGACTTGATGAGATCTTTGCTAAGTTTCAGTTACAAAATTAAGCAGAAACTGTAGATGTTAAATAGAAAAAAAAAAAGGAGAAATCTTCTTTAATCATGGTATCTTCTGCCAGAAGATAGCTTCAGGACTTATTAAGGATGCAGCTAGGAATCTCTTCACTTATTTTTCACGTTTCCAAGGCTCTTCTTCAACAACATTGAAGTCTGCAGATTTGCCATTGGTTGCCAGTGTTACCTGCAAGTAATTATCATCAACAAACGACTTAAAGGCCAAGGCACTTTGACAAGAAAAGTTGTGAGTTTTATATGGAAGATTATATTTACAGGAATTACATACACTGTCACTTATTAGATAAGTAAAATGTATTTATTCAGAATTCACAGCACTCCCAAATAGTGAGACTCCTGTTCATTTATTTATTATAATGACTAGAAAACATCAGTAGTAGAAAAATGTTCCACATTTTCTTAACCTTCACTGCAGGTTTTTTTAAATAAATGTCTCAGATTCTACTCCTTTCTATCTCTTGTAGATTTTTTGTGGATTATTTCAAAAAGAGATTATTTATTTTTTTAATGTAGAAAATCCTATTTTTTCAGTGGAATTCCTTAGGAAAGCTGCATAACTTATGCAACAACATGAAAAGTATGCAAGGCCAGAGTAATCATAGATGTGTATCTACACAAACTCACCTACAATTACACCACCTTTAAAGAAATGGAAGAAAAGACATGTTGTGAAAGTATCGTTCATCATACCACTATAACAATATAGTGAAAGATTTTGACTATAGTCCAATTAAAAATTCACAGTAATGCTAAGCTGGTCGCATGTGATGTACAGCAAAACCTCACTCCTTCCTGTAAAGATACATGCTGGAATTTTTAGGTTTTAAGTATGGTAGAAGATCTATAGAGATCTACCAACTCACAGTGAACAGTGGACAGTACGTTCCATTCCAGAGATCAGTATAAATGAACCTGTGTTTCAAGAAAGATATCTCCAGCCAAATGACTTTAAAAAATCAAAAATCAAAAAAGGTAAAATGTCAATTTAATTTTACAAAAGTGATCTAGATCTTGATAATGTGAGAGAATCTTTCATTTAATTCTAAATGGATGGCTTACTTTTTCCTAACTTACCTTGTAAGTTAACATCTTCAGCTTCAAATGAAAACTTAAAGACAGAGCTGAAATTCCCCATGCTGGATAAACAGGATGCATGGAAGCATTGGGACATGGAAACATGACAAAATGCACTGATTTTTGAAACAAAGTCAAGCTTTTTCTTAGATAATTGGAAGGGGAAAACATGCAAATACAGGAATGAACAGCTTATTCAGAAATGAAAATCACACAGAGTCATGTGAAATATGATAATAAAAAAAATACAAAAATATCATGCAATCATAACAACCACTCTAACCCCATATAAAGGTAAACTACTTATTAATTATGTACATTGACCATGCAAAATTATAAACTACTAGTGTTATATATGGATTATATTACAGAAAGTAAATAGAAAGGGCATGCTAGTAGATCAGCTTTTCCATATCCCGACCAGAGTTGCAGTAAGCTTTTTCAACCCACCAGTGCATTGGACAGGATGAAGAGAAGTCTTTTCAAATCTAACAGCTGGCTGTTTCAAAGCCCCAGATCCTACACTCTGTAGCCTTTGCAAGTCTAACACTTGGGAGTTGTAGACCACTTCAACATGATCCAAAGGCTTTGCAAGTGTCAGCATATATTCATAGCTCATCAGTTAGGTCACAACAACACATCCTTTTGGCAGCTTGCAGACAGACAAGAGAAGTGACCTGCTCAAAGTCAGTCTTGTGCTCAATCCAGTAAAGCCTGGCTCTTTCCATGAGTTTCAAAGTGCAAACTGGTCTGGTGAGCAGACCAAACCTAAAACAATTAAAAAGGACAAACATTTCTAGCTAATACATCACTGGTCCCAAACTTGAATTAAAGGGTGTGCTTAGGATGACATACAGCACCATTAATCCATGTTTTTGAGGCAAGCTACTGCCTCAGCTGAGGGAAATGATATGAGAAACTGAAGGAGAAAAGAAAGTGCAACAAGTATTGATTGCATCAACAGGCTACTACTTTCTAACTTGACTTGTTAGATTGCAATGAGATTTGACTTGTCTGTGCAAATCTCAGAGACTGGGAGCAGATAAAATTATCAGTACTCAGTTCCATGAACAGAATCTTAAACCCACCAAAATCAGCATTGTCTATTTGACTTAAAAACAGTTTACAAAAAAATCCAAAAGAAGCTATCCAAAAAGTGTGTGTGTACACATGCTTTCTATCTTTCTTTTCAGAGAGTTTCTTTTTTTCCTCAGATTTTAATCTCGTGTCCTTCCCTTTTCTGAGAAATACAAATTAATGACAATTTTCAATTTTGTGTAAGTATGTATTCTCTTTTCATTTCAGATCTTATTTTTTTAATTTTTCTCATGGAAAAAGAGTGGCTCTGAAAAGAAGGGGGAGAGCCATGTCAGAAAAAATGTGTGATTTTTAAAAAATTACTTTATTGAAACCCTGGAAGATTATGGGGAAAATGGAAGATAAGATGAAAGCTGTTTGGTTTTTTTCCTGAATTCAGTATTACTTTTTCCCCTGAAAATTCAGGTTTGGCCTGCATTCTCAAGAATTAAGCATTAGGAAAAAAAATCATTCTAAAGAACATTTCCAGCCAGGCTAGAGATGAGTGAAAATGATAGTACAGGACTTATATTTCCAATATAAATGGTGATCTGCTAATGGACTTAGTGCAGTCATTCACAGCTAGATACTGGCTCAGTTGTGGCAGCTGGAAGATAAAAGAGAATCTGTCTGGATAAATGGCTAAGGTAGGCTGACTGGCAAACTCACTGTCTCAAAGACTGTGTACAGCATCAGACTGGAGCATTCATAAATACAAAAAAAAGACTATGAAATTAGAAGTTCCACCTTGTTACACTCTCTTTTCTCCTTCTTTTCAAAATCTCTCTCTGGATTTTAAATTGCCTCATCCCACTGGTGGGTTCTTAGTGAACTTTTAACCACTAACCCCCCAAACTGTCTTCTCATTCAGCTGGTGGGGTTGCTCAAGCTCACGTCACTCTGATCAAGACGTTATTATTCGTATTAATATTGCATGTTAGTTACAGCAAGGGTTACAGAGGGGATACAGTGATTGTGCCTTAGTGCCTCGGGAAGGAACGCTGACGGAAGCGAAGCAGAAGCATGCTGTGTGAGTGCAGGAGCATTCTCATGCTGAAGCGCATTCAACGTGTCGACCTCTGAACAGCATATCATGAAGGCAGTCAGCAAGTGACAACACCTGCATCTGAATTGAAGCCATCCTTCATTTGGGTTGGCTATTAAGTTCTCTGTTGCCACAGAAAATTAAGTAAATGTCCATAGAAGGTGATGCCATATTCTCTGTGTCTTGGCATATTCCATAATACGCTGCATCTTGCCTTTTGATATGTAAACAAAGTACATGATTTTTTCCCATCAAATGACAAGTTTTAAGAAGAGTGCAAAAAACCATCTTTTGAACTGCTCAAACACATTCAAAATGTCTGGGGTTCATGGACCTTGTTGTCACACTGTTATTTGCAGAACGATTTGAAAAATACATGCAGGTTAAAAAATAAGATAAAATAAAGCATGCAGCGCTATATACATGTCTCAATATCCATAAATGTGAAAGGTACCTTGCACTCATCTACCATGACTGAGTTGTGAGCTGCAAAAACACATTGGTTTGAGTTGTTTTCCCTATGATTTTTCATGTCGTCATAGATTGACTGAGTCTTGGTCATTTCAATGTCTTCATGCCCTTTATGATGGGAATCAAGGCTGTCAAGTTCTGCCTTGGAAAGGTGGTAGACAATGCCAGCACCAAAAGAATCCCCCACTACATTGACTGATGTTCTCATCCGGTCCCTACAAAAGAAGGAAAAGGCAGAGGCTGAATGGCATGAGAGGAAGAAAAAGTAGGGCATGGCAGCCCTGTTTCTGGTACAGTTACTGCATTTATTTCAGGAAGCTTAAGGTATCTTTTGAACTGAGAGATGGGAGCTTTCAAGGGAAATGGGAGAAGTCTGCTTTCCCAAGGGACTTGTTCAGACAGGGAGGATGTTCAAACTGCCGTGTCCCAGCTGCTTATTCTCATGGAGTTTGGCAAAGAATGTACACTAGACCACAGCCAAACTGCAGAGCTGTGCTTGACTGACATCCCCCAGTGCCTGCTTCTGGAGCTGGAGGTTTCAGTATCAGGGTGCCCAGCTCACACCACTGCCCTTTGTTTAATCTGAATTTACCAGAGCACTGAACTTAATGCAGCCAGAGAAAAGGATTTTGGATCTAACGAGCTGTTCTCATTTCTAGTATGAATTAACAAAAGGCCCCTCCCTTTACTCCTAGTGAGAAAACTAGGAACAAAAATGCCTGAAATATCTCCACAATGCTTAGGCCATTGAAGCGCCTTTCCTGGCACCATCTTTACAGATGGCCATCTGTTGGTGTGGCAGCATGCCCACTCACACTACGTGTGCCAGAGCTTGGCATATGAGCAACCCAAATATAGGTCATGGCCTACAAAATTATGAGCCTGTGACGGCATTTCACTAACGAGCGTCCCTCGTTGTAGGAGAGTGCCAAGAGGCTAACATGCTTCATTACAAAGAAATATGTTTGTTGGCACTTTCTGGACAGGATGCCATTAAACAGACATGCCGCCTTTCTCCTGTCTTGTCTTTAGTGTGGCTCTATCTGTCAACAGTGAAGTCACAGTTGTGGATTTTCCCTGAATGCAGAATTCTGCCCCAAACCTGACCAAAATTCTGCAAAAATGGGAGCTGGGTCCTGCTATCTTTCCTGCTGCAGCACACATGTTGAAATCATTTACAATCTCATTTGCCTCTTCATATCTGCACTAAACATAAAACTCCTAAAAACCTTCTGACCAAGGGTTGCAAATTAAACTGACTTAAAGCAACCGAGTCTAGCTTTGCCAAATAGGTCAGAGAAGTGATTACACTGATTAATTCTCAGAAGTATATTCATGAAGACTCATTCACACAAAATGGCCAGGTTGAACAGTGTGGACATTTGCCAAGTTTGACAAAAGCTAGCATGTAAGACCTCATTTCCCAAGACAGTGATTAATTTCAAAACAACCTTTCTAGT
This sequence comes from Gymnorhina tibicen, assembly GCA_013399875.1. Lineage (NCBI taxonomy): Eukaryota > Metazoa > Chordata > Aves > Passeriformes > Artamidae > Gymnorhina > Gymnorhina tibicen. Next base: position 258,670 of record VXAZ01006880.1, read on the forward strand.
ATTTCTAGTACTGGATTTGCGTGACATCTCCTTTTCCTGTAGAACACTGAGAAGAAAACATCTAAATATATAAAATCTCAACTGATAAACCTTCATTATACATGCTTATTCATGACCATATAAATTTTTGAGCCCATTTTAACATCTTTGCTCTACACATCAGTAAATCTGCCTTTCTCAGCTGTGGAATTATAGTCCCATTCAAGTTTCTCCTCTCTCTCTCAACATTATCATGCTTACATATTTACAGACTTTGTGGTGTATTATCTTTGCTGAAGCAGTTAATTTTCTTTTTTTGGCATCAAAAGAATACCCAGAAGGGAAAAAACCTCTCCAGTAATTCCCCCGAGAAACAAACCAACAAGCTATAGGAGGAAAACTTCCTTGCAGTTTTGCTTCACACAAATTAAATGCTTTATGCAGTTCTCCTCCAATGCCTGCGAAGGTTCTATTTTAAACCTGGTCAGAGTGGTAGAATAGGAAAATAAGACTTTCTGGTGTGATTTTTAATTAAAACCATTAAATACACTGAACCTGGCAATACAACACTACAAAAAGAACACCTACTTAATTTTTTGCATGAGTGGTAGTAACTTTTGAAAGGATTCACTGATGCCAGATGACAGAGGGATAGGATAGGATGCCAAAAACACAAGGTAGAGAGAATACATAAATATAATTGAGGCAGAATTCAAATTCTGAAAGGGTCATTTGAGGAGATGCTCCAGCTCATGCACACGTACCACTAGCTGAGAGATTCAGCAACACAAATTGCGCACTGTTGCACAACATTACACCGTGCGAACTGAAGGAAACCCGGAAGTGCCTCACAACAGAAAGGGCAAAGTCTCAGCTGTCAGGAATCAACAGCAAAGTGCCACTGACCTCTTTTGGGGCAAAGAACACCCTACGAAGACCAAAGACAATTGTACTCACTTGTTTATTAAAATCAACCATCCCATTAATTCCAGGCAAGTGGGACAATGTAAACAACATAAATATAGGAAAGTTGCAGTCTAGAGCCTGTTCATAACATCCAGACTTCAACTGGGTCTGAATATTCTGAATCTAGATCTAAGCCAAGGCAAAACCTATTTCTGAGTTACAGAATGAAGGTCTAAGTACCAGATCAGCTGTCCAAGCTCATTTTCCCTAATTCCTCTCTCTTTGCTGCAAAATACCACTAATCTCATATCACTGATATTTGCTAAGCTTGTCAGCTCACATCTGGAGAGTACCCAGTTTGTGGCTCAAGCAAAATAAGCTCATTTTACTCCATCTGTTGGCATATAATTACTGTCCTATTAAATGCCACTGCTGTGTTGTGTTTGGTTTTATACTGAGAAACTGTAAGAGTTGTGAAATTCTGGGAAACTTGCCTGGTGAAAGAGCTTACACTGGGTATGTATGCGTGGAAGGTAGAAGGATTGAACAGCCCAACAAATACTGGAGAGTCTTGAGAAAAAATCGATATGGAAACCTTTCAGCTCCAGTTCAAAGCAGAGAGTGCCAGGTTTAAGGATTTGACATAAAGTCATCTTTGTGTTACACAATGACCAATATCATGCAAAACTGGTTTTGGTAAGACCACAGTTTCAGATGGTGGTAGTACTGTAAAATCAGCTGATGTTCTGATATTTGCTGTCATCAAAAATACTGAAAAAGTCACAGAGTAGGATATTTTTTAAAACCTTTTTTTATCTCAAATTGAAATGTTATTGAAGGGCTGTTCCAAGTATTTCTACATGGCTGGTTGCATTTACCCATGGGTTCCAGAAAAATGGCTGGAATTGGGTCTTAAATACTTTATTAATTTTCTCTTCTACATTCTATTAGAAATATTGCTGTAACATTATTTAATGATCTGAAGAAATGGAAGAAGGCAATGTTTGTAAGTAAAGAAAATATGTTTTTATGACATTTCATTTCAGAAATTCATTAGGTCTGGTTTGTGTGTGCAAAAGCTTGCTCAAAAGTTGGCCTGTGTGCCTTTTCTTAACATGGTAATGTCAGCAGCGTTGTTTTCATAGCTCATTAGGTCACTGTGGCTACCACAGCACAGCCACTGGAAGATGGAAAATGAAGTTAATAGTTGTTGAACATAAATTAATAAGTACAACTCTTCCACCAACAATGTCTTGATTTTGCAGCACCAGTGGCATGACACAGAGCTTTTCACATCTTCTTTCACCTCTTTTACTTCTCAGTTTTGAATCATGCTGCACTTGCACAGCTGATTGGTAGGCCAGGAGGATCCAAACCCAACCATTCGGGCTGAAAGTTCTCTTGCCTTCCATTTATGTTGGAAAGACACCTTGAAGTATTTCTTTCAGAATTGCTATCCTTCTTCTAAGTGTATTCATCACTGCTACAGCTCCACAGTATAGAAATTTTTATTTCCTAGGCAAGGTTGGGTTAGCCAGTTGGAACAATGCTGCTGAAGCTGAGAATGAAATGCAACACCCACTAGTGGATCAGAACTAGTGGAAATGCAACACTAGTGGATCAGAACTGCTGATAAACTTAAAGCTCTGAGGCTTGCTAGTGTGGGCAGAACTTCTCAGTCCACAGAAATATTTTAAAAATACATTTCCCTAAAAAAACCAAACAAACCACAGGCTCCTCTTGCACATCCTCCTACCAGCTGCAGAAACCTGCCTATTTGCCTTACTTGGAGAGCCAGGAAAAACAGATATTTAAAATACATTTTTATATATTTTTTCTCTCCTTCTTCCAGCTGCAGATTCCTATATCACTTTCCTGTTTTCAACTATGACGTTGTAAATATAATAAACCCACTGGATATCACATCCTTCCCTATGCCAGCTGTACTTTGCCTGATGTACCCTCTCATTTCACCATTCTGCATCATATCATGAAATTCAGTTATATATAAATTATACGTCAAGTTTTCCCTTTGCCTCCCCAAGCTGTAAATTCCTCTTTCATTTCTCCCTGAAGCAGAAATCAGAGCTGCATGTTATCCTTTACAATTCTTAGTGACAGATAGAGCATGCCAGTAGACCCAAAATACATGTCAGAGGATTGATTAAGTTCTTGAATTCTTCTTAATAAGCCAAAAGATAATGACAGAAAATTAAACTTCCATTTTATCTGCACATGCACATTCTCAACTCTGCTATTTCTTCTTGCATAATTTTAGTTGTGTATCTGGGACTGAAAGGTACCAGAAGCAGGCAGCTGAGGCTGCTAGTGTAGGAGAAAACACACAAATAGTACAGTTATATTTACGTCTCCCTTTGTGGGCACCACAGCTGGAACAACAAAAACAAACATCTTTACTACTTAAAAGAATACTAGCGGAGAGAGAGCTGGCTGTTGACCAGAATATACCAGAATATACTGTGCTGCAGCAGTACAGGACAATACAAAATTCTCTCTAGAGGCCAGTACAGCTTAAGGGCTACTGAGTCTCTTTCAGCTCTGCACAGATGACAGAAAGATATCCAAGCTGTCAAATGACAGCAAGAGAAAGGATGTGGCCTGGCATACCCTCTGCCTGTATTTACAGCTTCTGTATTCAAGTGTTGAAGACCAAAAGCCTCAGGAAACAATCTGTGAGTTAGCTGTTTCTTGCTGTAGGACCGGCAGTGGCCTGGAGGTCATTGATCACAATGGAGGACTTTGATCACAAGTCCTTGGAAATGAAAGCCATTCTTTCCAGTTTGAATGATCGGTCAGTAAAATGAAACTAGGGAATTACCTTCCTTATTTCAGTTGTCATTCTTATTTGGTTTTGGTCCTGCCCTAGAACAGGCTCTTTTTAAAGGTATTTTACTTTCTTACGTCTGAAAAGAAACTGACTTTCCCGCCCTACAAGTATAAAACATTTGATACTACAAATGCCCAAATCACTCTATGACTTGCTGGCAACATCCTGATGGAACTTGCATTTTCAGCGTTCATCCTTCATTTTAGACCAGAACTATAATAAACGGAAACATGAAAGCAAAGATTAGAAAACTGCTCTTGAGTGATGGAAAGGCATCATTAGGAAGAAGACAATATAAAAGTGTGAGCTCACAAGTGTGCCAAGAAGACCCTTGGCTCATAGAAACTGACTTCAGTAGCTCTGTAATGGTCTGTAGCAGCTTAGAAGCTGCTTTCAATGTCTCCTACTTCACTGAACAGCCCATTTCCCCCTTTGATTTATCTGTAGAGGAGAGACTTACAGTTCTTTAAGACCAATGGCTGGAAAGCACTGTGGACAAACATTACTTCACTACGTGTTCTGCACCGAGCAGCAGAGTCAGCACAACTTACAAAAGCCAGTCAACAGCAACAAGCAAACTGATGTCCTGGGTAGGGAGACCCACTGCTGTCAGGATCAGCAGCATAGTGACAAGTCCCGCGCTGGGAATGCTGGCAGCTCCAACACTTGCAAGGGTGGCGGTCAAACTGCAAAAACAAAAATCAAATGGGAGTAGCAGGAAGAGGAACATACACTTTCCTTGCATACTCGTGTGATCATTAGGAAGGTCATATTTTTAATGTATTCTTCCCATAAAAGTAACAACTGTAGGATAAATCAAGGTAAGCTCAGGTCATATTTTTCACTCATATGTTTCTCTAAAAATATTTACTAGCAGAGGCCAGATCTATGGGGTTTGTTCCAAGAGCTGGAAGAGGGTTCTCTGAAAGCTAGTTAAGACATTCAAATCTGTGTCATGGTGTTCTCTGAACTCTACAGACACATCCAGGGTTTTGAATCCTGAGTTTTGACCATGCAGACATGCTAAAGTTCGGTGACTACAGGTTGAATTTTCAGCGTGATTCATTTCTGTTTATTTATGTTACCTAAAGACTGAATTGTGAGTTAAAGGCTGAGAGAAAGCAGTTATTATTAAATACAGAAGAATAAAAGTCTTGGTATCCAAAACTCGCAAAATACAAGCCAGTGGTGTACCAAGCCTGGATACAAATCACCCTAGATGAAAAAGCAAAATTGATCTGATTGTTTCATAAATCCAAACCTGTGTTTGTTTTTGCCTCTTATATTTTGATAAAGATCAGTAGAGTGAATGTCCGAGCTTCAAAGGTTTGTAAAAATACAACACAGACCATAACAAATATCAACATCATTGGGCAGTCCTATAAAGAATGGAAAATAAATTTGTCAGAGAGAAAGTCAAGGGGTGAAAAACATGGAAGAGAAGGAGGAGAGGGAGAAGCAGAAGAAGAGGGAGAGGAGGAGGGTAAATAAAAAGGAAAGCGGGTGAGAGGGACCAATTTGATTTTTATTTATGCCTCAACATATGTTTTACATGAAGCAAAAAACTACTATAGGGGCCGTACACATGCTGAAAGCCCTAACACGTGACAGGTGTTAGGGAGGCAGAAAATGGAGGGGGTCTCTGTCTCTGGGGAGACTTCACCTGACAGCCAGTCAGGGCAGAGAAAACTTCCACGACTGGGCTGTCTGGGAAAAAATTCTGGGAAATCGGGCTGTGGGAGGAGCCTTAGCACATAAAAGCAGTGAACTGCGCCACAGTGGGTGCCACTTTCTTTGGGTTTCTTGGAGGGAGCGGGGGTTTGCCCCACAGCTCGTACCCAACAAATCTGAAAGTGCTTCCAACACAGAAGTAGGGGAGAACAGACTCTACAGGAAATACTTGCCCATTAGCCCCAGAAGTCATCTGTGAGGATGTTAGCCCAATTTAGAGCTGCCAGATGCTGGCTGGCTGGGTCTGACCCAAGCCACAGTGTGTTTGTCAGGTGTCTGGGTTACAGTGCAAGCTGGCTTACCAGACACCCTGATAGGTCCAGCAGGTGTGCAGGCAGGATGCTCTGCTCTGCTGTCAGGCTTTGCATGAGACGCCAGATCCTCAGGCATGTCCAGCTTAAACTGGTATGGGATTCCTTCCATGCTCTGTGAGGAAATGCTCCTGCCCACCTTCCCACAGCAGCACTTACAGGCCAGAACCTGGCTTAGATACCATTTCCAAGGTCACCCTTTCTCAAAGAATACAGGAAATCAGAGGAACTACATGACCAGTGTGAAGTAACTAAGACTGGTCAAAGTCTAGTTAAGTCTTTATGATGTTCTGTGTGGGTCATTTGAATATTCTCAGTATCACAAAGTGCATATACCAGACAAAATCTAATAATCTTTCCTTCATTTGTATCATCACCTCAAGAGATAGTTCTTGTCATATTGCTGTACCAAAAATGCATGAAGAGGAAAACCAGTGGTTTTACAAACAGACCAAAGTTGCTCCCTGCTTTGTAAATGTCAGTCACAAAGCTGGACACACCAATCTTGAAATGGTGAGATCAAGAAGAGCCAATTGGTCAATCCCTCAGAGGAAGAGAAGATGAGTAACTCAGGTTCAAGCCTACCAAATCTCCTGGACAACAGCAGATTCCTGATTTGAATTTTCCTGGTCTCAATTTAGTTTAATATGTGGCATGTCTGAAATGACTGTGTTCAGTTTTAGGAGCAAATATGCATCATGCAGGTCTAGCATCTGCCTTCATTAGAAGCAGCCCTGAACCATTTACAAACTTGGCTTTACTATTCCAGGAGTCAGGACAGGAAGTAAACAAATGGAAAATATGGAACTAGTACAGATGTGCAAGAAACATAGAATTAGACACCCTTTTGCAGGAGTTTCTTTAGTGTTAAAAAGGTTTAATAAAAGAAAACTGTGTGGGTGAAAACTACAGGAAGAAGACAAACTTGGCAGCCTTCACTTGTGGTTTCCATTTTAACTATTCAAAATGTTAGACCTGCTGTCTTCATCAAGTTAAAACTCCCTTACAGTAAACACTCTTCAGTCACTCTTATCCTTTTTTAATGGGTACTTTCTTTTGTCCTTACAGATGCTCAGCTTTGTTCTGGGTAAGACAATTTGATATCAAAAGACAGCAGTTAATATTTGCTGGGTTGGAGATAAAAGGTTTGGGAGTATCCAGACCATGCTGCAGACAATCTCACCCTCAGGATGGGCTATTCTCAGTTAATTATTTTTTTCCTATTCACCGAAGTCACAGAAAAAGCACAGGCAAACATAAATACATAGACAGATTTTTTAGGTATACTTTATTCTTCTAGTATATATAAACAGATATATTTTAGAAAGTTAATGCCCCGTATATGACTTGTGGCATACCCCTAAACTAAAAAAAAAAAAGCATTTCATTGGACAGAGAATGCTTTGTATTACAACTGACATTGTTTTGTGTGCTGGTTTTGGCTGGAGTAGAGTTAATTTCCTTCACAGTGACTGGTATGGGGCTGTGTTTTGGATTTGTGCTGAACACAGGGCTGATAATACAGAGATGTTTTTGTTCTTGCTGAGCAGGGCTCACACAGAGCCAAGGCCGTCTCTGCTTCTTGTACAGCCACAGTGGTGAGGGGCTGGGGGTGCATGGCAGGTTGGGAGGAGATGCAGCTGGGACAGGTGTCCCAAAGTGACCAAAGGGATGTTCCAGACCACACGACATCATAGGTCATCAGTGTATAAAGTGGGAGGATGAAGGAGAAAAGGGGAGTTTGGAGTGACGTTGTTTGTCTTCCCAAGCGCCCATCACGCGTGGTGGTGCCCTGCTCTCCTGGGGATGGCTGAGCACCTGCCCGCCCGTGGGAGGCACTGAATTAACTCCTTGGTTTGCTTTGCTTGTGTGCGTGGCTTTTGCTTCCACTATTAAACTGCCTTTATCTCAACCCAAGAGTTTTCTTTTACTCTTGGGATTCTCTCCCTGATCCTGCTGGTGGGAGAGTGAGTGAGTGGCTGTGTGGGGTTTGGTGTCTGCCCGGGGTTAAACCATGACAATTGTCAACTGCAGAAGTGTAAAACACCATCAGCATGCACTAAGGCTGGAAATGATAGAAAACACATCACCAGAGAACCAGGACCTATATATAAAACATTCATTTGTTTATCATTATCAGAAATCCACAGATTTCATAGTGAATCCAGCTGAGACAACTCAGCTACCGAGAAGACATCCAACCCAAAGCATTCACATTTTACAGTCTGTGGAAACAAAGGAGTCTTTTGAACTGACCTCACAGTAACTATCTGGCCTCCATCCAGGTCAATTCCATTCATCTGTGCTATGAAGATGGCAGCCACAGCTTCATAAAGGGCAGTTCCATCCATGTTAATAGTTGCTCCAACAGGAAGAACGAACCTTGTTACACGCTTATCAATGCCGAGATTTTCTTCAAGACACCGGAATGTGACAGGCAATGTTCCAGCACTAGGGAGAGAAAGCAAAAAACATAAAGAAGATATAATTAAAATCAATATAACACATACACATAAGGGAGTAAAATCAGACATTCTAATACCATTGTTTCCATTTTCTACTTCCACTTTCTGCTGTGATTAAAGCCTTTTTTAGACAATTTTTAAATTAGGCCTACATTTATCTGGAAGTGGGACAGAGGCCAAGACATGAACATGACTTGATGTAGGATGAGAGCTTGAGAGTTCCTGGATGAATTTTTCAGACTCATTGCTGAGGCCTTGCACCACAGCACTGCATATGATGCAACAGACCCAGAGTCTGCTGCAAGAGACTGTCAAACTGGCCCCCTCCTTGGGGGAAGTACCTGAGCATTCCCACCTGGCCTGAACGTATAGTAATCCATTGGATTCTATGTTTTTCGGGGGACCCTCACCACCAAGAAGACCTGATGGACAGCATCAACAGGATGCTGGTGGGATCCACAGAGTGTTGATATTTTCTTTAATCTGTCACTCTGTTTCTTTCCCCTCACCTCTTTTCTATTTCTCTCTCTTCCTTCCCTTCTCTCTCTCTCTCTCTCTCATATTTACTGTTAAATCCATACTGTTGACTTTGGCATATACCTTAATTTTGTTTACACCTTAATTATAATAATCTTGTTTACACCTTAATTTGGGCACTGGCATTTCTAATAATTTTGAGAACCAGACCGTAACATGGATACACAGACCTCTGAGTGTAGAGACAAATTTTAAATTTCTTTGATTGTGAATTCGCTCTAAATGGAGAAATTGGTATGGCGTTAAGGACTAAAAAAGCCAGGCAAAAAAATACAACCCATGTTGTTTCTAGACACTGGAGGACAGGAAGAAAGGATGTGAAATATAGTAGGAGGACAGGAAAAGATGCAAAAGATGGCTGGAAGAGAACAGCTCTTTGCACAGACACACAATGCCTTGCTTTTGTGGGAATATTTCAGGTCATTACATTCAATTGCTCAAAATAAAAGATCTTCATCCAAAAATACTGCTGAAGTGGAAACTCAAACACTTCAATGAACAAAAGCCTTAGATAAATTGTCATTTATTAAAACTCTTGGCCAGACCAGATCTCCCATAATCCAACATTGTTTATCACAGAGCCACAAAATTACTGAGGTTGGAATGCATCTCTGGAGGTCACCCATCCTGACCACCTTGCTCAAGGCATGGGCAGCTAGGGCAGGTTTCCCACATTTCCCAGGACAATGCCCAGACAGGTTTAGTGGATCTCCAGGGATGGAGAGTCCACAGCTCCTCTGGGTAACCTGTGCCAGCATTCATGCACTGTCGCAGTAAATCACAGCAAAAAGAGTTTTATTGTGTTGAGATGGTACTTCCTGTGCTTCAGTTTGTGCCCACTCCCTCTCCTCCAGTCACTGGGCACCACTGAAGGTGGGCATTGCTTCATCTTCTCGGCACTGTCCTGTCAGATACTTGTGCATATCAGTAAGGTCCCCCAGGGACTCTTGTTCTTCAGGGGAGAAGCTGTTCAGCAGAGTGGTTTGGGTTGACCCAAAGAGGCAGCCGAATTACAGTTCCTTCAAAGCATTCTTCAAATCAAGAACACTCACTTTTCTGGTGGTCAGCTTTGAACTAGGCTTTTTTGTTTTCCCTTTTTTAATTAAAATGTAAGATTAAATTTTCTTCAGAAATAAAACATTTATTGAAGGAAAACATTTCAAAATATAGTATTTAACTGAAAAACACTTTCAACACAAGATCTACTGACTGCCCCACTGCAAAACACCAATTTTTGATTTTATTGAATTTATTACTGAGAGCTTATTTATTACTTACAGACTTTGCTGAGTCTGTTCTGTGCATTGGCAACAAGTCTAAAATGCTCAGCTTTACACTGAAGTCCCATTATTTTGCCGAAATGGATTAAAGTACAAACTGAGAGGTTTTTTTCCTTTCTTTTTGAATGAAACCTAGCAATGTTTGTTTGGTTTTTTTCTTGAATGCAATGGGACTAGTCTTAACATGCTTTCAAAATAAATAGAATTATCACTTTTTCCTAGTTGAGGAAACAAGCACAGAATTAACACAATTTGCACGAGTGATTTGGCAAATGGCAGAAAAGAAAACAAAAAGTAGGTCTCCCAAATCTCTGCAAGTGGCTATACAACCTCTCTAGAAAATCCTGAAGGAATGTGGTATTTTGATCTATTTAAACATGACTGTATTAAAAATAGTTTTCATTCAATGGTATAAAATGATTTTGCAGTAAAGGTCAGAACAGCAGATGTACTATGTCTAAACAGCAGCTAATAACCTGCTAAAAATTAAAGCACACTGGTATTTCTCAGGTGTACCTGGAAGCTGTGCCTAGTGCTGTGATCCATGCCTGGAAAATCCCAGCAAGGAATGAAAACGGGCTTTTCCTTGTTATCACAAAGTAGAGCAGAGGCAGGAAGATCCCTCCATGGATGACAAGACCCACAATCACAGTGACCATGTACATGCCAAGTTGTCTGGCAACTACTTCTAAGTCCTTGATGGCAATGATTTTTCCACAGATGAGGCAAGCAATACCCAAAGGGGAATACCTGGAGAAGGAAAACAAGCATAGACAGAACTCGTCTTGGCAGTGTATTCATAAAAACTGTGCTGAACAAAATATAGACTGGAGAAGAGTAGGGAGGTCTCAGACTCAACACTGAGGTGAACATCAAGAATTGATGGAAATTTAAGGGATAGTTTTCACATCTATTTAAAAAATAATGGCCATCTCCAGCAAATACCTCATCTACTTCATTTTCTATCCTATCAAATGGAATATGCCTTTCCTGAATAGTTTTTGATCCTGAAATAACATTGTACAAGCATATGATAATGTTACACAGGCTTGTATCCTTATAAAGAGTGGTGTAAATTTGTTCTGAATACGTAACTTTTACAACCCATTGTTTATCTGGTTTCAGGGAGTTGCATTATATACTTCAGTTAAACTATTTGTTGAAGTGAACTGTTTACATCTTGAAGGCTGAAAATGTTTCCACAATGTTCTTTCAGTAATTCAGACAAATGTTTTTTAATTTATGAATCCTTCATTAATTATGTGCTTTTGTTACTTACTTGTTTTTGTCCCCTCAGTCATTAAAACAATACAAAGGAAACTGACTTTCAGGATAAAAGTGCTTCCTGGTTTTTGTTAGAATATCTCATGGTTTCTCAAGCAATGTGCCCAAGGCCTGGAAAGCCTTCAATCACTTCAAATGCAAAGCCAGCTGTTATATCAGTTATCATAAAATGCCACGTTTCAATGAACTTGACAAAATACAGTTCTTATAGAGAGTTACATGGTGTCAGAGCCAGATGTCTGACTTTTCTTTATGCTTGTGTAGCAGTGCCATGCTCCTGAGAGTCTCTAGGTGCCACGGGAGTGACAGCTGTCTGTGCTGAGAAATCATAAACCAAAAAAAACCCGCAACTCTGCATAAGGAAGTGCATTTTTTTTTTTATAAACACACACTAAAACCTCCTTGCTTCTGGCCTCAACAAGTCTTTAAAAATTCTAAACAAAGATGAATAAAAGGAATTCCCAACATAAATTTCCTTTTTTCATGAGAAGAAAAAGAAAAAGCACATCAATAAAAATAAATATTTACAGTGAATTTCTTGAAACTTGAATGATTTCCAGCCATTGCAACACTGACTACTAGAGAACGTTTATATTGTAGGCAGGGTATTACGTCTTGGGTCTACCAAATGGTGCTAAGTGAAGTAAGAGTAAATTCTAGCTCCTGGAGGGTTCTGGGAGTATAGTCAACATCTCTCTATAGAGTGGAGATTGAGTAACTATTGAAAGTTTTGTGAATAAAAACAACTGTGGTTTTATGCAGCAAGACCATCTACAGAAAAGCAGAAGCGTAACAGGAATGCAAGGTCATCGCTTCAAGTTCCTTCTGTTATTCTACACATTTCCACACTCTTGTTACTGTCTGCATCACTCTTGCCTAACAATGTCCCTCCAAAACACTGGTGGTGCTGACAACTTGCACCTCAGACACCTTGCTCCCTTTCCTATACACTGTGTCCATTGAGCTCTAGAGAAGAGGGCAGCCTTGTAACTCAAGAAGTCACTCCCAAGGACACCATGGAATCCAGGCAGCAATGAGCCATGATACATGTGTTGAGTTGGAGTGGCTATTTCTCTCTCAAAGACCTAGGAAACACAGTAGTACTATGCCAAACATAGTAATGCATTTTTATATTCTGGAAAACTGGTTCTATGTGAGATGGCTGTGCTTGGCATACAAATAGCTCTGGGGAAGCGCTCAGAAGAAACACTTAAAAAAAAAAAAAAGACAGAATCCCCTCTCAGAAGTGTAAACAAGGGCTCAGACTTAATTGGGTAAAGTCACTTCCTTAAAGGCAAGTCAGGCCCCATTATTACAAATGGGTATACTGCAAAAACAAGGCAGATATCTTCCAATGACCCCACTGCAGCGAGGTTTTAAGACACATTCTGCAGAAACTATGGGTGAAGGGATTACACATCACTGAAAACTACTGGAATTTTACTTGATGGTAAAGAATTTTTACTAAAGAAGACAGTGAATAAAGTGTGTCTCGAGGCTTTTTTTGTAATTATACCTCCTAGGTAATACCCTGGGATTATGCTAACCTTCCAGGGAGATTGGGATGTTCTTATGTGGGGCATTCTTGTTTGCTTAGGTGTCCTCCTATGTAATGAACTTCCATAATCAATGTGGCTTTTGAAGGCCTTGCTGGTACATGCATGTGCTGTATTTCAGTACACAAAGAACACAATCTCTTCAGAAATGTTTCAAACTGAGTCCTAAATAATCCTCACCAAATAGAAATAATGCTGCTGTGATTCTAATATATCTTTCAAGGCTTTAAAAAGTCAACTATTTAATTACACTCTTTACTAACAAACTGGCATCACTATATTAAGGTTTTATGAGGGCTTTCTAAAAATAATTTTTTTGTGCTGTAAGTTAGAACTACAAACTTACCACATGATCATAGTTACTAACTTCATTACAATCTCATTCAGGATGTTGAAGAAATCCACCATCATCTTGGCCTGGTCTCCCATTTTCCCCATAGCAATGCCAAAAGCAATAAAGAATCCTATCAAACCTATTGGGAAAAATTGCAAGACAAAAAGAAGTCTTTTAGGAAGTTTTTGCACCTAGTCAAAGTCTTGATACTACCTGCTAATCCAGATTTCACAGAAGCACAGAATCACAGTTTAGGTAAATTTGGAAGGGACCACAGTGGGTCATCTGGTCCAACCTCCCTGCTCATCCTAGAGCACATATTGCACAGGATTTCAGAACTACAGGGTATTACACACATCTTGGGACTTTTTAATATGTACTCATGCTGAACTACCATGATCAAATTCAGAACAACTTCGATTCTTCAATGTTTTACTAAATTCCAGTTTCACAGCCCAACTACAGTTTTGCTGAGCTTTTTCCCTGAATTGATCTGACCATCAAAAAATACATGTACAATAATCTTCTCAGTGCCATGCAGCTATCAGAAACCTCATGAGCCCTGGCAAATGGGAAAGGTAACACAGTGCTGCACCATAACTCTGTTGTTAACAGTTGCTAGACACCAAGAGGAATTTTCTCAGGCTTTACAAAAGTGCCTTGACAGATTCAACCTACAGGCCAGTCAGTCCTGGAGTGCAGGGAAAGGCAAAAGTAGGCTAGAACTTTTTCAGGCCAGGAGTATTCCTGTTAAATGAAGACGGCAGAGGTGGGAGGAGAAGGTGGGTTTTGCACTTGACCACAGAACTCCCAATAAGCAGATTAACCTCACTGAAAAGGCTATCAGTGGATACAAAATTGTAGCATTCAATCTGCATAACATTTGGCTCCTAAATATAAATGCTAAAGTGTGAATATCTGGAGTATTGGACTATCAGTGCGAAAAAACAACTGATGCGTCTGTCATGGATTACTTTGGAGCTGTTCCTTCAGTGCTAACCTTTTCCATCCAGCACTTTTCAGTGTCCAGAGTTGGATTATTAACTGATACTGACAGATGGTTTGAATCTTCAGCCATCCTTTGAGGCTAAATTTTCAATCATAATATGAGTCCAGTATTTAACAAATATGTAAACTCCTCTGGGAAATTCCTATGGAAAAACTTATCGGGACACAAAAGCATTCAAAGATAAGGGAATTTGAGCTGCCAATACCCTGGGAAAAGACAGGCTGTCCCATATCCTCATACTGGGTTTAGCAACCAGATTTTTTTTTCTTCTTTTTTTTAATCCAATTTCCTGGATACAAAGTCATTCTTTAGCACCAAGCTATCTTTGTTGAGTCAGTTGAATAGGGAAGTGAAGCATATGTTTGTGTGCTGCAGAGCATAGAGAAATGATGAAAAGCTTTTCAAAAACCAAGTTACTTCCTGGAATTCAGAATCTGCATTAGAAAATGTTAATAGGTAGTTTTGTTCATTAATTCCAAATGAGCTGTTACGTTAGTCATGAGAGTCAGATTGGTTCCTATTTACAGGAATTTGCCTGGCTTGTACAGCTTATCCAAACTGGATGGCAATTCCCACAACATTTTCACTTCTTCATTCAAAATCAAACCCACACCAAACGAACCTAAAAAACTCTACAACATTTGAGAGTCATTGGTCAAAACACCACGGCGAATTCCCCACCTAAACTGTGTATTTCTTTTCTGTAGGAATTGTATTCAGCCTTCTAGACCTTTTCTTATCCATGACAGAGCCTGCACAAAACAAGCCCAGCATTAAAAGTAATGCATCTCTCATGTCAGAACAACTGTTTTATTGTAATGCATAAGCAGAATTCCAGGAGAGAAAAAAGCAGGTGAGGGTGGTGACAGCATTGACACCGAGCTGCTGCCTCATGCGTAGTGCAAAATGCCAACTTGCAGCTCTGAAAGTGGCTCCTCTGCCCACAGATGCTGAATGGAACGAGAGCCACGAAGGCAGTCAGGATACAGGGCTCTTGTAGAGCAGGCTGCTTCACAGAAAAACAAGATCAGCTTATAGATGCGATCATC
Organism: Gymnorhina tibicen; assembly: GCA_013399875.1. Taxonomy (NCBI): domain Eukaryota; kingdom Metazoa; phylum Chordata; class Aves; order Passeriformes; family Artamidae; genus Gymnorhina; species Gymnorhina tibicen. The sequence continues at coordinate 273,959 of VXAZ01006880.1, forward strand.
TCCCCTATATCTAAGCAAAGCGGCCAACCAACTCACCAACACCTCAGGAAGGTCTGCAGACACAGCAGCCACTGTGTCAGCAGGAGCTGCTTGGCAGCTGTAAGAGGCCACTTGCCTTTCAAAGGCTATGGCCTAATGGGGAGAGAAATCAGGGGATTAGGTACCCCAGCATACCGTCCCACTTTGAGGACAACACCTATAGACAGAGAGGTGTCAGCCTCAGCCATGTGGACATGCTGTCACAGAGCATCTTCGAGTGTAGGTGTGAGGCTACAAATTGAGAGCTAATCTGTGACTGACTTTACCCATATGCAGAAAGCAAGGAGTTGAAGAGGAGCACTCCTCTCTGGGCTGACAAAACAGGGACTCTAGACACAGAAGAGAAAGTAGAAGTGGTGTGGAAGCTGTTTGTTTCTCATGTGCCCCCACCCCAGACTGAACAGTTGCTTCAGGAAAGGGTGGGAGATAGGCAAAGTTTTCCTACCACCTCCACTTGTTGGCTTGTCCAGACAAGATGGCATTTGCAGCTGGTAAAGGTCAGCAGCCAAGATGAAAGGAGGAGGGAGCTGTGACTCAGAAATGTGTCAAGCCTTTCTGGGATTTTTCTTGGGTGGTGTGGTTCACACTCCACCTCTCACTTCAGGCTCTGCCTCAAGCCAAATTAGTTCAGCATGCCCGAGACACCTACTGGAAACAACTTAGCTCAGATCCATCAGGGGGTGTGTGAAGCACTGGCTCTTGAAGCTCTCCCCCATACTGTTTTGCCAATATGCATTAGTATTAGCCTAAGTCAGCTTCTTCTAGGATGAAAGAATATTTTGGGTACCTCCTACATGCTTTGCCACTGTACTCCAATTCATAATCACAAAGCTGGCAATCCAGAACAATTCACTTGCTGGTTTCTGCGATATCTCAGAGACCAATGGACAGCCAGTAGGTGATAACATTTGGTGATTATGTGGAGAGACTAAACGTGCACTGAAGAGCAGATTGGACAACACTGACTACCTAGCCACAGCAAAAAGCTGTGACGTACATATGATGTACATATTTGACAGGCAGAAAATTTTCTTACCCAGGACATTCATGCCATCCTTAAATTCAAGTCCCTTCTTAATGATCATTTGGGCTTCAGGTGGTGCTGTCTCATTCACCATAGCAATAGCAGAATCAGTGACATTAGGTGGCTCTTCAACGGGCAGTGGCACCAGCACTTTCTTGGTGACAGTTTGGATCTGAAGGCAATAAAAAGGGAGGGTGAGAATGGAAACAGACTGAATGCAATTCATATGGTAGATAAGGAAATAATAATAAAAACAGTCTTCACTTGAAATCCTAGGGAACTATATTTTTAAAGGATTAGACATGCATTCCAAAGCCTCTTACCCTTCTTCCAAAACTAAGTTTATTTTTCAAAAGTTCTAAGTGCTACACAGTCCTGGGGGTCTTCCTCATGACCCTAGTGTGAAAAGTATGGCAAATGCTTGTTTCTTACCACTACAATGAAATATCTTACAGATACTTAGTGCCTTTGTCCAGGCAGTTCACAAAGGGTGCTCCCCAGACTGTGTGTTACAGGTTGATACCATTTGTCTAGCACCAAAAGGCAAGTGCATCTAAGATCAGTTATGGCAGCAACTCTGCACTAAGGCTTGTTATTCAGTAGTAAGTCATCCCAGTTTGATGGTTAACTTGAATCAAAATTTCAGGACATTTCCAACACTCCTCTTACAGCTTTTGAGCTCTTGACTGCAAGGGCCCAAAATGGAATATATATACACAGTCCCCCGAGGCCTCTAATTAAAAGATTGTGAGTGATAGGTAACAGAAAAATTACCAATGATGCCAGATACAAATCTGACCACCTCAAAAAAAAAAAAAAACACCCACAAAAAAAAAAAAAAAAAAAAAAAAAAAAAAAAAAAGAAGGCATTGGCTTCTGAATGCATTTGGACTCCTCCTGGCAGATGAAAGGCAGGGTAAAGGGAAAGCTTGGAAGGAGTGGTAGAAGTGAGCTTGAGTTTACAGCTAGGAAAAAAGGGAGGAGGGAGTGGAAAAAGAGAGATCTGTGATTTGCTGCTTTTAGAAGGGATGTTTTCCTCCCACTTCACTCCTTGACCCTTTTTCTGACTCTTCATGGTCCTGGGACAGGCAAGATGGTTTGGAAGCTATGACTGGCATGCCGTGTTTTTCCACCTGCTCCCTACTTTCCTTGTTCCCAGAAACACCTTTTAGCAAGGTAACAGAAACTGTGCATTCACTTTTTAAAGCACATTTGCATCTCTTTCCTGCTGACATGGACATTGTAGTACTATGGATGACGATCCAGATTTGATCCATATGGTTTAAAACCTTATGGTTTCAAAATACCTTACATCTCTCCTTCTAAAACCTGCTGCCTAAATCTGGAGAGGAGGATATAGACAGAAAACCTACATAGCTTTGCATGAGAAACACTTCAGTTGTCCTGAAACCACCTAACATTCTTGCTACTGTTTTTCAGAGTTAAATTTTATCTGAGGGATGTTGTCAACACAGTATTTTTTTTATGTGAGGTATTCAGAATGTAAGAACTGAGTAACGGAAATCAAAATTAAAACATTAGACTCTTCACACTCACAAATTCCACTACAGTCACTTAAGTCAGAGGTCCTCAGCAGTCCTTTGCACAAGGCCACAGTCACTAAAAATGCTGAGTCTGACATAAAGCTTAGATTCTGACCACATTTGAGACTAGAAAACCGTTTAAATGTCATAGTTGTATTTACAGATGGTCCCATGGTTTTTCACGGCACATAAAATCTTGTGTCTGCTGAAACAGCAATTTTCATTATAAATTTAAACTTTCTTGTGGACCATGCTAAACTTCAGGAGAGATTGAAATGTCATGATGGCTCACAGTCCAGTTTGCAAATGAACAGTTCCAAAGTTGCACATGAATCTCCTCATTGTGTTTTGCCTGGTGGCAATGGAAGGCACAAAAAACTCCCCTCACACTGTACAGCACCATTGCTGTGCACCCTTCAGAACCACTCTTTGCAGGATTATTGCAAAACATTTCTTCCTCCTAAAGCTACCTGGAAACTCTGAGTGTCTATGGAGAGAGACTGTATAAACGTAGGAAAGAAAATGTATGCTGACACCATTAAAGAAGGTAATTTTCCTCCTATAGAGAGAGAAAAGTAAAGCCCAACTCCTTACAGTGGAGTTAAGGGCTAACAGAAGAACAAGTTCCATCTAATCACACTTCACAAATGAAATGTGGCTTTGTGGCAGAGGTTTTCACCAGAAATTAGTCTGGAGTCTGCTAAAGTCAAACACTGAAAAGCCAAAAAGCTCAGATTTTTTTTTTAAACTAGATTTCAAAACAATTGGTGAAATTGGTGATCCATAACTAGTGAAGTAACCTGAACACTGGTATTACACACACTGAAAAAGTAACATTAATGTTTTTAAAAAAACTATCTGACACAGGTAGCTTAATTCTTCTTTTTTCTGCTTTTTGCCCCTTTGTCAAGATATTTTACCATTTTCAACGGACAAGAAATTGAATTTTCCTCTCTCCCACAGTTCAAATGAGGGAGAGAAAGAAAAAACCATAAGCACCCTGCTTTCCCTCACTCAGTTTTGCAAAAATACATTTCACATTACATGTGATGTTTAGCCATCAACAGTTTGACCACATGACTGACATTCCCATGATGATTTGGAAATATTGAGAATGTTCTCTTTCTAAATCCCCAAGGATTATGTGTTTTTATGTGGAAGTCCATGTAAGAAGTGAAGCAATCCAAGGGCTTTTGGCAGTTTAGGTTACCCTCCATTCTTCCACTCTCCCATGGCCTTTTCTCCCTTCCCCCTCTTCTCTTTACTTTATTCTTTGGCCATAACCACAGCACCAGCTATCATGCCATTTCACACAGGAACACTTAAGAACAGGTTTGGCAACAAATTCTGTTACATCAAAAAAAAACCCTGACCCCAAAAAATCCTGTCTGCATTACTTTCAAACAATTCAGTTGGAGGAAAAAGCAGCTTATATACAAGAAATATGCTTAAGTAGAAATTAGGAAGCGTATGTTTTTCATTTATTTTACCTCTTAAAGTCAAGGTGTTTTGATTAAGCAGTGGTGAAAAGCTTTCAGACAAAATTATCTCTCTACAGAGCAAGCAACACATTGTGCAAGCATCCTTCCTTCCCACCATGCTCCAAAACTGGTGAAATGGAGCCACCTGTAGGTGGGTCAGCCCTTTGGATCTGTTATCCCCACCTCATCTGGACTCTAACACAGCAATAGAGGTTATGAGAGGTTGGGGTTTGGGGTACATTTTTGGCAACGAGCTGGAATGAAGATCATCCATATGTTCCAAACAGGGCATTGCAGAACCATCATCTCTGTAACTAACAGCCAAGTTAAAATTCAGCCTGGGTGAAAGACCAATCCAGCATTCATGACCATAGATACTGTACGAAAATCATGGAGAAAATTAAAGTTTACTTAATAACAAAATGAAAATAAACTTTGTAAAAAAGAAATTAAATAATAACTACAAGATAAACCAAGGCAGCTATAAATAATATTCTTTCATTTACTTGCTCAAGACTTTAGACCTGTATTCCTCTTTACATCATCATTTCTCTGATTAACTTAAACAATGACATTAACTCTGCAGACAACTCTGGCAAGTAAAAGATATAAAGAATATTACCAAGGAGTAGAAGGACTTACCTGCTGAAAGCATGCTTGAACCAGATTTTCAGGGAACAAGTTTCGGATCAAATCCAAGAAGGCATCCAGACTAGATACTTCATCATTCTTCTTCCCTTGACCAAGCTGTTTCTTGAGTTTCGGATTCCCTGGATGGATGGCTAAAACCAGAATCACACCCAGCACAGCAGCAATAATAGTGGTGGACATGTAGTAGACCATGGCTCTTGTCCCCAGGCGGCCACTTGCTTTAGCATCTAATCCAGACAGTCCTGCAGGTGTTTAAGAACAAGCAAAAATATTGGCACTAAATACCCGATTCAATAATTATAAAATAAAATCCTTTATAATTTTCAAAGTTTAATGACTGCCTATGGGTGCCTGCTTTCATCCCTGTGATATTCTCACCACAAGACAGATTATTGATGCTTTTCCCTCCAGTTCTTATGTGTGCAGTGTCTACTGCTAATAATTTGAAGAGAAGCATTCAAAAATCCATCTAATTGCAGAGGAAGCATTGAAAAATAGAGACGATCTCTACCATCTTTTGCCCTTGACTTCTGCAAACTGGTCATGGTCTGGCTGACACCACACCTTCACTCAGGCTCACTAGTGCCATACCATTTTATTTGCAAGGTCCAATCCAGAAATTAGATCAAACAGCATATTAAGAAATTTCTGATGGTAGCATGTACACGTGTTTGGAAATAAAATCACTGGAGCATATACATACTAAAGCCAACCAAGTTATTCAGAAATTAACTCTGAAATACACACTACAACTCCAAAATGCTGACAGGATCACACCATTATTCTTTCTGCATCACAAAAAGCAAACCAGGTGATATCTGTAGAAAGCATCTTAGAGTATTTATGGCTAATGGATCTTACCTGTGATTAAACTGGAGATAATTAAAGGGAGGATAAGCATTTTTAGCATCCGCATAAGTATATCTCCTGGGAAGGCTATTAACATGACGATGTCAGGGTCAATAGGTGTTGCTAGACGAAGAAGACCCCCACACACTGCACCCAGGATAACACCTGGAAGAAGAATAAAAAAAGGAGCAGGTGGGTATTGGAAGGAACTGCCTGATGTGGAATACTCCACATATCTTCAGAGAAAACTTGATTCTTAGGGCTCATGTATTATTCCTTTTTTTGATGCTCTGCATCATTCTCCTTGTGCTGATGTTCTCAAATCACAAACAAACCCTTCATCATTTATGTGGATTTCTAAAGTGATAAAACTTAAACCTTCCTCTCAGGATTGAGGCTGTTAAAGCATAGATTAGGGGAGAAAAGGCCATGTCTACTTTCATAACATGATCTTTTTGAACAGGTATTTTGTGTTTACATCCAGGATGCCTTTTTTTCTTGATCAAAAGCCCAAGTCCCAAATAATAAAACCTGATAGTAAAGTTTGTGTTGTGATTTGCAGGAACTACGACTATGATGTATCTCTTTGATACAATGAAGAAGATATGTGTATTTAAAACTTTTTTCTTGGACAACATCAGGTACACCTTTGAAAGATGATTCAAGGCAAACACTTCTGCAGTATGGGGTTTTGCAGGCTGAAAATATGGACATGAAAGTTGCAGCTCAAGACCAGTTGCAGCTGGTTTTTCAAATAATAACAAGAGTATGTCTACAAATTTTCTGCATATGGCTGTTGGGCTTTCAGTGAAAAAGAAACAGGCAAAGAGCCCGTGAACCACAATAAAATGTCAAACTGTTCCGTATTTGGAAGCTGCTAAAGCCAGAGGCAATATTCAGGATGAGATCATGGAGCGCTGGCTTACAGCTACAGAGAGGGAAGACAAACCTTAAAACCAGTGAAGTGTAAACTGAGAGATAAAAGAAAATTTTGGAGAGTTTTTGTCTTCTTTTTTTTCAAACCACTGAAAGAAGAAAAGTGTAGAGCATTCAGTTCTACTGAATGACATTGACCTGACTGGCTTTGGGGTTTAAATCACCCTCCTTTCCAAACCAGACACAGAATATACCTCAGTGGTATGGATTTGCTCTGTGTTGTGTCAGAAACAACCTTCTCACCTGAACTACACAAGCAGCACCCATGGGCATCCTATTTACTCCCTGGCTGTTCAGCTGGAACAGCTGAAGACCACACAGGGGCTGTGGTGCCACAGGAACAAATGCAGACACACACAGAGTGTCCAGAGCAGCAGATGTAGCTTACCAAAGACAGTAAGAGTCAGGAGCAGATTCTTGTGGAGGGACTGGCAGAACTGCACACATATGTTCCTGGATCTGTGCTCCACTGGATTTAAATGACTTTCATGCATCCGGACTTCTACTTGCTTAGGCATATTGTTGGCACTAGAATAAAAAGTGAAAAATCAAGTAGAAGTTATAGCACAAGATGCCAAGAGGGAAAGTCTGGATTACTTCCATCATATATAACTGGGGAATCTGACGCATATTCCACCACCTCCCACATTTCATAAACACTGCATATTTACTGCTCCAAAGAGTCTCTGAAATGGCAATGGTGTGTCCTTCTGAAGGTGTAGCCTTCACAGTATTTTTTGTAGTTATTTCTCAAATGGTAGAGATATAATCAGAATTCATTCACTGGACATATCATCCCAAATGTTTTACAGACTAAGCTACTGGTGTGGAGATAGAAAACTCAGTTTCCCTAAAGACCATGGCTGTTTACTTAAGCAGGAGAGACAGCTGAAGAACGAAGTTTCTATTAGCAGGAAAATGTAGATTTTAATATATTACTTAATTCCAATTGAGGATAATAGTTTAAAAATTAGGATTTATTTGCAAAATAAAGCATTCAAGAACATTTTGCTTAATCTTTTGAAAACATTTAATTTCAACATTAACATTTTATTGTAGTATAATCAGAATGCTGAGGTCAAGAGAATACTTTTAACTTGGCTGTAATGAGACTTGAACAACTGCCACTGAAAATTGGTCAGAAAACTATGCATTTCCCAAGAAAACCTTTGGTTTCATTGAATTGGCAGTGGTTAGAGGAAAAAGTTTTTTTACTAACTCTGGTTTATATTTGAGGAAGTGTGAAGTGGGTTGATGCTGGCTGGATGCCAGGCACCCACCAAAGCTGCTCGCTCACTCCCCTCTGCAGCTGGACAGGGGAGAGAAAATTTAACAAAAGATGCACGGGAGAGACCATGCATCAAATACCATCATGGGCAAAACAGGCTCAGCTTGGGGATATGAACTGAATTTATTACTAACAAAATCAGAGCAGGATAATGAGAAGTAAAAGTAAGTCCTTAAGAACACTTTCCTGCCACCCCTCCCTCCTACCCCAGTGGTGCAAGGAGAAAGGGAATGGGGGTTGTGGTCAGTTCATCACCTGAAGCTTCTCCCACTGCTCAGAGAGAGGAGTCGTTCCCCTGCTGCACCATGGGGTCCCTCCCACGGGAGACAGTGTGGCTCCATCCCACGAGCTGCAGTCCTGCCAAAACTGCTGCAGCATTGAGTCCCTCCCACAGGCAGACAGTGCTCCTCAAACTGCTGCACTGCGGGTCACTCTTCCATGGTGTGCAGTCCTTCAGGACAGGCTGCCTCAGCGTGGGTACAGGGCCCCTCTCTCCACAGCTCTCCCACGGGCTCACGGCCTCCTCTCAAGCATCCACCTGCTCTGGCGTGGGGCTCCTCCACGGGCTGCGGGTGGATCTTGCATCCCCGCAGATCCACATGGGCTGCAGGGGCACAGCTGCCTCACCATGGTCATCGCCACTGGCTATAGAGGAATCTTGGCTCCGGTGGCTGGAGCACCTCCTCCCCCTCCTTCTGCACTGACCTTGGTGTCAGCAGAGCTGTTCTTCTCACATGTTCTCACCCACTCTTCTCTGGCAACAATTACATCTGAGCAATAAGGTTTTTCTCTTTTTTCTTAAATCTGTTATCACAGAGGCGTTACCACCATTCCTGATTGTCCCAGCTTTGGCCAGCAGCACGACCATCTTCGGTGCTGCCAGGGATTGGCGCTGGACATGGTGGACATGGTGGAAACTTCCAGCAGCTTCTCACAGAAGCCACCCCTGTGGCTCCCCTGCTACCAAAAGCAGGCCATGCAAACCCAATACACACAAGTGCAGGACTGCAAAAGTCATGCCTGAAACTTTCTCAACACCTGAGAAATTGGTAGCAATAGACTCCTTTTTTTACATGCAAAATATTAAAATGCATAGGGAAAAAAAATACTAAAAATACTGCTACGAATCAGACATTTCCCTTAAAAGTTATGGCTATTTAAATATGAGAAATAGGTAAAGAACAAAATTTTTATTATCAAGAAAACTATACTTTTTGAGATCTGGTTTTATGCCAGATTAGGACAAGATTTTAGAAAATTTTCCTCTACAACAGAAGACTGAGGTTTACAGACCTCAAGCAGGTCTGAAAGGATAGATGAAGTTTCAGTGTTCTCAGTACTGAGCCATTTCCAATGAATCAAAACTTTTTTTTGTTGACAACAGCTTGTTGTCATTGTAAAGTTTCTCAACAGAGAATTATTAGACTTGTAATAAGAATCCAGTCATTTTGATGCAAATATTTCTACAATTTTCCCTTTCAAATTGAAATTGCATTTCTTTCCAATACACTTGACAGTTAAAAAACCAGCACCATTTGAAAATGCATTAGAGAATATTCCTTCTTCTTTTTTTAAGGGGGAAACCCCTCCAAGTGTTGTAATTTTTATTCTGCAGTTTTAAAAATATTTCACAGTGGTGGTCACAACAAAATGTGCTGCTGACAGTGAAATAACAAAGAATACCAGTGCACATTCTGACAGCTCAAATGTGAGGTTTGCCTACTTCTTGAAGACTTATCAATGCAAGTATCAGAGATACATAAGGATTAGCCAGGGGATAATGTGCATGACTTGAGGAATTACAAGAAAGATGAGACAGTGTCTGCAGTTTTCATGCACATGGGCCCCAAAGCCATGAAATCACTGGTGGAAGTGCGCCAAAAACCCAAGGAACTTGGGATCCAAACTTTGCAACTGGGGATTACAACTAGTTTCACTTGCATTCCAAACATGAATATATAACTTGTTTTGGCCTATTATTCACTACAGGTTAATTATATATTCCTCAGAAACTTTGAAATATGGACAACTGAAACTCATTCAAAAGAAAACCTTGGAGTCTTGCTCACTAGTAAATAATTGGGTGGAACTGAAATGGATCAGTAAACAGAAGTACTTGATGATTTTACTTTGGGCTAATTTTAGTTTGGTTTCCTGGAACCTTTTCCACTTTTCAAAGTTTTACAGTCTCCATCTCTTCAAGACTGTAAGTGAACCTTCAGCATGGGCTGAAATTCTGATGAGTATGGGGTTTTTAAAGAAAAAGACACAGTAGGAAAATATGCTAACTGTGCACCCATGTTACAAGAAGTGATGAAAGATGAATATCAGAACATGAAAAATGGTACCATAAAGGAATTAGCACTGCTTTTCAGTAATGAGATATTTATCACTGGACCAGACAGGAAGTATTGTTCTGGGCTTTTGACTATGTTGTGGGAGCAGAGAAGGAGAAAAAATAGTGAAATATAAACCTTCTATGAAGGATAAGAGAAGCTTCTTGTGTAGCACATGAAAAAATCCAAATTTTGCAACAGAAATTTTCTATCCAATTGCTAGAAGAGGAAAATCTTTTTACCACAGTCATGGAAATAAATTTTTGTCTTATGGACTGAGACATCTTCCTTGTGCCGGTTTTGTGCCTCTATCTGCATCTTGTGTATGATATTTAGCTCCAGAAGAATACAGAATTTTTGCACCTGAAGCTTGCAGTCACATAATGACATAACTGCAGGAAGTGCCAATTGAAGTCAATGGAAGATGCACAGACGTAAGGCAGGGCAGAATATGGAAATGGATCCCCCTGGATCCAGGGATCCAGAATATGGAAATGGATCCCCCTGGATCCAGGGATCCCCCTGGATCTGTCCTACTCCTCTGCTATCTCCCACTGACAGTGCACACTCACATGCACAGCTTTCTTCACACCCTGAAGGTCACAGTGCCATGTTAAAGCATGCAGGGAAGGGACTTAAACATGAATAAGGCTTTCTTCTGCTTCAGATTTTCATGCTAATGGAAAAAAATGAATGCATGACAGAATGGAGCTTGACTACACCCCAACTCATGGGCAGTGCTGTACTCGAGTACAAAGCCAGAAGTGTACCAACAACCAGAGGCCCTCCTACGCAACTGAACACCACTAATTTAATCTCAGTGTAAATGGTACCTGTGTACATAGGTAAGTATCACAAAACAGTGAAGAATGCATTTTAGCAGCTGTGATCTCTCAAACATGCAAATTATTACCTTAGTTAAATAAATCATTGTTCCATTGTGCTGAGCTTCTATGGCTATTCAAACAAAGAACCCATTCTGAATGCTTATCTGAAACCCATCCGACCAAAACATCTTTTAGTCTAACTCCACTGAGGCCAGAACATAAAGACATAAATTAATTCTGCTCATTATTTTCTTATGTCATTGTGACAAGCAGCCAAAGAACTAAGCTCCAAAACAAATCCACAGAGAACTCATAATTACTGAGACCTTTAAAGATGATAATATTTACTGCTAACTACAGATGCTTAAAAACATTGACAGGATTTATGAAAAATGAGCCAAATATTGGAAAATAAGTAGTCAAGTAGTCACATGAAACAGCAGATCATACCAAACAGCACATACCAAGAGCTAGACATATGTGGTAGCTTTTGAATAATTTAGTAGGATGTTCTGCTTAGCTCTGTCACCTACCCTTCTCCCTTTTGAGGCAGGACTTTTCCCTAGAAAAGAGGGAAACTCCTCTGAGCCCAGGAGATTCGATTTTTATTCACCTTAGTAGAGTATAGAACTGTCCCAAAGTGAACACAGTCTGTATTTTCACTGATTTCAAATATGCTTTACCCTGACAAGGGGATAGGTAAGTGCATTAATAGAACTTAGTATCAGAATTAAACTTCACTTTTACTCCCTCTTAAGCAAAGAAACAATCTCTTGCCTGAATAACCAAGAAGTTAGCTAATGTATCATCTTCACAGTATGCACATGGTAAGGAAAAAAATCTGTCCATAAACATTTGAATTTACATTATCTAAATAATTACAGATAGTTTTGCATGTCAGATATACAGGGCTATATGAAATAATCTATTTATCTGCACTTTTTAGGCTCTAGTCTGTTTCTCTTGCTGGTTGATATACATAATGTGTCAAAATTCAGGAAAAGAATTTATTAAAGCACCAAGATCCCTGGTATTTTTTGTTCTTATTTCCTCCAAGCATTTTCCTTAGGTTTTCTCTCAGCTCCCTCTGAGAGAGCTCTCTGTATCTCTTCAACTGCTTCTTTCTTTCTTGTATTCACACTGAAGCTTCTAGGACTGAAAAGCTGGGCAGAACTGTTTGCTTTTCCTTGGCTACCAAATGTAAGTCCTTTCCTCAAAAAACTTAAGGGTTAATGATTTACACAGTGCTTGAGTGACAATGCCCTTTTATTTTCAGTCAGTTACAGGGAAAGAACTCTCCATCTCCCAAATACTCCCCCAGATTGGCATAAACCTAGATTACAGACTAGAGGGGGAAAAAAAAATCTTTCATTTAAATGAAAAATGTAGACAAAGACCATAACAAGGCTAGCGAAAACAGATGCTGGGGACAAGGTAAATTAACAGAGACCGTGTTTATTCTGTTCAAGGTATTTCAGCTCTGTCAATGAATCAAGCAGGTATTCTCAGTATAAAAGTCTGCTTTGTTTTGTAGCAATTACTTCAATCGAGGTAGCAAGAGCTATTCTTGAGAAAACAACTTTGGACAGACAGGCTTAAAATCAGGGTCTAAGAACATCTTTTGAGCTACATGTTTGTTGTCAAACCAAGCACTGGTCTCTTCTGAAGCAATGAGTAAACAGCAGCTATAAAAGTCCAATTGTTCCTAGAAGGACTGTTCTTCTTAAGGAAAGAAGAAACAAAGAGAAGGGATAGAAAGTTGAATCAGCTCTTTTGACCTTAGAATAAAAAGTGAACAGACTGCAATCTCATCTTGCCAATTCCCTAGTACTCAGACAAGTGGTTCAAACGTAGTTGGAGCTGAAAAGCCATGGCAAAAACGGTATGATGAAGTCGTGACTCCTCGCTGACAGAGCTCCTCCTAGCAATCAGTGGGACTGCATGGGAGTAAATGAGAGCTTAATACGCCCTGAAGAATATTTGCTAGCAGCAAATCTTGGATCAGGGTTGTATCTCTTCCCCTTTTCCTGAAGAGACAGTATAACATTGATTATTAAGGATTACATGCTGTGTTCACGACAGGGAGAGGGAGCAAGGATCTGCTCCACCCCACATGATCAGCTTACTCCCATATCATATGTAGGAAAGGGTGTGCTCTGGTTGCTAGATGAAAGATGAGTCACTAGGAACATTTATGGAACATCACCAGGACAAAAGGGATTTCAGTAGCTGGATGTAAGGAGTCCAAACTGTTTGCCACAACTCTTGTGAAATTATGGCTCAAGCATGAGCTCACCAAGAAACTTCTAGTTCAGATAGTGTTGTCTGCTGCTTAAATTAATATCACGACAACAGCTGCTGAGCTTCTTTAGGGAGAAGTCTGGGACTGTATCATTCCACTGTGCCATGGCATGTGCTACAGTTTGGGGGTTTAATTTCTTAGATTAGATTTCTTTTTCAAACCACACTGGAGCTGGTAAAGCTCATCCTATACAGCCACAATATGACAGGCCATGCAGGAGAAATAGCTAAAATATTTTAATTGTTCAAAACATCCACTAGCTTTGGCATCACTCCTGCTATGTAATGTTCAATTGTTAAATGTTGCATTATACATCAGTAAAATAATCTGGTCGGGTCTCAGCTTCTGCATAAAAATAAAAAAAGTGCAAAACCAAACACACAAAACTCCTACAAACAAGAGTAACATAAGCTTCAGTCTGCAAGAGAAACAAAAGCCTCAGTCTGCGTTAACAAGGGTTTTAAGCTGCTTGCTGCCACTAAGCCCTTCTATTGAATTCTAACTGCACTATGTAGGTTTTTTTCTTATTTGTAAGAAAGTAATGAATTCTGAGTGGAGATTTACTATGGAGCCTGATTTGGCCTAGGGACTGGTATTACAAGCAACCCCCTGAAGCATGACTGGCCTTTTTGCAGCAGGAAAAAGAACTTTTCTCTCTGGAAAAACTTACAGCCATGTTGTTTCCTCTGAGTTATCCTTTACTGTACATTCTGTGAGTTTAACATAAACAGGCAAGTGAGTTTAATCACAAGCATATCAGAACAACCAGGGGATCAGGCCCAGCTAGCATGGGCTTATGAAAGGCAGGTCCTGCTTGATCAACCTGATACCCTTCTGTGACAAGGTGACCCACTTAGTGGATGAAGGAAAGGCTGTGGATGTTGACTACATGCACTTTAGTAAAATCTTTGACACCATTTCCCACAGCATCCTTGTGGAGAAGCTGGCTGCTCATGGCTTAAATGTGTGCACTGTTCACTGGGTTAAAAACTGGATGTATGCCGGGCCCAGAGATGGTGGTGACTGGAGTTAAATCCAGCTCAGGGCCAGTCACAGGTGGTGTTCCCCAGGGCTCAGTGTTGGGGCCAGCCCTATTTAAAATCTTTACCAATGATCTGGATGAGTATTCTCTCAGTCAGCCCACAGATGACACCAGGCTGGGTGGGAGTGTTGATCTGCTGGAGGGCAGGAAGGCTCTGCAGAGGAATCTGGACAGGCCGGGTCGATGGACCAAGACAATTGTATGAGGTTGAACAAAACAAAGTGCTGGGTCCTGCCCTTGGATCACAACCTCAGACAGCACTACAGGCTGGGGGGAAAGCATCTGAAAAGATGCCCAGCTGAAAAGGACCTGGGAGTGCTGGTGAACAGCAGCTGAACATGAGCCAGCAGTGCCCAGGGGGCCAAGAAGGCCAAGGGCATCCTGGCCCGGATCAGCAATACTGTGGCCCAAGGACCAGGGCAGTGATTGTCCCCCTGTACTTGGCACTGATGAGGCCATGCCTCAAACCCCGTGTTCAGTTTCAGGCCTCTCACTACAAGAAAGACATTGAGGTGCTGGAATATGTCCAGGGAAGGGCAGTTGGGCTGGTGAAGGGTCTGGAGCACAAGTCCTGTGAGGAGCGGCTGAGAGAGCTGGGATTGCTTAGCCTGGAGAAAAGCAGGTTGAGGGGTGACCTTACCACTCCCCAGAACTGCCTGTAAGGAGGCTGTAGCCAGGTGGGGGTTGTTCTCTTCTCCCAAGCAACTATGGATAAAACAAGAGAAATGGTCTCATCTTGCACCAAGGGAGGTTTAGATTAGATATTTGGAAAAATTTCTTCACCAAAAAAAAAAGCATTGGAACAGGCTGCCCAGGGAAGTGGTTGAGTTACCACCCCTGGCATTAATTAGTGTAGATATGGTACTTAGGGACAAGGTTTGGTGGAGGATTTGGCAGTGCAGGTTTAACAGTTGGACTCAATGATCTTAAAGGCCTTTTCCAACCTAAATAGTTCTTTGATGCTACAATTAATGTGTTTAAATAGCTGAACAGCAGCATCCTTACGGAACCAGAGAAGAACAGTGGTCTGCATGACCTGACTTCTTACTCTGAATTAGTTGCCAGTTATACCTCTTCTTATTTTTTAAAGCATTGTTCCATGAGATCATTTAAGAAAACAACTCTTCATGATCTACCTGAGTTTGCAGTCTTTAAATTTATGCTACATTTGTTTGCAGTTTTAAAACCCAATTAGAATTGTCATGAGATTTCTACTCATTAAATGCTTCCTTTAACAGTTTCTCCAGCTTTTAAATCTGGCTCAGGAAGCTTAGTTGTCCTATAGAGAGAGGGTAGTCTATAGGCCATTTGATAGCAGGAGCAAAGGAAAATGAAGTATAACATAACACAATTTTTTAACAAGTGTATGATCTTTTGTTCCATATCTATCCGGGTCTTTTCACAAATATATATCACTGTGGAAGAGAGACTTTTTCTCCCCCTGGGTTTTTTTTAATGTCTGACTGACTAATGTATTGACTTATTTATTAACTGGGCTGCAGCAATACATCTGAACAATAACAAAGAGAGGTAAAGATGATGGATCTGCCAGGCAGGAATTATTTTCTATTCATAATCACACATCCTGTGTATGGCCACATACATGGCTTTCAATAATCTCCTTAGACAGACCGCAATGCATGGATAATGCCTTTTCCTATGTTCAATTTTTTTTATTGACTTGCAGCTTAGATTTCATAGAGCATTTTATAGTGTGTTGCGTGGAAAAGAAAATGAGTCTCTATGGAGAGATCATGAACTAAAGTTCATTTTTCATGGAACCACATGAAGACAACATATCACATTGAATCACATAGATTTTGTTGGAAAGAAGATAATTGTATTGCATACAGACATGTATGTACCTCCATACCTAGAAACTCCTTGGAAATGTCAGATAGATAGGGATACAGCAACCAGGATGACACCCAGGTGTTTGAAACAATGAGAGAGTGAATTTTCTGCAGTAAGTTGCAAAAGAGGAGATGTGTAACACCACCTCTGTACTCACTGCACGGTGGGTCTGATGGAAGGGAGCCATGGGAAGCTTTACAGGTGTCCTTCCAATTGGCAGCCGTGAGGTGCCTTCGGGACCCTGCAGAGCATTGCCTTCAGGCATCTCCTGCCTACTCTTATGAAAACCTGACTTGAACACCTCAAAGAGAGTGTGTATTGGAGTGTCTGACCTAACCGACTTTCTGATTTAAGTGTCACAACAAAACCTGACAAAAAGAGATTAAAGTACAGTTTCTAAGAACAAAGCTAAGGTAGTTATTCAGACCTCACACAAAACAAGTGTCCTTGTAGGCTTCCACGGTCTTTGGCAAGATTCAGATTTACTCTGTATTTCAGACTTAAGAGGGATATCAGTTCTGTATGCAAGAAGGGCCACCAGTTTGTTTCTTGTTTGGACTAAATGAGGTGCATACCTATCTCCAGGGATTCTATTCTATTCATCATTCAGGGTCTAAAGCAAGAAAGTGTAGTTTAGACCACATAGTATAATACCTACCATAAAGATGATATTTTACTTATGTAATAATGCACATGTGGACTATCTGTCAATTTGGTGATAGGGCTTTATAGTGGTGTAACAACCTGGGAACACGCATGCTTCATCACCCCAGAACTATGTACTGAGACTGAGATGAAGAATTAAGGATGAATCATATTATTATTATCATGGCAAATTATACCATAACAGTGTACTTTGTGCAAAAAGTTATTTCCTTACATCCTCAGAAACTCTGAGACAAGTAAAATCATGACCTTGCATTTGCTTCTACTTGGGGTGTGCCAGGCAGCACAAAGAGAAAAGCTATGAAATTACTGGGGATTAGCATAGTTTTCAAGGGCACTGAGTGAAGATTAAGCCAGTGAGAATGTGAGAAGACCAGAAATGTAGCAGCTCCTAGACATGCTGGCTAGGGAAAAAAGGAGTAGAAGAGTGGGGGGGTTTGTATAATTCCGAATAGTCCACAAAAAGAGAGCTCTGACTGAGGAGCTCTGATTGAGATAAGCAGTAAGAATTCGTCATGACAAGGGGAAACAAAATGCAGTTTCTCCTATGAATTTATTTCTTGAGTAATGGCTCTTGAAACACTTTTTCTTCCGAAGTAAATTGTCACAGGTTTGTGACTGCAGGTGGCTACACCAGTGATTTTTGACCACATCACTCACACAGAACAAGTTTCTAGTGGCCAGGTAACTCCCCCCTTCCATGGCTGAATTAGTGCATCAGAACTCTACTACTAAGCAAGCCTTAACTAAATCTGAACACAGTTATTAGCATTCATCTAGACACCACTAGAAATAAAAAGATGCAATCTCAATTGCTTTGTTTTTCTCACCAAAAACATGTATTAACTATTTATTTTTAAACTATGATATGTATTAATGAGCAGAAAAAATACAAAAAATTAGGAAAACCCTCCTTGCCCATCCCATCATGACTGTTCTTCATATCTACTTTGAAAATTCCCTATAGTTCTCATAGCAGTGTGAAAGTGCCCATCTAATGCCTCAGGAGTCTTACTAATGCTGTGCTGTAAAACTCCCAAGTGATTTCAAAACAGTTGCAAAGTATCTTCCAGCTAAAAACAGTGTGCTAAAAACAGCACAGATGTTGCTGCTTTAACCTGCAAACAAAAGTTCCCTCTCATACCAAAACTGTGTATTTCTTTTCCAATATGCTCTAGAACATACATATCCAACAAGTTGCTTCTCAAAGTACTAAAAGCCCTTTACTCTCTGTTTTCTGAGAAGTGACTGAATAGTGCTCAGTTTGCTATGCACATTCAATCAGACGACTAGAAAAATTAAGATTAAAAAATAGCAACCATCCGAGCTACTCTCCAAAATCCAGTGGCAAAGGTCTGAGATAGCTGACCTTTCACATTTTCAGTATTTTCCTCTAAACCCTGCAAAGTGCACACGCAGATACAAGTTTGACAAGGCTTCAGATAATAAAAAACAACCAAAAACTGACTAAAAGAATGCATTCATTTCCATCAGATGTTTGTCAATGAGCCAGCACATAACAGTGCATCCAGCACTAATTCTGTTTGAAAACATTCCTCAGTGCTTCCTGTGGGGAAAACCTCTCTTCCAGAAACTGGTGTGGATAGAGTCAGAAACTGCACAAAGAACAACTTCTAAGGAGCCTACAAGAAAACAGTCGAACTTCTATGCAGAAAATGTCAGAATTGAATTAGTGTATGAAAACTCAAATTCCCAATTTGCTCCTACATACCCTAACAGATATTAATTCTCCTCTGAGTACAGATAATGGTGTTTCTCAGCTGTTCTCCAAAATCTGACTTACAACTATAAAGCTAGTAATTTACTACTGCAATCTCTGAGTGCCAGAAACCTCTACAAAAGTGCAGAAGTCTCATGGCATAACATTATACACAGATTGTATTTGTTCAATATTATCTCGCAGGGCAAAAAGTAAAAAGAAAGACATTTTAAGCTTTTTCTCTTACCATATGGCACATTTAGCTTAAAATGTATCCCATTCAAGAAACTTCTTGCCATTCTTTTCTCTTATTTCTTTTATTGTTTTGAGGTTTTCTTACCTAGAATGCCTGCTTCTCTTTTAATGCCACTACACTTTTATTACAGTCAGACATTCAGATTGCAGTCATCACAACTATTGCTCCAACAAAATTGCTTCAGCCCAACTGCTCATGTTCTTCGAAAAACATCTCAACCAAAATTACCTGGGCTGGGCCCTGAAAAAGTGAAGAAACTTAGTTTTGAAGACATACTAACTTCCTGTACGTTAAAGAGACTATAGAAATCACGTGCAGCGTAACAGAATCACTTGGGAGGCGGTTTAGAAAGAGAGCTCAGTGTGCTCCTTGGAGCAGTATTTGTGATCGCACACAGCAAGCTTTGAAGAGTGTATGCCATCTACTGGAACCAAAAAGACTTCTTACAGAAGAAGTCCTAAAAAGCAGCAATAACTTTCAACCAGTGTAAAGCATCTTCTTCTTTGTCTCATGTGCCTTCGTAATTAGGGTTTGGAGCCTTTTTTTCATGCTGTGTGTTTAAAATAAGTGAAAAACAGAAGTAAACACGCTTTGACCACAATCTGGTGAAAGGAGGGAAAAGTTTCCTATTCACCTGGACTAGTAATTTATTCTAGTAGCTGCATGAAATGGAATGGACATTCAGATAAATAAGTTGCTTGAGTGATCTGCTTCTATTGTTCCCTCCTTATCAACATATCAGAGGTATCTGTTAGGAAACTACACCCAGAAAACCAATAGTATTAAGTCAGGAGCTCATAAATACAAAATAGCTTTCAGAAAGTAAGAGTATATTTAGGATTATGGACCTGAAGATGGGTGATTAGGTTGCTTTCTACCTTCCATATGTGATGCCCTCAGGGCATGCACCACTCCATCGAAGGATCTGCCTGTCTCCCCCAGATCTGCTTACTCTCCTTTTATAGATGCAAAAGAGTTGAGAGAATTTCATCAATAGCAGCAACAAGAGTATTTTGGCATTCCATAAGTCTCTATCCTAACAAGGCATTTTCTTGAACACTTTATTTTTCCTGCTTATTTAATATTGTCCACTGGACTGTAGCACCACTTGGAGTAGCCTCAACTGAAATGCTGCAGTTGAGCCTGGTGGTGTCTTCTTAGAGAGGTGCTTCACTTCAACACAGAGCAGCACAGTTACTGTGTAAGTGTTGAAGACAAGTCTTTAGATCCAAAACTTGTGAGGCTCAACAGCAGGCTGCATTTCTCTGAGCTGCAGAAGTTGGTTTTCTGATGATACAACTACTGTCACTGCATGAGGATGCAAGAGCTGCTGTGAAAACTAGGACAGATTTTCTAACCTTGGCCAAATTCAACCATGGAAATTTGAATTTTTCAGTTAGTGGAAATCTGAAATGGTTAATTTTCCAATTATTCCATGGTGTTTTAATATGAAGAGTAAAGCAGGTAAAACCAGAGGGGTCCTTTAACTGACAGTGAGCAGCTCTAGATACCCAGGACGTAAGACAAGCAGGTAGCACAGTATTTCCCCAAGTACTGTCCTGACATTCATTGGTCTGTGGGTTGAGGATTTCAAGTATTATCCAGACATAAATTGTAAGACTCTTTCAATACAAAGTTAGAAAAAGGAAGCAGAAGGACACACCACAAGCAATTTTTCCCATTCTTCTTGTGGGATTTATAATCCAGATCGCTTAAGGAGAGGCCAAGCCTAAAATGGCTTTCGGAACCTCTGTAGAACACGCTGTACAAGCAGAAAGCTTGCAGACTTTTAGTTTAAATTATACTCATCTACATCTCCAATCATAAATTACAGAATGATCTTAACCCAAACCACATGCACTATGTCTGTGTTTTCCATGGTGAATTCCAAAGCATATTATGTAAACACGTCCAGCAAAATGGTGATTGGCAGGGTGCTTTAGTCCAAGGAATAGGAAGCCTATGCCCCATAATGAACTCCCATAAGGTAAATCCTAAGGCTTTTACTGAGGTTTTACTGACATTTCTACAAAAGTCACTTGAATGTTTACCTAAAGTTGCAGCTATGGAAAATTTCATTCACTTTTGGAGGAAATTATTGCCAAGAAATAAAAAAAAGCTTACATCACTAAAGGTCTAAGGTCTAAGCAATGGATGTCTCCACATGAGTTTGAGACAGGATAGTAAAACAGTGTGAAGCATGACACTCCTCAGCTGTCGACTGGCCTGTCCCCAGGCCAACATTAGAGGAAATGCACACAACTGGAGGCTCACTTTACAACACGTCACACCCAAACACGATCTTCTGGTCTTTTAATCTAATGAAGAGAGATCTCCTGGGACACAGCTGTGTGTTAACTTGGCAGCTCTTACACATGTCCTTCAAGCTAAGTACATGTTTATCTGGTTGACTGAACTGGTCCCTAACCACTGAACCACAGGAAGATACAGCCCTAGAATTTACTAGGCGACTTCTCATAAAAAAACCCCTATTTAAAACAGAATTTTAAACTGGAAACAACTGATGCTTAAATATCAAATTCTAACTAATGGCTGTACATATCCTAGCTTATCTTTTTAATGATGACCAAATATTAGGTTTCTAAGTACTTATGGACATTGAAGCTATACTACTTTGAAAGGGCCTAATGGTTATTTTTATTATATACATATAATCTAGAAAATTCTAACTATGGGAGGCTTTAGTTTATGTTGCTTTTATTTATTGCATTTGTATTTAGTTGCTTGAAAACTTTAATAGCAAAGGACACTTGAAACAATGATTCATTGCCATTGTCTTGCTGTTTGTAGCCAGCAGTGAGCTGGAGTCCCAGCTGGCCATACTGTTTCTCATTCCTGGCACTCTCACTCAAGCTCTGGTTGTCAGTGCAGTGACCACAGGGGTCCTCAGTGCAAGCCAGTGCGTATCTTGATCATTTACATTTACAGCTTCTTCCTCATCAGCAGACTATTCCCTCAAAAACAACAAGGGCAGCACAGCAGCCACAATGGACCCACTAAAAATACGACGGACTAGTAATGCTGCGGTTGTGTTCATTTGATCATGTGCTGAAGTTACAATGCAAAGTTTTATAGCACTTGTCTGTTGCTTTCAGGTTAATGAAGAAAACAATTAAAAATCCACAGGGCACATGACCTAGCTTTGCATCCCTGCAAACAATACAGTAGGTACTACTTTATTTGCTTGTCTTTGGCTACATGTTTAGTATACACATTTAAGTGGCAAATTTTAAACTTCGTTTTGCAAAACAAACCTAATTGAAGAAGCATTTTCTTCAAATGCTCTTTAAAACTCTGCTGCCCTGCCCACATATCCTGCAGTAACACATCTGTTTAATCTCTGGTACTTTTCTGCCAGATTAGTTAACGGGTGGCACCAAGCGAAGCACAAAGTTTGTACCACTGAAATATCTGAAAAGCTCTGGGAATAAAAACCTGTGACCATGCATTCATGTGTCTTTCCTGACGCATCACAGAGTCACTGACCTGAACCTCGTATTTTTGTTCAGTTCTCTTTCCCTCTCTCTCACTGCCCAGCTGAAGTCTCATACACTAACCTTGCTACTTTCTAATTACTTAAGACTATAGGTTTTCACGGTTGCATTTACTGTAACACAATTAAACGGGTCAGTCTTGCAGTTCTTTAATCATTTAACTCAGTTTCCTCTGCTGCTAATGTTTCTGTAAGCTGTTGCTGCAGCCCAAATATCACCCCATTACTCAGCGAGTGGCCAAAGCAAACATCTCCTGTGACCTTTTGGCCACTGCATCCTTCACATGGCACTGGTCAGAGGATGTTTCAAAATACACAAGTGTCCCTGAGGACACTTACACAACACTGTGACCATCCTCAAAAATGATGAGCAAGCCCCTTCAGCTGATGCAAACCAGAAGATTCATCAAAATCAAAGTATTTTCTCTAGAGAAAATAACAAAAGATTAACTTCTTGAAGAGGAGCCCTCAGCATTTTCTCTGAACAATTTCTCTCCCTGTCTCATCTCCTTCATCTGTCCCCACTCCTCTCCTCCACAGCAGCAGGTGGCCATTCCCCATTCCTTGCTGTCCCCCACCACCTGCCTGCAGAGAAACTCCAGCTGTGCCATGCTGCACATACAGGCAGGCTTCCCAGAACTCAGGTAAAAGTCACCTTCCAGAAGTGTATGAGAGTGACATTTTGAAAAATTTCAAGCCAGAACCAATGCATCACTTCTCTTACCATAATTACTATATTTATTATATTCCTTGACAGGTTCACTTGAACATTCAAGGGGCAAAAGTACAGTTTGTTTCAATTGCTTGCAGCAAACTCTCCCTACCAGCTGCTGTAAGGATAAATTCCATTGGAACCAATACTGT
Organism: Gymnorhina tibicen; assembly: GCA_013399875.1. Taxonomy (NCBI): domain Eukaryota; kingdom Metazoa; phylum Chordata; class Aves; order Passeriformes; family Artamidae; genus Gymnorhina; species Gymnorhina tibicen. The sequence goes on from VXAZ01006880.1 coordinate 297,152, forward strand.
CTTCAGCTTTCCTGACGTGTTATGAAGTCTTACTTCTAGCAGATTTCAGAAGGGTTTTGCCTGGCAATCACAGCACCAACTGCAAAGAGAAAGATCTCTTCTCCCTCTTGCTACACAGCAGAAGTCTACTGGAGATGAATGGGCACACCTTTTGCTGGCAACAAATGGTGTGTTTTTTCTAAAACAAGCACTTTATGCATTGATATATAGTGTCAGAAGGCAAACTGGACTAAAGAAAAATCTGGTTTCCTAAGAACTTAATTGAGCTCAAATTTTGGCCCAGACTAATGTAAATTTGGGGACACTCACAACTTCCTCTATAGTTTTTTAATTCTGGGCTTTAATTGACAAGTGACAATGAAATAATTTTATAATATATTTCACTGTATTTTAACCTTGGATTTATCCGTATTCTGCCTCCTTCTTCATTATTCTGCTTTAAACTCTTCAGCAACTGAAGCTTAAAATACTTTATGGGAAAAAAAATCTTCAACTGATGCAGGAGGTCATGATTCTTTTCAGCAACCTGAACAGCACAAGGGCTCCATTTCAGAAGGAAGAGACTCATCTGAAATGATCCAGGTAACCTGACATACCCACTTTTAGAGTGATAGGAGCTAGATTTATGCTGGAGATACCCTCCTTGCAGCTTTCTTGACTCCCCACAGAGGTTTGAGAGCTGGCAGCAGAGGCCTGGGCAGAGGAGCAGCTCACACCACCACACTCGCTGGCGCCACAAGTCCAAGTTACGTACCAGGCCTTGCTTCACAAGCCAGGCAGCTGGTGAGAACCACAGTTAATGACCTCTGCGTGTTTACCTCTGGCTCTCAGTTTCAGTAACTTGATCACTTCCATGGCAAGACTAACACAAAAGATTTTTACACACTTAAATTTTGCCATGCATTTCAATACTGCCTTGCTTGCTAATTCATTAGTAGCACAAATAATGACTCACAGGTGTTTTGCAAGGGATTATTTATAATAGGAAGCATAGGTTAGATGAGAAAATACATTCTTCACCTATTGTTAAAAATAAACAAAACATGAACATTAAGGGTGAACAAATATGGAATAGGCAGATAAGTGTGAAAATATACAAGAGGCAAAGCCACAAAACAGGGCCTTAACCTGTTGTATTCACATATGAAATCCCATCTTTGAATGAAAATATAGAACCTGTGCATTTTGACTGTATACTTTTATCAAAGAAGAATCTTCTTATTGTCTCCTTCTTTTAGTTATTCATCTCTAGGAACATGGAACTTGACTATCCACTCCACTAGCATTGCTTAGCACGAATAATATCAAAGTCAAAGGCCACAGGATGCCAGAACCTGTTACACAGTTTCCTGTGTTGTTTATATGAAGAAAAAACTCACTATTCTGATTGCTCTCCCTGCTCTCACACATGACTTGGGTTAAAAACAACTTGGCCTGTTATTGCACTTGCAGAAATGTGTTACAGATTGCCTGGTATGATGAAATGCACACCTGCACTAGCAGCAAATCTAATTTTAAAGTTATTAAATGGAAAGTTGGTTTGCTTTTTTAACACAGTATTTTTATAGTACAGACACATTTTTGTGAAACATATTAAATCCAGTATTGTTTTTACCTTCAAATAGGGTTTATCTGCATGCAGCATAAAAGAAGGTGAGGGTTGGGAAAATTCAACAGAATGTTACTACAGTTTTTAACGGTAAAACAGCACACTTGGTATCCATTTGTGAGGAGCCAATTCAGTTTTGTTATGCCTCAACAATGGTTGTCAGAGGCATGTGGAGGAGGGGTGCACATGTGCTACGTGCAGGAGGCAAGTAGAAGAAGCCTTGTCTCTGGGAGGACTTCACCTGGCAACACCTCCCATGAGGCAGGCAGGAGGAGACACTGTGGGGGGCTTCTCCAATCAGGTCTCCACCAATGGATGGCACAGAAAGGTTGGACTGGACCGGTGGTCCCCTGTTAGCGGGCGGACTTTGGGAAGGGCCAGGGGCGTATAAAAACCAACTGTGTCATAGCTTGCTGCTGCTTGCTGGGGCTCGCTACTGTTCACTGCTCCCGCTCGCTCCCTCCTTTGCCCTGGCCCCAGCCTGCCTTCTGGCTGTCCTGCCCTCACTGGCTCGCCCCCACACCTCTCCTGCCTTCTGTGCCCCTGACCGCCACCTTGCCACTTCGCCCCGCGACCTTGCCTGGGCTGCCTGCATCCAACCCTGCCGCGCTGGTCAGTGCCCGCCCTGCCGCCCCGATCCAGCCGGTCGCCATGACCCTGCCAAGGGTCCTGGTCCTCCCGTCCGAGCACCCACTCACCGCGTGTCCGGTGCCGTTGCCGTGGGAGCCGCGCCCCTCCGGGAGCCGCCCAGGCTCGCTAAGGCCCAGCCTGTCCACAGGCAGGCAGCGTGCACACTCCTCCGCTGCCCGGACACCGACAGCACTGCCCTGCCTCGCTGGTGGTAATGCCCTCTTTTTCTCTCTGTCCCCTCTCTCTCCTCTCCCCCACTCCTTTTCCATTTTTCTTTATTATTTCCTGACTCTTCTACCCCTGTTTCGTTTGGGCAACCCCTTTTCCTTCTCGTTGTCGTTACCAATAAACGGTTCTCAGATACAAGATTTGCCCCGTTTGGCTTCATTTCATTCCCAGCCATCCATTTTTAAAAGAACTCTCTGCAGTTCCCCACAGTGGAACGTGACACATTACTCCATAAATAAGTCTTCTGCCACTCATTTCAATATCCCTGGTAACATCTACTTGTTTTGTATCTCTTCTCATCTCCAGTTTTATATCAAAAAGGTGTTATTGTCATTACAGCTGTGTAAGATGGACACCATCTAATTGAAAGGGGATGTCCCTTGTTTTACTCATGCGTGTGCCAATGATCACATTTCAACTCCCTTTACTCTTACCTTGGAACGTAAAAGGCTGGTCCTCCACACCTCCCAGTGAGAAGCTTTTCTGCTTAAAAGAATCTAAGAGCAAAATAATTCACAGGTTTTCTACAGAGTTACTGAACTAGCATGTTACAGTCTAGACTCACTTACTTCTACTAGAAATAATAGCTCTTCAGGCTATTATCCTGCATAATAATGTCCCAGGTTGTTAATAAGCATCACCTAAAAGAAAGAAAGCTCACCTTCATGCTGAATCCTGAACTGTTTTTCGTCTTTATTAATTAGCTTTTCCAAGTTAAGCAAGGTCAGCACATCTCTTTTTTTGTCTCTCACTTGCCTGCCCCTTTAATCTCCTTATGTTTAATTTATTTTCTGAGCTGCTACCTCTCACACATTGACAGATACATACTTATACAATGTTTTTTAAGGTCTCAGCCCACTTAGGAATTGTCTTGGGTTCTTTCCTTTTCCTTTTTTCTGTCACTTCTACAAAGGAAGAAAGATTTCTTTCTTGTGGTCATACAGGTACATATGGGAAGACCTCACTCTATGAGTGACCAAAATTAGGAGAACATAAAGCTCAGCAATATCTTTCCGCAGGTACAAAGGAATTTATCATATGGAACATTACCATGTCTCTCAATTGAATGCCTATTTACTCATAATTCAGGGCTTAGTCAAAATTCAGAGTTTGAGAGAAATTCAGCAAAATCTGGAACATATTCCCATTTTAGATATGCTAAAATGAAGGTCTCTGGTTACCTAATGTCCGCACATATTTTCATCTGGGTAAGGGACATTAGCATGATTCACTTCTCCCATCACCAGACATAATGTGACCTTCAGCCCAGGCAATTAAGAAGAATGGGAAACAATCTGGGTACCCAGATTACAACTACTACGGCAAGACAGCAGCAATACCATACTGTGACAGTTTGATAATCCAGCCAGGGGAGTTCTGATCTGAGTTTAGCTTGAAGTGATTGATTTCCATACAAGGAAAAGAAAGCATGCCCCAAGATTTCTCTCTGCACATTCCTTTCTCACACAGGTTCTCCAGGCAGTTTAAGTATCTGCAGTAAAATCACATTCACAAAATTATCTCGATTTTCTTAAGCTTCCTTCATCCCTGGGCCATATTTGTATGACAAATAAATGAAACATCATAGAATTCTGAAAGCCCTATGTTTTAGTTTGTGACAGCATCATTAATGCAATTTAATGCTTTTCTTTTTGAATAATAAGCGCCTCAGTTGTTCAACACAAATAAAGCAATATATATGTGGTCTTCATGTGTTCTTTGAATAAAACATAAGCAAGAAAAATCCCAGGAGGTCTATCAAATGCAAACATGCAATACCAAAACAAACAGGTCACCACTACTCGGCAAGATACATGTTCATAACACCGCTCCTCAGTGTATACCCTCAGAGAGGAGTTAAACTAGCAGTAGATTTACAATTTCTACTCTCAGGTTCTTGACTAGGGCTCACATAAATTATTACAAAGGTTGAAGTGTGAATCTTTGTACTAAAGCAAAAAAAGAAAATTACAGCTGCTGATTTGGTTTATTCTTGCTAATATATATATATTATACATACATATTATGAGCAACCATATATATGATTGCACATAAAATCTATTTTTTTTTCCCCTCAAAAGCAAAACCTATTAGAAAACAAAAGAAAAGTAACAGTGGAAAAGTTTTAGCAGCCTTAACACAAAAACAGTTATGTAAAAAAAGTATTAGAAGTTGTTAAACCAGGTTAACTCAGGAAGAGACATAAAAATGAATGTTAATATGTCAAAAGTATACTAATAAGTATGTTTGTCATCTGTAACAGACAAATAGAAGAACTTAAATTATATGTAACACAATAAACAATGTCACATGTCCACATATTGGAACACTTTTTTCCCTAACAAATCTTTCATTGTGGAGAAATATTAAAGGCATACAGGTTAGAAAAGATTCTTTAATGCAGAAATGCATTTGCAGTTTCTCCAAGAGTTTTTGAAACTCTGCATCTGCAGACTAAAGTGTCGTAGGAATTTTCAGAGAAGCATGAGCTAGAAAGGACCATGTAATAGAGCTGTATTCAAGCAGCATTTGACTGTGGACAGGAAAGATGAAAACTCATTTGCAAGAAAATTATTCAGCACAAAACTACAATCAGATGGTCAAACTTCCCCACCTCTCCTACAATTTGTACTTGACCCTGACCTTTTGCAGGCAGTTCCTTTCACGCATATCTCTTACACAAAGGTGAAGTAAAATAAATAATCCATATGTAACTGAAGGAAAGAACACTGAAGGCATGCTACTGAGTTACATAATGGTAACCTGGGTCCTCCAAGTCTTTCTCCAAGCAGCAGTTGTGGAGAAAAGAGCAAATGGGATTCAACAAAAACCAAAACTTTGCTTTCTCCTGGCCCACCACTACTGGCCAGAAAGGCAACAGAAGAACCCAATTTACCCATTCTATTTCATTGTCACTAAGCTGGATTATATGTTTTCTTCTATTAAATGCTTCATCCATTCTGTGTTTACTAGATTTAACCCATAGACTAGTTATGAATTTAAAACCAAATAAAAAATCCCAAAAGCAATTAGGATTTAAAAAATAAATACGTATTTATGAATCTACCGTGTTAAACCTCATGTAAGTCCATCAACTTGAAATTCATAGAAGATTGTGTCGGATGTAAACAATCAGCGTTTAAAAAACCAGTGTTCAACATTTCTATTCACTGTTTGCTTTTGTCCACCTTCACAGGTCCAGCAGCCCAAACTACAGGCTGTGGTTTGGCTCTTTTGAATATGAAATGCTTCTTACTTCCATTTAATGTAGAATGGGAAAAAAACTTCTATAGAGGAATCTTGACAATAGAAACATTCACACTTCTCAACACAGTGTGAATGGTGTTGTGAAAGGGAACCTTAGCATAAAGCTTAAAGTGGAATTTGTCCAGAACATCAACTGCCCCCCGTGTGTCTTTTGCCAGTTGCTAATGAATTCAGCATGGCTCCAGCCAGCGGTATGAAGAAAACATGCATGTGAAAGAAAGAGAATTAATAACCAGACATTTCTTGTTTGTTGATATTTTCAACAAGCAAATATGCAGCCTTTTCACATTAGCCTGCATGCGGTGCTATTGGGGCAGGAGAGTTTATTCCTAAAATTCTTTACCAAAGGAGGAGGTAGGGCACTGCAGTGATGGGAAAGGTCTTACAGAAGCACTGCAACTGTATTGCCTTGGAGTCATGCAAAGTCTGTTTCCTCTGCAGCCAGTTTTCCCACTTTTGTCTCTTCTGGGATGGGCTAGACAAGAGAACAGCAACATGAGAAGCAGCAGCAGCTCACTTGTGCCTTCTCTTCCCTTTCCACTCACCTAGAAGCAGGCACAAAAGGGCTTTTAAAACTAAACTTTTTACTGAGGCATGATCCTGAAACTATGCCTAATGATAAGTGAGACACATTCACCTGAGGAGGTTTAGCATATTAGGTGGTATTTGAAGCAGGAAAAGCAACGTCTGACTAGCAAGGGCTTCAGTATTTTTATAGATCTGAAGGAAGACTGGGAGTCTGGTCTGATCCTGCATTGCCTCTAAGTCTCACAGTGCTCACGTATTTAATTCTTCCTGCTCCTTCCTTGGGATTTTCCACCTTAATGTCTCTATGGTCTGAAATAACATTCTTATTTTACTGCAATCAGTCATAAAAAGGTGATGGTGGTGGCAAATTATTTTTTTAAACAGCTGAATCTGCTGTACCCATGCCAAGCAACTTGTAACCAAAGTGAAGTATGGAATGTGGAATAAAGACTCAAAATGAGGGATTATTAATAAAGAAATATAGAAGTAAGAAAGCAAACACCACAAACAACTTGAATGAATACCACCTTTGTTCTTTGTAAAATGCATGTGAGTGTCCTAACTCCAGTTTCATAACTTTGCATTCTGACTTAAAAGGAGTGTACACAAGGAAAATGGAAAGAGGGAAATTTTAATGGGAGCTATTAACTTCTAAAGATAAGGACAGGACCTCATAAAGAAAGACACCATCTCTTACATAACTTTAATATACAAGGGGAAAAAAACTCCCCCAAAGCAAACTTCCCTGGGTACACTCAAACCTCAAATCTTTGAGGGGCACAAAGCATGCACTATTGTGCAATTAAAAGTGCTGGAGAGTACAAAATGTTCTCTATGATGGGACAGCTTTGGTTTAGCTCCTGTTTTAATAATGTTTCAGGAGGTGCATCTGTGACTGGCACTCAGAATAAAGGTTAGCAGACAGCAAACAACATGCCCTCACTGTGGTCACTCTCTGTGCTTAGCTGCTGTTTTTTGCAGATTCTTCTCCTGTTTGGTTACTCATGGAGAAATAGGTACAGCCTTGATTCACTCTTCAAAACTAACAACAGAAAAAACAAACATGAGGGGAAAAACAACTGCTGTTTCAAAATAATTTGCTAGAGCCTCTGAAACCTCTGAGTTGATGCAAACTATTTCAAGTCTGAGTCTGCCCTAGTCCTGACTGGGTGAGCTCTAGAACTGTCATATTTTGCTCTTACAGACTTCGGTGGGTTCATTTCAGAGGATGAAGAGATGACAAGAGAGATGGTTTCTACAAGGATGCTTTTGCTCCGTAATCTATTTTAAACACTTTCTGCTGATGCCCATAGCACAGTTTCACCTCTGATTTCAAGGAAAAGAACCTGAAAGATCTTCCTTACACTGAGCCATTGCAGACTGAACTGGAAACTCAAGTTGTTGGGCTGTGAGCTATGTGCAGCTTCCTAATGCTGGGGCCTGTACATAAGACACGGTGTCATGATCTCGTGTGCTTGTCTGAGATTGATAATGTTAAAGGTTTTAAAAAAGGAGCCTGTCTGGTTACTCAGCCTGACCCAAACTGCCTTAAAGGTCATTCAACTATCAATGGATGCACCCCTTTTTAGCAGATGCCTCAGGAGCCCTTTTCCACAGCCAATATAAAGGGTACAGACTGGAAAAGTAACTGAATAGCACAATAATCAGAATTGACGATTGTCATGAAAACTGTTTGAGATTTAGGGCATTTGATCTATTTTAAAATATTACAGGACTATAAGAGATTCAGATTATGCCATCCTTGGCTAGGATAGGCTAGGCCCCTCCAAGCCCCATCATGGCACTGCATTACCCAGACAGGGGTTGATTTGCCTTCTGAACCAGCTGCATGACAATGATCATATTATATTTTAATGAAAAGTCTAAAGCTATAGTTACACAAGGTCTCTTTCTTTCAAGCAGTAGCTTCTTCAAAGGAAGCAGAAAGGAACTTGAATGAAGGCCCCCATTATTCTGCCAGCCAACTGAGATGACCAGGTGCAGAAGGCAGCTCAGCATGCAGCCTCCTACAGGTGTGAAAAGAGCATGTTTCGCTTGGATACAGTTTTCCAGAACTGCACAATCACCTAGAGCTGCAGGGCTCTAACACGAGAGGTTTGCTAAAGGTTAGGCAAGTTGAGACAGAATCCACATCTCTGCTGTTCTTCTAAGACTCCATACTTTTAAACCTGAGCCAAACTATACTAAAGTTAATGGGGGATTCCTATTTCTTTTAGCAATTTTCAGAGAAAGCACTCAAACCTCAAGGCTGCCTGATAGGAGGATGTGGGCTCCTGGCTCTGAAAATACTGAGCTACATGCCAGGAAAGATTTACCTGAGTAAGAAGAAGGAGCTATCCCATTCCTGCTTTTGTAGATGTAAATCTCATTCGCTCGTTGCTGGTTTTATGCACAGTCTCTCTTCAGTTGTTCGAGCAGAACACTTGTTCAAGCTGGCAATAGACTTTGGGTTATATCTTGTAGGAAAAAAACAACAGAAGAAAACAGATGCAAGCACATCTGGAGAGCATGCCATTGTCTCTGTCAGTGACGGTGTGAAGACTGCTCAGAGCTTTGGCTGTACCCCACAGCACATTTTGTCACAGACAGCAACTGGGTTCTTTCTCAGCAAGGGACACAGGGCGGCAACTGCAGTATCCTGACATTTGTGATGAAAACCACGACACTGAAAGCTGAGGGTGCACAGAACAGAAAAGCCTCCACCTTATTTCTTGCACTCATCTTGAATATTGTATAATGATTGCATTCAGTGTGCATCTGTGCCTTACATACAAGAAAGAATGTGTAAAAAAAAATCCATTTTCTTCATCCCCATCACATGTTCTTAGCTTCATTACATGTCTGTCCTAACAGGTAGACTAACTAAACTGGCAGGAGCAGCAATTCTATTTCTGTCTAGTATAGAAGTTATACCCTACAGTCTCACAGACACTAATCCATAATGTTCCTCCCTGCAACACATCTTCTGAAGACTTACAATACGCTCACCAGCTCAGTTTTCTGTAGCTCAGATATAGAGATTTCAAACAATAAAAAAAGAGAATCATTCTGTATTGATGTAGTGTCCAGGGGAGCTTGAAACCTTTTATTTTACCCCAGCAATTAGGGTCTACAATGCCATCAAAGAATATTTCCATCTCCAAACTTTTGTTACTGGAGCATGGAAATAATTGGCTATATAAATTCCTTTTGGGGATACTGAAAATAGTGTTCAATGTCTTAGGGAAAAAAAGGCTCCATATAATACTGTCAAGCAAATAGCTAATTATTTCCTCAAGCTAAATAGTTTCTGGCTTTTTGGGAATGTATAGCTTAACTTCAAATGAAGAAGCAGATTTAATTTTAAAGCATGCAATATTACCATGAGCTGAAATAACCTCAGAAGAACCATCAGTCCCCTCGTTTCAGGAAGCATTCTTGCAAACAGAACAAGAGGAGGCCACGAACACTGAAAAGATCCTATTTGGTTGTTACACGTGTAGTGCGCAGGTTATTCAAAACATCTGCCTTTAGAAATCTTTTCCACCATAGCTTTTTGCTGATGTGTTCTTTCTTTCTAGACTTCCCAGCCTGGCTTTGAAAAACAAATAGGATTTCTGCACTTGTTTGTTTCTTTTTCATTAAAAAATACAAAATTCATGAGAATCAGAATAAAACTTATTAAAATATATATATATATGCAGTTGTAAGTTTGAAAAACACCTAAAAACAACCAGTCCAGAAGAAAAGCTAAGTTCCATGTTCTACACAGACATGCTTTAAAGGCACAACTACAATGGCTATAGGAAAAAAGAAGAGGATTTGCATTCCTGATCATATCCTTTTCCCTTTAGGGTTAGTGGCAGCTCTGCCCATCAGCCCGGTCTTTTTAAATCTAGCCAAAGGAAAAAAAAAAAACCACACAAAAGCTCACAACTGATGAACCCTGTGAAAAAACATCAACCATCCAGAAAGAGATTGTGTGGCAGACTTGATAGGAAGGCTGATCTTGGACTAGAAACATAGGCTGGAATTTTATGATACCTGGCAACTCTTTCAATGGCCCAGCCGAAGCCAGTTCATTGTAGGCATCATCAACTGCCTTACAGGAGACAAGACAGCTGCTAATAGACACAGGTATACACTACAGATCTTTTATCAGTGGTTTTCCTCTACTGTGAATTTAAATCAGGATATAAATGCTATTGGCAACTATTAGGACAATTTGGCATTTCTAGGGAAAAAATTTAAATGGTATAAGCCATCTCAGCTTTATTGGCAATAGTGGAGATAAGCCAGTTAATGATTAATTAGTTCACTAGCGTTTTGAACAGTTATAACTCCTTTAGACTTGTCCTTGACTCTGTCATGGGTTCACTGTTACTTTGGTGATTTGCCAAACTTCCCTGTACCTTCATTCACCTGCCAGCACGGTAAATGAATGGAATGCTTCCCACAACAGCACTGTTAAGATGCTGAAACATGTTTGAGGCCACTACAGAATTACAGTGGTTCCATTGCTGTTTTACTTCAGCTTCAGCATGGAAATCTGATTGAAGGGGTGCAGGAGAAGCTGCTCCCTGGCAGAGGAGGCCAGCAGCACACACGCTGGGGAACGATGCCAGACCCCATCAGTGCAATGACTCAAGCTGGTCAATGCCACACCAAATGCTGAGAGACTCAAGCAGAGCCTCGAGGCTTCTGACACTTTCTTCTCATAGACAATCTCCTGAGCCTGCAAATGACACAAATAGCAGCCTCAGAACAGAAAGCCAGGAGAAAGCACAGCAGCACAGTCTCTACCTTGGGTTGGGCTGGTGGTAGTAGACAAGTTACCTGTTTCAGTAGTCCTCATCTAGCCCAGAGCTCTCCCCAGACTCTTCTCCAGTTACTGACCACTACAACATTCAAGGTCCTTGCATAGCATCCCTTGACGATTCCAGCTGTACAAACTAGAAGCCAGTGAGTTTTTTTCTTTTACCCTCCTCTTCCTCCCAGCAGTCTTTCAGAAAGCAAATCAGCTTGTAGTACATCTTACTCACTTCAAGCACAAATATGATCTCTGCAAATTTGTATTCAAATTCTTTAATGCTACCCACCTTTTGCCTTGAGAGGGAAAACAGATATTAAAGACTTGTACAGAAAATGCTTTATCAATATATGCTGGTGAGAATGTCTGATGTTTCTTAAGAATAATTTTCTGTTTTTCACCTTCTTCTGTCTCAACCTGCTGTGTTGGAATTGGCATAGGCATCAGTTCTAGGTAACGTTAATTTTACAAAGATAATATTAGGACTCACAGTCCTTATATCTCAAAGATCATCAGCATGGGAAGGTCGTGCAAGGTAAGCAAGTGTGTGAGTGTCAGTAGACCCTTACTTTGCACAATTGTGGAGATGTGGCCTACTCTAGGTGCTCTCTTCCAAAGCACAGTCCCAAACACAACACTGAGAAGCTAGTGCAAACCTCGATGTACTTCTTAGAAACTTTATTCCATAACAACCCATCCAGCATCTTCTGTTTCAAGCTGCTTGATCCCAGCTACCCCAATAGAAATCAGAAATTATTTGCAGGAACTATGTTACAGGGATAATAATATGTAGGCATTTGCCGTAGAAAAGACATCTAAATTTCTCTCATTCATTTAAAAACATTTAAAAATACTGACCTTAGAAAAATTACCTAACCCTCCAGTTTCTTACACCACTCTTAGAGAAGTCTGATTTTGCTAAGCCTAACTCTCCTTAGGCTGGCATCAGAGATTCATATTGGAGTCAAATGAGATCTGTAGTGAGAACATGGACCATCAGTTCACTGGATTCACTCCCGGGATTGTAACAATACACATTAAATGAAAATTAAAGCACTCTTCGGCCAGAGTTACCACAGGCTTTATTCCTCCTATTTAAATTTTGTTATACCACTCATCTTAAGAGAGTTAAAACTGCATAAAACTGAAGTGATCAACAATGCAGCATTTTGCTGTTTGCTCAATTAGATTACTTAGCTGCCAAGGATAATCACCTAAACATTCTCCTCTCATGCTTTACCACAGACTTAATAAATCACTGTCCTTGTATTGTAGGATTCTAGACAATTTTCATCAAAAACCAGGGTGCTTTAATCCAGAAAACATACTAAACTCTTATTTAGTTCTAATTACACTTGCCAAATGGAGTCTTTACAGAGGGAAAACAAAGAAGAAACTAAGATAGTCTAGCAAATTAAATGCCATTTATGGTTAAGTAGAATAACAAAAATGAAACATCTTCTTAGAAAATCAGAATATGCCACCTAAATTTGCAAAAGCTTAAATGAAGTTAGACTATGCCACCCCCATTCACAATGAAAATCATCATGTTTCATCTCAAGACTCTTCTCAAAATGCAGCCATCTTATTATAATGTAGAGAGACAAATAAAGTAAGATTTTTCTAGAAAGAGAACATCATTGGCCTTACTGTCCTAATGACAACACTCCCTTAGGTGAGCATGCAGAACGCTTCCTGACCCACTGAACAGTGCGACTGATCCCATCTGGCACAGTTCTTCACTTTTCATTTTTCTCTCTCCACAGGCCAGTGAGTGATTTTTGAAAGCATACAGTGAAGTGCAGAATACTGACTGTAATCTCATTTGGTCCAAAGTATCAGATACATAAACACTGTAACAAAGCTCAATGAGGCCAGTCAGTTGTGAGCTGGGAGTTAAAGCAGGCTCTCTGATGAGATGTAAAAAGGTAAAGTTCTCACCAAACAAGTGCTCTTTTTGAAATGTCCCACAAGAGAGGCCCTAAGTCTAACCTGCTGGTGAAATGGAAAGAGGTTATGCGGAATATAGCAAGCCATCATGAAAATACCATATTATAAACCCAAGTGACTGATGGCTTTATTATGACTGGAACAAATACCAATTTTATTCTGTGGTTGTACCCCATCTCTTGTAAGCTTTAATATCACAAACGTAACTCTTCCCATAAAAAGCCAGGTATTTAAATTAAGATATAACACCAAGAGGGGATCAGAAAAGCATTCCATTATGAAATAGGCTGCTCTAAGGGACAGAAACTGTTTTTTATCTGGCTGTAGTAGATTGAAGGAAAAAAACAATGTTTAGTGAGGAGTCTAAGGTTAGGTGTTACGAAAACTCTTCTACTCAGCAGAAGTAAACTGTGGAGGCTGGGGGTGCTCTTTGCTAACCCTCTAGTTTAAACAAAAAACAGTCAGAGATGGAGAGGGACTTAATACACAGGCAGACAGTAACAGGACAAAGGGGAATGGTTTTAAAGTAGCAGAGGAGAAATCTAGATTACATGTTAGGAAGAAACTTCTTACTGTGAGGGTGGGGAGGCACTGGAACAGGTTGCCCAGGGAAGTTGTGGATTCCCTATCCCTGGAAGTGCTCAAGGCCAAGTTGGATGGAGCCTTGAGGAACCTGGTCTAGCAAATGCCTTCCCTGTCCATGTCAGGGGGATTGGAACAAGGTGATCTTTAAGGTCCAACCCAAACCACTCCTTGCTTCTTTGATCAAAGGGCCCTGATTACTTGATTGCATTTAATCTCTTACTAATTATCAGTCTGCCTCAGACAGTGAATGTGTTTTACAGCTTATGCTGGGAAGAGGAGTCATGCTGCTCTCCGTGAACCAAGTTTGATGTGCTAAGTCCCTAACAGCGGTGTCTGGGTTGTTTGGGATCTAAAGCACCCTGTCACTTCTCAAATAACAAGGTATTCTCAAACACCAAGAATTTCAGTGATTTTCATTAGCAGGAAGATTCCAACTGACAGGTCTGTACACGTGCTTCTTTAATAACATGATGCCATTTAGTCATTTAAAATAATGCAGGATTTCTAACTTCTTCAAAAACCCAGGATACCACACCCACCCCATCTAGTGCAGAGGTATTAAAATTCCTATTTATCATATCTCAAAACAAGACAGCTGTTTCTTTGCTCTGCGATTGTGATTCCATGTTGTTTTAAGCACTGGTGTCTATTTGTAGTCCTTGTACCTATTAATGGATAAAAGCACGACAGTTTATTTTTAGTGAACTTTTTTTCCAAATAGTTTTATTTTAAAGCCTGACTAATCTTTACTGCACCACAGACTGGGCTGATCTCTTGATAAATCTTATCTTAGATTGGTGGCTGAGCAAGATGACACCAAGTGCTTTTTCAGTTAATCCTCTTTTATATCTACCTTTAGAAGAGGGTAAGGAAGACACAAAGAACCACATGGCATGCAACACTTTCCTGGGATCCTCGTGCAGCCTGGAAAAGATGAGGGAGCCACACGCATTTGGTTGCCTTCTCTTTCTTACCACAGTCTTTTCAGCAGCTCTACGACACATGATTTTGTTAGCTCTGTCTGCAACTACTTACTGCATCTCAAAGAGAGAGGAAAACACGAATCAGATTTACTTGCTCAGATTTTCTTACTTTTATCTTTGCCTCTCAATAGGATGTTGGAAAAAAACCAGCTGAGGGAGAAACAAGTTCAATTAACAGAATGGTGCATTTTTAGGTACATATCATTGTTGAGTTTTATTATATAATAAAAACAGTACCAAAGCCACCAACAATCTTAGGAATCTTTCTCCTGGAGCCTGTGACTGGCAATTACGCAGCCTGAACCTGAGACAGAGATGGACAGACACACAGAGAGAGACCTCTTTTGGGTTCACAGCCTTGTAGCTTCTAATTCTGAGTGCCCCCTTCCCTTGTACTGGGAAGCCTGACGGTATGATTATTGCAGGTGGCATAAAGGTAAGGGTCACTTGGACACCACGCAATAAAAATTAGGAGGGATTTCTCTGATGTAAGGGAGATCCCAGAAATACACATGGATGCACAGCAGACATATGGGTCCAAGAAAAACTATTTCACACACTAAAGAGTTACGAGAAGGACAAATACTCGACTCCATCTGTCCTGGAAGTGACAACCTAGACCTGGGATTACTCCCAGCTAGGTAGAGGTAAAGAACCAAATACGTTTTCCTAATCTGTGCTGGAGTAATGGCCATGTGGAAAACAGGGGAGCTCTGGCAGGCACCTCCCCATTTCACCATGTCTCAGGGCACAGACCATAGTCTGATTTTCTTCAGCAAGAAAAAACCCCTGGCTTTAGCTTCCTGATGTGCTCTGCAGACAGGAAGAATGCAGCCTTTATTCTTCCAAGTAATCTCCCAGGGACTGCTTGTAAGAGGAGGCATTGCAAAACCAGGCTTGAACTCTTCTGCCCCATGCTTAAGTAATTTCCTTTCCATTTCACAGAGGGAACTAAGATACAAGTACAAGAAAACACTGGAAAATTCAGTTTTTGGTGAAATGACACCTAGATGTACTATTCAGTTTGAGATGTTTATTGAACTCCGGGCAGTGAAATGCCTTGAAGGTGCAAGTAAATGTCTCTATAAAAATTTGACTGAATCTTATAAACCAGACTCTAGCTGTAGCATTTTGCCTTTCTTGGGGCATGAATTTTGGCTCTTAAATCCCCTGGCCAATCCCCCTAATGCTTCTGCAGGGAAATCAGCTGAGTAGGGTAGGGCTTAACAAACGGTAACCTTCAGAGAGCCTGGTGGCCATCAGCTGTCTGCAAGGGATGGCTAAACTGGCTGCAGGACAGAGGAAAATATGCAAGTGTTAGGGATGGGTGGAGACTAGCAAAAAGCAGCATTGCTCTTGTTACAATCAGAACTTCTGGGGTTTCTGGTAATTCTCTATTTTTAACTCAGAAGCCATGACTACATCCAAACCAGTATGTGTTTATTACAGCCAGCCTCTGTGGGCTGAGTGGTAATCAACACAGAGCAAGCAAAAAATACATATCATCCCCAAACCTGGTGGATTTTCATGAGGGTTTACTGATTTTTATTTGTATTTCTTCTGTTTATCCTTTTCTTTCCCTTTTTTCTTTTTCTTTCTTCTTTTCTTTGCTTTTTTCAACCTGATTTATAATGTTTCTGTTTCAAGTCACAAGCAAGAGGGAGTTGCCTTGAATATTCCTGAATCACGATTTTGTCTGGGTTTACTGAATAGCTAAAATATCTGCTAAGGACAACCCCACTGCTAATGTTATGGCCCCACACATTCCCCACAGGCCACCTCCTTCCCTCCCCGCTATCCAGTTTTCAGTGGATTGCATTTCAGGATCACTCCTCAGCCTTAGTAAAGAGATCATTTCCAGCCATGGACTGCACCCCACATGGGGAAGGAATAGTTTCTTTCCTACTAAGAGATGGCTTTTGGGCAGTGGTGCAGATGATGCAGTGATGAAGAAACTGAAGATAAGCAAGTGCTCCCCTCTCTATTGTGCACACTGAATATGTCAAGTGTGGTGGAAGGTCTCAAAACCCTAGGGACAACAGGATCCCACTCTAGAAGAAAAGGAGGGCTGGATATTTTTCAATTTGACCTTTCTTCTGTCAAATACAGCTCTAAACCAGATGTCTAATAGGTTATCTAATAGGGCATTTCCTGAGCAATTCAGGTGTTATGCCTTGTGATGTCAGAGTCACTTGTCCAGCCTGTTCATTAAAATTTTAAGGAGTTTATCTTCCACTGCTTCCTCTGAGAATGTCCAAAATTGTCTAATGAATCTTGCCATTAATACATAAATACATGAAAACATTTGGATTTTTTTTTCAGTAAATTCAAGTTCATTTTTCCCTTGTTTTTTTTCCATCTGAATATTCCTAGTTATATCTCAGGAGGACCAAGCAAATTAATTTCTTTCCTTTCTTCACAGTACAAATATTTGTCTCAACCTGCAGCATTATATCTCAGCTCAGAGCCCAGCAAAACAATGTCCTCAAATAAGCACAAGCAACTTACTTGAAACACTAAAGTAGCCATTTCTCCTTCCCACGGCAGCAACAGTAAAGACTAGCTCTTCTCCCTCTAATTCTGTCAGCCTAGGACAGAAAACTGACTTCCAGCAAAAACCTGACAAAGAGCAGGAGTCTGTGCTTTGAACTACAGGTTTTCCCAAGAAGCCTGCTGTGCTGCCACTCATTTGAGGTCAGCTGGTTGGCCTGATCTGCTCCCAGCTTTGCTGAACAGCTGAGGTCTCCCATTACCTCTGAAATGGGATCCCACATTTACCTCTACAAAGTTGCAGTGAAGCATGATCTGACTTGAACAGTTGGCAAGAAAGTTGCCTACTCCTCAGTTTATTGCTTTTCCTAGAAATAGAAGAATGGCCTCAGATAAGCACAGGCAACTTACTAAAAACATTAATACCACTATTTCTCCTTCCCATGGCAGTAATAGTAAAGGCTAGCTCTGCTTCTCCCTTTCATTTTGTAGCCTAGGACAGAAAATTTATTTCTAACAAAAACCTGACAAAGAGCAGGAGTCTGTGCTTTGAACTACAGGTTTTCCCAAGAAGCCTGCTGTGCTGCCACTCATTTGAGGTCAGCTGGTTGGCCTGATCTGCTCCCAGCTTTGTTGAACAGATGAGTTCCCCTATTCCCTCTGAAATGGGATTACACATTTACCTCTATAAAGCTGCAGTGAAGCATGATCTGACTTGAACAGTTGGCAAGAAAATAGCCTACTCTTCAGTTTATTGCTCTTCCTAGAAATGATCAATGCCACCTGCCAGGTGTCTCAGCAAAGTGAGGCATCCCACACCACTGATTCTTTGGTTTTATCTTTTTTCCAAAGGACTCATTAGGGGCTTGTGCTGGACAGACAGGCAGATACAGCTCTTGTCTCTTTGGCTGATGAGGTTATAGTATCTGTTCCAGACCATCAACTTTGGATTTCAAGCCCTGCGCGTAAAACCTGTCTTTGGTCTCATTCCTGCATATCAAAGCCTAGATGGGGAGTCAAGAAAGGACAAGAAGAGCTGTGGAAAAATCTGCGCTAATAAAGATCACAATGATGATTATCAGCCTACAGTGATGTCTGGGTATACCAAACATAGAAGTGTCTTGACAAAAGCCACCGTAAGACTTAGACTTAAGTTGCATAGCCCTACAGCAAGCTCTGAATTCGACCCAAAGACACAAGTTCCTGTTCACAAGGCATAAGGATGGTGCACAGCACTCTACCTCAGCTACACATGTGGGAAAGAAAGGGCTCTTATCTGGAGTCACCAATCAAACCCCTTAGTGAGTAAAGACTAAAGACAAATCTGAATAACCAAATAAACATGATTGCATATACATGAGAAAAATCAATAAGTAGGATCACACCAATAAATGGTTTTAAAGAAATAAAGACCCACAACAGCAGTTATTCAGAGCCTTTTGAAGAAGTAAGCATTGTGTCAACAAATTCTGTAAGCTTAAAGTAGTTGTCTGACCCTGTGGAGAACAGCTGCTGTCCGTGCCAATCCCAGAACACAGAAGTACACCTTGATCTTGCTATTAAAGATGGAAAGAACTGTCCTCAAATCACGCCACTGGCATGTCTCATTTCCAAGTGAATTGTCCTCTTATCTTCATGATGATTTTCATACTAAGCCCTAAAAAGAACTTCCAGGAAATTCTATGAAAGAAAATGTTTGAAGTATGTTTGGGAGAGGGCAGATCTGAGCAAGTAAAATCCACCACGAAAACTCTTAATAAATAGCGCAAAACCAGAATTTCAGAGCTCAACAATATAGTTTTTATTTTCTTATTAAATTAGAACACTACAATCTTTCCTTATATATATATTGGTCAAAAAATAGTTTGTGGATTACTGAATGTACAAAGACCCCCTTAAAATCTTCTGCAATACTTTTGCAACCGTGACAATTCTGCATAGAAAAGCTGTACCAAAAACTAGCAGGCATCTAAATATTCCCCTAAATTTTGATTTTTATAGTTACTACGTAATTTTAATTTAAAATAGTAATTTTTTAAATGCCAGGAGGTATCTTGTATAAAAAAATTGAACCAAGTGAATTTTGCATTGGAATTTTGAAGTTCAGAGGAAGAAATTCCCTTTTAAATACAATCCATTCTGTCTCTTAATGGTTAGAAAAACTGTTAGAGCTGCTTAAAGCTTTAGAGTAGAAGACAAAGCTCCAGGATAAAATATATAATGAAAAAAAACCTTATAGCTTACATAATGTACTATGAAATTTCAGTGCTACCAAACTCTTGCACTGTTTTCTCATCAGAACACATGACACCACAGTGATCAGGAACCGAATTTTGCATTTTCTTGCTGCCGAAAACCACTAATAATTTGAACAGTGTATGTCTTGACAAAGGGCAGGTAAATGTGTGCACTGAAGCTGAGGTTGCCCCATAAAACACACAGCCTGCAACTACCTGAATGATGGATTGTCTTGCCTTTATAAATTGCAGGCAAGCAGAAGGCCACATCTCTGCTGGCACAAGCTGACAGAACTGTACTGAAGTCAGTAGAGTGATGATCAGTGGACACAAGCAGAAAATATATCTCACTGTCTGCAAAGTCATCTAAGAGAAAGGAACAAGAAATTCTCTTTGTTTCCATTTTCTGTCTCACTGCACTTCCTGGGAAAGCATTGTTGGGTTTCATGTTCACATTATAATAGGATCTATTTCTCCTAGCGAAGCACCGGTTGTATATGGACACAAATGCACTCACACAACCACCTCAATGTTGAGTTAGAACAGCTTCAGCCTGTGTCCTTTGGCCAGAAAAGTCTGTGTCACATTTTTGCACAGCTCCTTCAGTTCCCTGGAGCATAAAAGCAAGTCAGAAGGAATGGTGACGGATGCATGGTTTGCTTTGTGGTGCTCACCATGATTTCAGAAGGAGTGTCTTGTAGCTTAGGCCATTTTTGCCAGCTTGAAGTAATTATTATTTATAACAACACATAATTCAGTGCTGCATGAGTCGCGCACATGTGTCAGCCTTGCTTCTCTAACAGGGCCACTCCTCTATGATGGATGGAGCAACAGCACGGTATACTATCAAAAGGTCTTTTATTTTGGGAGAGGCAGAGTTAATTTACATAGTGGAGGGTGTGGGTGTTGCAACTGACTAGAACTGGATGCCTAAGGGAGGGAATTGGGATCATTCTTGGACTCAGTCCAGCCTGACTCGGCTGTGACCGAAACGCGCAACCACGAACAGCAGTTTTGTGATATATGTAAAAGGAGTGGTGTCAGATCCTAGGAACCAGTCCCACAAACCACGAAAACATTACTTGTGGCAGACACAGCAAGGAGAAGCCAAAGGAGAAATGTCTGCTCCCTGCAAGAGGCAGGATGAGATTTTTCAAGCATATGCAAATCAGATGCTTGTACATTTGGAGGCCTCTTTAAAAGACTGTGCTGAAGTAGCACTGAGACCTTCCTACCCATGGAGAAACAGCAACCCAAATCTATTCTTCTGGGTTGCTCATTTAGCATCCCTCAAGAGCACTGAATTCACACTGACCTAGAGGAAACAACAAGCATGCTAACACTAAGTAAAGCCGTCAGGTAACCACGGTTCAGTTTAAAATCTAAGTCTAGGAGAGACACAAAATCAGAAAAACCACATATGACTAAGATCTAAAGGCAAATGAAGAGCAAGGAGAAGCTCGGCATGCACGTATTTCTGATGAGCTGTGAATAAGGTAGTAGGAAGAAGAGAGTAACAGGTAGGAGAAGTTAATTCATAATCCCTTACGTTGCACTAGAATATGACTATCCACATTAAAAGTATTAAGTGCACTACGGGTGGTGTCTAATTGTCTAGACAGGATTTGAGTTTGGCAGGTTGGCCTTTGGGTTCAGGTTCCTGTCTGAAGACCTGAGAGGGACCAGATCCCAGGTCAGCACAACCATGTCCTTCCTGCTCCACCAGACAAGGTGCTCTGGGGTCAGCCTGCAGAACGGCTGCTGCACCACGACGCTGACTCCCACGGCTCAGCAGCGTAAGACAAGCAGAAACAGACTGCCCCTGCTCAGGCTGACCGGAATGGTTACCATGACACCACATACAGGCTAATTTGACAGACAAGACACTGGGCTAATGCAGCAGCACAACTCTCCTGACTGGAATTGCCCTACATCCCTCCAGCCCAGAGCAGAGGCAGAGCAATCTCAGCACAGCAAGGCGCTGAAAGATCTGCATCTTGAGCCTAATTGTATGAAGAGGAAATAGCTACATTTCAGCTCTCTAAATCCATTTCTGACCAAGCCCACCTCTTTCTGTACCTCAAGCATCCACCTACACATCCCAATCTGCATTTTACCAGCATGTTACTCTAAAAACAGCAGCATTAAGCAAACAGGGAGGAACAGAGACTGGTCTTTCTCCACATCTTAAAAAAATGTGATTAGCTGAGTTTGGTGATATGAACCATCTTTCCATTCTGCTTTGAGGAGCAAACAAAAAAATTCACAGATATAAAGTTCAAACTATGTCATATTTTCTATTATAAAGCAGATCAGAGTATTATGAATTCTATCTTTTTAATACAGTGCATCTTTGCTCTCCATCTGCTAGCAGAACTGAATTCCAGGTTTGTATTTGCATAAGACAAGAAAAAATGTCACTCTCCAACTGCGACTTGGAAGTCATATTGTCAGTGTATTCCTAAAGGGAGTTTCATTAGCCTATTTATGGCATTTCATTACAAAAAAAGTCCACTTACCATATGTGAGCACTTTCCTCACAGCCTCACTAGGGAAGTATCTATTTGGCTTGTTTTGGTTTTCTCAAGTCATCTTTTTTTAGTGTTAATTACACCCTCCCATACAGCCCTTTGAGTCCTTGTGGTTACGTATTACTGTGTGGCGGCATTTACTGTTAACAAAAAGCCTGTGAAGGGAAAACTGGGAAATATCACTTAAATGTTACTGAGCTTTACCTGTTTGGGGTTTTTTCCTCCAGTGAACCACAAGCAATCATGCACTATTTTTTTTTGTAAGCATCCTGCTCCTTTTACACCCACAGCACGAGGGAACCGTGCCACAGAGGGAACAAGGCACAGTCTGAAATGTGCAAAGGCCTGTGGCTCTGACACTGTATTTCTAAGACAAGTATGAGTCAAATTCATTTTGTGCACAACATCCAGTGGTTTTATTAGCTGCCAGGCTCAAACTTGCAGAGTGTCTCATGTACTGCTAGCTGGTAGTCAGAAACAAGCAGAGTCAAAATCAATTCTTCAACCCCATCTCCTGGCCTCATCTGGGCAGTCCCGTTTAGAACGAAGCTGAGGAAAACAAAGCTGTTGAAACTCACAGTGCACTGAAAGAAGATGTGATTTTTTGAGTGAGGCAGCAAAGCCTTTCCAATTCTAAAGGCTTGCCTGCACTGGTAATCCATTGTGGTGCAGGCAAAGGTAGCATGCTGGGTCTCCTATACTTTCAAGGTATAGTCAGTTACATTTCCCTTGCTTTGGGGTAATCGTATCTGTGTGAGGAATTACTGCAGAGTAGCTCATGCACAGTCCATTAGCAAATAACTTGCTTCACAGTAGGCAAGCCCATCGTTTCCAGATAGAGTGAAGGACTTCTAAGGAAAGACTTTCAGACAGCAGGTAACCCAGCAAAGCATTAGAACTTATACATGACACATATCATGTATTCTATGAAAGCCTGGGCTTGAGCAAAAAGACCAGCATGTTCCACCAACACTGCTTTTTTGCTGCCAGCCACACTGGCAATAGTCTCACTGAAGGAAGAGTAAGCCTGAAATGAAATTTTCCACTATTACAACTGACGAGAAATGATTGCAAGAACATGGGCAAATAGCCAGAGCTATCTGTATTGGCAAACCCAAATAAACGATGCAAAGCTGGCCAAGAGAGCTGCAATTAAATGTGCACCACCTTTGTCACGTTCTTTTGTAATTATATGCTCTTGCAAAGAGTAAAGATCTAAAAAGTAACCAACAGGCAGAATACCTACCTTGCACCGATTAAAAGAAGTATTTGTTTAGTACTGTGAAAATCCTAGAATGCACTTTTTTCCTCACTTCCTTTTCAATTAAAACCTGACACTTGTATAATGAATTAGTTCTAGCAACTATCCAGTCTGATTCTAGTTCAGGTGACCAACTATTGCCAATAGCCTGAAGGAAAAATATGACATAAAAGCTTTAGTGTAAACAGAAGAAAATAGGTAGCCAGCACTGTTAAATCCTACTGTAGTTTTTGTCAGGGGTCACTACTTGATCAGTTCAAAAAATTGAGGCCAAAAAATTTTCAGGTCTGAGGCATGCTAAAATGTCTGGGCAAACTTGTGGGACACTGCGTGTGAAGAGTGATGTCCATGTGAGCGTGGATATTTGCACTCACAGTCACTGAGAACACACACTCACATGAGAGAGTCTGCTTATGAGTCTGCCAAGAACCGTCAAGGAGTGTAGTGCGGGGAGGGTCTGCGAAAAAAGCTCTGCCCATACAGGCACTAAACAAGCTGTAGGAAACTTCCACTTTGTATGTGAATGAGTGATTTTTCATAAGAGTACTGGATTTAAGGCTAAAATCTGGAATCTTTTCTGTTCCACATACATAATTTGAGTATTTCAAAAGGAATTACGAGTGTAATTCTTCAACAGAAGGATACTCATCTGAGAAGACACAGAAAGATACAGCTCAGCCACTCCTATACCACCTTCTCCAAACTCTGGGCAAAGGAAATGGTGAGGAGGAAATACAAGGTAAGGACGTCTAGTACACTCATTAACCATTATGAATGATCTCAAAGTTTTGAAAATTAAAGCACTTGCTAGAATATTTTAATTTATACTGGGATGGGACTACGAAGATTACTTCCACAGTGCCCAAATACATTTTTTTACACTGAACTTGGGACATGGTGAAGAGAATTTCACAATAAAACTTTAAGAAAGGTGTTTTGAGGTCAGTAATACCCAGACACACAACCCAAATGATAGCTGTGCCCTCTTCACTTTAATGTAAATTTTGCAGTATATCAAATGGGACAATTTACAACTATGCCATGTTTGTCAGTTATGTCCCAAAGACACCTGACAATTTAGTAGCAGATTACCGCTTGGGACGTAATAGTGACTGCATGTTTGAATGTGTTTCTTTTAGTATGTGTCTGTAAAACATCTTCCATGTCTCAGTAGATGTGAGGGCATCTTCTCTGAACAAGAAAGACCATTCACAGTAATTGTTTATGGCCAATTTCAAGAAAACCCACTATTCTGTTCTTTTACACTTTGTCATGTAAAAAATATTTTTCTAGGGTGTGATTTTGCTTACTCAACTGACACAATAATTTTTCTGTCTCCTGCTACTCTGCTAGACAGAATCTAAAGTTATGTCACGAGCATAAGTTATTAAGAAGAAACTGTATGTTGAAACATGACACATTATTCCAGAAAACTGTTAAAGGAACAACCAGCTTCAGATAAGGTTTTGACTTTCCTGTTCCTGAGTACTCTTTTGTAATAGTCCACAGAACAAACAGTGATGGAAGATTAGCAAAATGCAATAACCTCATCACCTGCCAGTAGAGATCTTTGCATTCCAGCTTTTGATGTACATTTGGCACTAGTGTATTTCCCATCACTGGGAAATGTCCTATCTATCTTTCAGGTATGTGCTCTTGACGTCTAAAAGCCTAGATTTAGAAATCAGCCACTGTTAGTAAACCCATCAGTTCACATCAGTGCTTAGAAACAGCAGTTCTGAGAAAGGCAGTCTGCCTCTAAAAATGAAACATGATTGTCAGGTTTACAGATAATTTAAGCTTCAGCTTTGGATAAAAAAACCTGAGAGAAAGCAAAAGCAGAATCTAAGCTTTCCCAAACAATTCAACAAATGTGAAGACAACATGGTATTTTCATAAGAGGAGGCAAACCATGCAGGTCCACAAAGAAGAAGGCTGAGCCCCTCATCTGGTCTCCCTCTGCTCTAGTCAAGCAGCAAAGGCATAACCAGCATCACCTGGGATGAAAAATACGGGAAACAGACAGTTTTGCATTGCCTGACTGGCCATGGCGACAGGACAATTTTCCTATCCACAGCTGCAGATTCCGGTGTGACAGGGAGCAAACTTCACACCTTAACTCTCAATCTATAAAGACGAGAGTACATCTCCTAAGCTGTCTCTGATTTCTTTGTTAACATAGGAAGATAAATTAGGAGATACTATTTTTCCTGTACATGTAATTTTAGCCACAGAGGCACATCTTAGGCACACTGGTATCACAGCATTACTAATAAATAAACTGGAGAAATGAAACCTCTATGTAACCACACTTGATATATCATGGATGAGAAGGGAGGTTGACGATATGATCATCTTTCTTGATGGCAGAGTATAAATAGAGGGTTACTGGCTAGAAGTTAAAATCCTCCTTCTCTTTTCTTTCTCTCCAACCTTGGAAATACTGAAGAAACAGTATTTGGCAGTTATTGTGATGTCCTTATGGTGTCCAAAATTATGAAAACACTTACAGGATGATGTATGGTCAATGAGTAACCCAGGGCAGTTACCAGGCATTAACACACAGGTACAAGATGGTAATGAATTCGTGCCCCTCTTTTCAGTTCTCAGCCTTGCAGCCACGTCTGACCTCCAGGCACTAAGTGCTACTTCTTCAGCTTTCTGCAGTTTGATGTTTGATGTGCCTGTCCAACCCACACCCCATTCTGCCAGGGTCCTTTCATCAGCACTGACCAGCTTACAAGTGACACTGTTTAGTTTCCCCTTTTCAGAAGTAAAGCCAGTGGCTTTGATGTGAGAGCTCTAGCTGTTTCTTCCCATCATCTCCAGCACTCAGCAGGCTGTGGCTGTCAGGAGCAGCCTAGCAATCTCAGACACATGCTGACTGTTTAAATCCTCCTGTATTTGCACAAGGAGGAGAGATATGACGGCTCTTCCACTGATTCAGACATCACAGTGATTTTGTACCTTCAATGCAAAGCCTGAATACAAAATACTATTAACTGTTACCACCCAGTGGAATTAAACTGTCACTTAACACTTCTTCAAGTTCATTGTATCAATCCTACACCATCATTCCATCAATTTGTCAAGGAGTCTAAGCAATGAACAAGTTTCACATGCAGGTTGAATAGCATGACACACAGCAGAAAATCATTTGTACTTATCAAAACAAAGAGCAAACCCAGACTGAGTGATCCAGACACATGGGGACACTTCACAAATTAAATATTATTGATCTTTGCGGTTCTGTTGTTAGGGGCTACATATGCTGGCTTCACAGGATATTTTGGGAGCAGGTTTAAAATGGACAGAAATAAAGACACAGACATTCGAGCTTTTCTAAGACTACATCTTTACTACTCCCTCAAGACATAAAAATGCATTCTTTTCTCCTGATTTGGACAATACATGCAGATTAAGTAACCACTGATATTTTGAATTATAAACATTTATCTGTAGGTTAGTGAATAAATAACACCTACAAATTGAGCTGGTTTTGGACTCCACCTTACTCCTGCCATCACCACGGCCCCTGCATCGAAGGGCCATAACAACTGAGGGTGTCCTTTTTGAGCTGCAAGAATGCATCACACAAGAGGTTCTGGTGATAACTACCACACCTTCACTGCAGCAGCTTCCTGGAACTCTGTAACAGAGTGGAAGTTGTCCAGAGCAACTACCTGTGTTTCTACTGTAAATGTATGTAACACTTAACACACAGCTGGGCTCTGACCCCCAGCCTGGGCTTTTGGACACTGTCAGCACAATGACAAAAGGGAAGATCTCAAGTGGATTGATCTCCTAAGATGCAGAGGATTCCAAAACATGTACAACTGCAAAACTGAAATACCTAAACTCAACAATGTACCTCCTTTGTGGAAAAGCAAAATAACATTAAGTATTTAAGAGCACTTGATAACACAATACCTCCATCTAAGCCAGGAAGCTGTTAAGAATCCAGGTGGCCAGAGCGGGATTCCTTCAGTGTGAATTTGTTTTATGTTTCACAAAATCTTTAATTGCAACTGATAGTAACACTATCATTATTAAATATTATTGAGGAAAAAAAGAAGTGTCTTGACAAAAATAGTCATGATAAATACCAACCAATGTATTGGGATTTTCCTCTTTGCACTATGATCTTGTGTCTACTGCCAGGCTATCAAAAAAAATGGATCTTACACAACCACACTGTCTCTGTGGGTTTTATCTGGTTCCTGCTGCCCAGTCCTTCCACCTATTCACTGATTTCAAGCCAGACACAATGAGGGGATCAACATCCAAAAGACACTGAAGCCTGAGTTACCGAGTGAGAGTGAAGACCCCCTAGACCTCCCTGAGAGAGGCTGCAGTGGGAGTTCAAGCTTTATTTGGTTTGCAAGGGTGCCACCGTGTGACACAAACCCGTTACCAGAAAAGGTGACAGGAATGTCCTCCTCAAGGCACTCCAGCAACTCCCTTGAAGAGATGGTGACTGCTGTGAGGTCCTTCTGCCCTAAACTTTGAGCCCATTACCGTATCTTTCGGAAGATCCTCCCCAGGTTCCCCCAGGAAAGGGTTATTGGGAATCTCCTTCAGCAGACCACCAGGAAACATACACCCACAAACGGGACAGGAACAAAAGCAAGAAGAAAAGCAACATCTAATCCTGGAAGCAGCAGAAGGCTTCCTACTAAGGTGCTTAGGTATTACAATGAGACAGGTTTCGTATGTTTTTGCCCTATGTAGCTGTGAAGGTTCCTCTGGCACTTTTTATGTCAATAGAAATAGTACTTCCTGGCAGTTTCCAGCATGGGACACTGCAATATGCTTGTTCTAAGTCCTCCTAAAATGTTGCGTGAGGGATTCTGATCTGTTTTTCACTACCTGACCTAAATTCTGTGATATAAATAGCAACCAGGTGTTAATTAATTCCCATATGCATGCATGTATGTGGATGACATGTGTTTATATACACGTGCGCTTTTTGGGACAAACCTTTTCTCAGTTACCACAGCAAAAGTAGGTCTTACACAGATAAGGACCAGATGCTTAATTAATGAGAGAGCTTTCTGCCTCAAAGGAAGTGTACTAAACCATATATACTTGAGATGCTGCCCATGCCACGGTATGGGGCCCAGAACCCTCTGCACACTTGGCATGAATTTGCAACAGAAGCCTCCACATTGTGTGATTGGAGACCACAGTTTACCTCCAGCCATGTTTGCCCATTGTGACCTAGGACAGCCCCTCAGCAGTCTGTGCTGCTTGCGGCGAGCAGACCAAGTGCTGTTCATTAGTGACTTACACAGGCAAGTGACTCGAAGGCCACGGCAGCACCTCAGCTCGTGGCTGCAGAAGGAGCCGTGCTGCCAGCATGCACACCAGCAGCCAGAAGATGATGAGAGCCCGCCAGGAACCTGCCCAGCAGGGAACACTTACCTGATGCGTATCAGTGACCAACTGAGGGTAAACTTATATTAGCAATTTAGTCCAAAGTTAGCTTCTGGAGTGAACTTCCTGAAGATGCCCACCTGCTGTGCTCTGGTTCATGCTGTGGAGCTGAATTACATTTGGATTAAGCTACACCAGGAAATGCACTCTAGAAGCACACCTAAGGCTCTCCACACAGTAACCTGACAGTGTGGACTTAGCAGCTCTGGCTACCTCTATAGGGCTGGATTATTATTCATGTATACATAGCGTGAAGCCAATCTCATGAAAAATCAGTAACGTGGATAAGTACATTACAGGACGGTGTGCCACAGTACAGGGTATCACAGCCACATCCAGGAACAGGGATGTGAAGATACTGCATGGAGATGGCTGTATACCATATATTTGTCATGCACAGAACCTCAGAACAGTTAAAGTTGGAAGGGACCTCTGAAGAACCCCTAGTCCACTCTCATATCCCCAGCTACATGTTATGTATGTGTTGTCATTTTTTCAATTAAGGAAGCCACAGTCCCAGACAGCTGGTGGTTTGTAAAACCCACAAATGTTGGCCCTAATTTTTGCACTCACAAATAACTTATAAATTATCTTTTTTTCCCTTGCATTGAGAAACAGGCTTTGAGACTCTGTGTGGGCTGAGCCTGGAATACAAAGGGTACCTGTGTCTGCCTGTGTGCTCTCCTGCACTCAAGATAATTAGCTGGACTAAGAGGCTGTCATTAGCTTGGATACAATACTGGACTAATACAGTTACACCACCTTCAGGATCTAAACTGGTCCCTGATCACGTTGCTCCGCCAGATTGGAAACATGTACCAGAAGTGCTTGTCAACCCCTCTAAGAGGGTGCTGCATCAGACACGCTTGTCCAAAGGAGTAGGAACAAGAAGGTTTGTTCCCTGCACCTGCCAGACAGCCTTTGTGAATGATGTGCAGTGTCAGAAGCTTAGCAGTGCACGTGACTTGTTTAGCAGTGATCCTTGCAAGAGAGCAAATCTCCAAGATCCAAACTTAATTCAGCTCCTGGGTAAATGACAGTACAGAAAGTACAATGAACAGTTGGAAAGGCAAACACCAGGGGTTCCTGCCTCAAGGGAGGTGAAGTCCACCATCTGGAAGCCACATGGTATGGCTTGAGGAGGCCACAAGTCAATCAGAAGTGCAGTCATTCCCAGATGTGAAGCACAAATTTGGCAGTAGGGCTAAGTGAGACTAACTTCATTCACACAAAGATGTGAACTAGCAGGTGATGTTACTCCCCTTAGACCCATTTACCTGTCTTCCCTGGGATAAATTAATGCATTTACACTTTTGACAAGTATCAGTTTGAATGCAGATTTTACTTTTAATCTTTGGAAGTGTTCTAGTACCAAACTGACCGTCTTCTCACTCACGCAGATTTTACACTTGGATACACCTCTGATTATTCTCAATATGCCAAAGACATGAAGCTTAAATTTAAGCTTGCCCCAAAATACCTACGTCAGAGGTGCTGTCCATTATCCTCTTACTAGGGATGCAGTGGATAGTGAGCTATCAGAGAATAAGAAAAAGCTCAATTCATGGATGGGACCCAAGGACCTTGACTTCGGTAGTTCCAGAGGTATCCTGCTCACTGAACAATCAGGCAGGCTGCCCCTGTGCCTAGATACGGTTACCAGTATTAAAAACCAACACTGCAGAACTGCAGTTGTGAAAATCAACACTGCAAAATAGTGCACCTAGCAGGGTGTGAGATAGACAGAATAAAAAAGGCTCAAAACTTCCTGGAAATTTTGGAAGCAACACCACTGAACCAGCTGAAGACAGAATCAGATACGCCTTTTTATGCAGCCTGGAGAAAAGGAGGCTGAGGGGGGACTTTATTGCTCTCTACAACTCTCTAAGAGGAGATTGTTGGCATCTTGCAAAATGCAAAAAAAGACAAATATTGTCTTAGTCTACTCAAAATGTTTCCTTAATACACAGTGAAATCTTTTCCTTTGTATTGGAGGCCCCACCATTTTAGTCTTCTAAATTGAAGTCGAAACTAAGAATTTATTTTTGAAAAGCAAAAATGAAATGTTTTTTTGTTTTTAAAATCTCATTCTATCTTCTTTTCTTTAAAATGCTTCAATTAATCTGATTTCTCAGACACAGCAGTGAACCTGAAATACTGCATTTCCTTGAATTCCACACTGCTCTCCTAAAGATGCCTGTAATTAGCAGAAGTGTTCCTTCATTCTTTTATGCCTTGGTTCTTTTTTTGTTCCTCCTTGTAAGGATCCCCAGTTTGGAATTGCTTATGCAGGATCAAATATGTTGAAGATAAAGTTAGAAAATATGATGAGCTTTGAACTTAGTCCGTTTTCTTTCCTAAGCACTGAAACATGTATCGTAGTTAATTTTCTTAAAACTTTAAGCACATTGAAAGCCTTTAAATTAATACAAAAGTAGGATTAAGTCTATAAAACCACACTTATTTTTATTGCCTGTATGCCTCTGGTAATAGCATTTTAAAGTAACGAGCTGGAGGCTAAAATTGGGTGAAACATTGTACTGAGTTGGCGAGAGAGGAGTTTCATTAGTGGATGGACGATTACAGAGATGATGGATTTGACAGATCCAGCCAGTGTTTTCAAGAAATCATACAATTAATTGCTCTAAATAGCAGGCATTGTAACACATTCCGCTGGAGAAGGGAATTAAATCCCACAGAAAATGGAAAGGTATTACACAAGAAGGCACTGAGGATGAAGGGCCACTTGTTAGCACTGCACCTTCGCCCCACACCCCTCACACACACAGACTGCTTTGGTACGGAAACAGCTCTTTGCACAGACAGCCCAGCACTGCAGGCTCGAGTTAGTGTGGGATCCATGTCCTTCCACACAGAGTCCCAGCATTCCCACTGTCACCTACACCAAGAAGGAACCTGCACCCCAACCACACTGCCACGCAGGTGAAAGAGGACAGAGTTTTAACGTCACTCTTTTTAAGCTGAAAAACTGTGACCCACTGCTCACAAATTTACAGTTATTAGCGGTCTTCATTTGGACAGCCTGTAGATCAAGAGGAAACAGGAAAATGAAGAGGAAATTAAATGCAATTATTTGCTAGTACAGCATTTGTATGCTGACTTCTTAGTGCATTGTATACACACATCTACATGTATGTCCACAGAGAAGGCTGTACATATGTGTTTATCTCACAGAAACCTAAGGTAAGACAAGGCTTTTGAAAACTTTAATAATTTTTTAAGGAAGCACAATCTCTCTTTAGGCTTCATATATGTAATCCAATACTCTAACCTGCTATTTCCAAAAGGTTCAGAATAAATAAATACCTGTAGACTTTATAGGAAACACATTAATACCTGTTTGTCTATAAAATGATCTGAATATGTATAAAAATGCAGTTACTGTCCAGGTGACAACTTCTTTTTGAAAGCGTATCTCAAGGCCAGACTGAAGGTTGGGGCCATGAGAACCATGGTGTCGTTTAAGGATCATGAGTTATCTTCTGCAAAGCCTAACTGTCTTTTACTAAAATTGATGAGAGATTTGCAATTGACAACAGTGAAATGAGGTCAGAGCCACAGCTGATATGACTAATAACCAAGCTACATTCATTCCATCTGTCCCACAAAATGTCTAAGAAAGAGCATAGTGTAAAACATCTCCATCCTATGCTGGTGCTCATCAAATCCTGCATAAAAGTAACAGTGAGAGCACTTGGAAGATTTCATCCTCTGAAGTATCTAAACATTTGTGCCAGAATAATTCCTCAAGTTTCCATGTAGAGGAATTTTGTGGGTAAATTACAGAATAAGAACTCAGATGACAAGAAATGTGTGGGTGTGGTTGTTGTACGTATTGTGGCAGATCCTGAAAACCCACTCGCCTATGTAGGTGCCTGAACCCTACGATGAAATGCCAACTTAGTTTTCCGTGCAGAATACATGCTGGCAATCTCCCTTTCAGGCTTTGTCTTGACAATGCAGCAAATGGCTTATGACTCCTGCTCCAAGATCCAAAACCATCACAGCTGCATGACTAAAAATATAATCCTGTGTAGTAAATTAATTCTTAATGTTCAAATTTGTTCAAAAAATGTTGACAGGTTAATTTGTATTCACAGAGTAAATGTCAGTATTTTATGTCAGTAAGGTATTTATTATTTGTGCCTCCTGTTGACTAACAAGCATCTGTCTACAGCTAGTATAAAACCTATGTAAGTTCCACAGCTGTGGCTAATTTTGGGGAAATCAAATCATATGCTCTCTGGTCTGGACCAAACTTTTATTGTTTGGTGATCTCCTGGCACAGACAAACACTACTCCTGATGGTGGAACTGCAGCTCCAGAGACAGTGCAACTTGAGATGAATATATGAGTATCTATAGAAGAATGCAGAAACAACCAAGTTTGGAGAGGAGGAACGGATCACAGACAAGATTTTTTGGTTTTTTTCTTTCCTTCTAAGTGAGATATTGATAAAGTCAAATACCAAGGCGGCGATCTCCGTACCTGCCATGCAGTTTGTCTGCTGCACTGAACAGAATACGAGCACTGCATTTGTGCCATTTCATATTACATGAACACCATTTATATTAAATGTACATGGAACTGAGAAGCACTATTTCACTAATCAAACCACGACGCTAAGCAATCACCCAGACTTCTGTCTATTCAAACATAATAATGTTTCATACTCTTCCACTTCACTGATTTATTTTGCAGCAGGGTGCATACACACACACACAGACGTGCCCATTAACTGTGCACCACAAATCTGAACAGGCGACATCTCTGTGCTTTTCATAAACCTTCCCTGGGACTGTTCTTCAGAGCTGAGACCAACGGAAGTGGAAGAGCCCACATCAGTACTAAGAACCTCTGCAAAATATGGTGATCACACCCAAACTGCCCACTGGCAATGGCCACTAGCCCACACTGACTCCCTAACCATGCCCCTGGACTGGAAGAGGGCTGCGCAGCCCAAGGCACGGGGCTGCTCTGAGGCTGACCTGCACACAGAGGGCTCAGCTCCCGGCTCACACACCTGCTCTGCCTCTGTTTAAGTTGTTTCTATAGATGCAGTGATAGTATCTCCTAGTGGCTATTTTCCTGAAGGAGCAGACCCTAATCCAAACTTCACACCTGAAACTCCCACTCTTAAGAGGCATACAAAATACTAACACATCTCTAGATTTTTAGGGTATCTAAATCAGCACTCTGGAAGGTTTTTTTTGAAAAATACAAAACCAAAAGAAACAAAACAGTAGCAACGTGTTCTATTCTTTCCTTTTAGTAAGACTAAAGAGAGATAAGAGCCATAATAAAACCATGTGAAGCAAGGACTTTGCGCTCAAAGGTCTGAAGGCAAGCACGGGCATCAACTGATCAGAGTCAGTCTTATGTAACCTTTAGGTCCTATCAAAACCCTGTAAAAGCAAAGGAAATGCTGAAATGCTCTGCTTTGGTAAATCTCCATAGATCAACCCACCACACACTGAACCCTACACCAGACACCACAGTCTGGGGGTATGAACTAATGTCCTGGGATCTTTGAACCAAGCTAAGCACTCATGAAAGGCGATGCCAGCACAGATCAGAAGGCCAGGTCTCCCAGCAGCATCCCGCCTGCAGTCATGGCCAGCAGAGGACATTTAAATGGAACATGAAAACAAGAAACCTTGCACTGTATCCATACTTGGTGCTAACCCTTCCTCCTTGAACTGGCTGTTTTCTATTTTCCATTTTCAGCACCAGCTAAACACCAAAAATCCACCTTAGTAATGAGACGTATCAGGGGATTTTGTGAAAGAAAGACTAAACCTTCAAGATACAGACAGCATAAACCAAATCCCCACTAGCTGGAACTACAGTAAGGTAGACCCAGAGGACACATGGGTCTGATTTTGCCGTGTTGCTGAACATTTCCTTTCTCATTTTCTCCCAGTTGAAGTTCCCCATTGTTGACCATCCTCTTG
Source organism: Gymnorhina tibicen (assembly GCA_013399875.1). Classification (NCBI taxonomy): domain Eukaryota; kingdom Metazoa; phylum Chordata; class Aves; order Passeriformes; family Artamidae; genus Gymnorhina; species Gymnorhina tibicen. Next base: position 331,672 of record VXAZ01006880.1, read on the forward strand.
GAACAGAAAGATGTGTGCAGCAGATTTCCATACATAGATAAACTTAATCAAATAAGACGTCTTTTCTTTTGAAAGAAAAAGAAAATAATGACTGGAAAGGCACAGGCAAGGAAATCTTCCACAGCAAATCCTGGCAATAAGTGACCACTACTTCTTAACAATGGAACACAAATTTACCTTCCTCTGTGTATATATATCAGGACCTTTTGTTGTTCATTAAATATCTTGTCACACACCTGACATCCTCACTATGTAGATTTTACATAAGCTTCCCTGTTAGAGGAGTAATACATCGCTACAAAAATGACTGTAGTTGGAGCAGTTTTATCACCACAAAATAAAACCTTTATATACTCCTGATCTCAACTAACATATCGAGCTGAACATCCCAAGAACATCCCTGGAGTGTATCCCTTTGTTCCAACCTCCAATAGGTCCTTCTCCATGTACCTGTGTGTGTCTGAGATAGTGCCCATTGCTGCAAGCAGAACAGTGTTTCCACTACCATTCTCACATAGTGCCAGTGCTGGCGGAAAGCATTTCTTGAACAAGGTCCAGTCAATATTCACTTTCCCTGATGATCCTTTCGGTGCCTCAGTTTGCTGACCTTTACGCGAGAGTGAAAGCTAATCTCTACCCTCAGCTTTTCACTTGAGGGGAGAGAAAGATGAGAATTCAGTTTTGAAGAGGTTCTTACTGGTAAATACGGACTGACAACTGAAATGCTTCCCACTCAACTTCTTTTTCCACACCTCCTTCAGCTGTCACAGACCACTAACTGAATCATATCAAACAACAGTTTCAGTTTGTCTTAGTCTAGGTAAATTTCCTACAAGGTTTGAAAACAGGGCCTAAACTTTTCGTTTCTTTTCTCACCCTGACAATTTAGCTCTGTTCCATGAGGAAAACAAAAGCATGCATCTACTGAAGCCTTTCTGGTTTTGGCACTCTGATCTTTCGTAGCCCGCCTATTCAAATTCTTTTAAAAGCACCTCTCTTTCTACACACATTTAAAACCTCCTTTCATCCAAAGTTGACAGATCTCTCTAACACAGCCACCTCTTAATAAACTCCTGTACAATTGATCCCACCTTCCACCACTGGTCCAAAACAAGCACAGACCTCTACAGCCACCTCATGTGGGAATACAAACAGCAGATGACCGCCGCATCCAGAGGAGAGCAATAGTTAGGGTAGTCCAAGGATACAGAAGGGACAGAACTGCAACCCTAGGGTGGTCCTTCCATCTCTGAGCTTCTTCTTCATGGCTCTGATTATTTGTTGACAGTATCTAGTTAAGTGATTGCATTGTCAGAGGAAATGCTACATAGGGCAGATTAAACTGCTGGGCTGCCACCAAAACAAAAATGTACAAATTCAGTGCAGAAATTCCCTGCAAAGGCAAGGCAATAGCAAATGATAAATTCATTATTTCTGTCACAGTCCCGTGAAAAGCGAGAAGAACCTCACAGATTTGTGCTCTGTTAGACAGGGGGATTGTCCTATTTCCAAAGCAACCAAAACTAATACTTTCTAACCTTCCATTCCTCCCAAGCCAGCTGCTGGGGGCCACTGCACAGACAGTCAGTTTCTTCTTCTGACCAGTAATGGGACACTTGTGTGCACACCCTCCCAGACATGTGTTGGGTTATTTAAATCAGCTCAGTAAGTCTTTCAGCCTGAGAGACACAAAGGCAATATAAACAGAGCTTCCTTTCGCGCTCTGTCCTTAGAGAGTCCTATCCTGAGCAGATCATGCTGATACAACATGACAACATCCAGGGATAAAAGGGAGGCTCACACTAAACGCAGTCTAATACTAGGCAGTGTTATAAGAGGGCAAGCAGAGATCAAGGAAATCTTTTCTTTTCTTTCCTACTACCAGCAGGTCTGTAAACTGAACAAGCCCCCCACCTCATCAGGGAGCGATGAAGCACGCGACTCCTGCAATCCTGGCATGGGTAGGGACAACGGTTTCCTTCCAAGGGACGTTACCAGAGCTGAACTGTGTTTGCTTTTCTTTAAAGCCTCTTGTAGAACCCTTTGCCCTTCCCAGCATTTCTCTTGCTAGAACTTTAACGCATTTGGCACAGAACTGCAAAATTGCACAACTCCTCAAGAAAGTTGAATTTGTTTGTTGCCGTTTGAAGGGACGGCTGGGGGGACAGGTTTTCGAGTCTTTTTGAAATTATAATATTAATAATAATAATAATCGTTATTATTACTACTATTATATTTAGGAAGAAGCTTCCCTCTCCCTTTTGAGTGAACCATTCACTTGTACTCTTCTTTCAGGCAGGTGGTTTAAGCTTCATCTGCCCTCCAGGGGTTAAATAAAGAAGTGATGGGAGGAAAACCAAGACCTTTTCAGTGGCTCATATTTGAAATTTTTTCCCTCGCTCTCTTCTATATGTGGATCGTCTGCTTCTCGTTTCCTCTCGCTCCCTAATTATTCTGTTAGGGAATGGCGAGGGGCAAGGATTAACAATGAAGCAGATGACAGGAAACTGTTACCAAAAGAACAATGCCGGGCATCTCCCCCATCCTCCCGTTCCTCCCACCCAAGAGATGGTCCCCCTCACCCTTCTGTCGATGCCATGGTTCCGAAAAACCCCCTGTCTTCTCAAGGGTCCAAGGGATTAATTTGGACAGCAGGGCGCGAAGGAGGTTGGCTCTTTGGTATAACCCTCGCTCACGTCTGGGAAGGAGCACGCAATTCCTTGTAATCCTGGGGGCTCCGCAGGGCGAGGATCCGGCAGCTCCGCTCCTCGGCTCTCCCCCACCCCGCCGTCCCAGAGCAGGCTCTCGGGTGCCCCGGGGACCGGCGCTGCTGCGCCGCGGCCGCCCAGCAGTGGCCGGCGGGGCGAGGAGGCGCTGGCACCTGGGCTGCGATCCCCGGCGCCCTCCCCTCGCCGCGGGGAGCGTGTGCGTGTGTGCGCGGCTGTGTGCGAGAGCTGGGGGGCGACTTCACATCGGCGCGGCGCTGGCTGAGGCTGGATTGGAAGGTTTAGCCCTCGAGCCGTGGATTTGCAGTCAATCCCTCTCTATTTTAGGCACGGGCTGACATCACGAGCCGTTGTTACTCCTATAAACCCCCCCCAACAGCTCCTTGGCAGCAGCGGGGGGGGCGGCGAGCCCCTCGCAGGGGGAGGGCCGGGCGCCGCCGACCGCGACCTGCCCCGTTCGCCGCGGCCGCCACCGCCTCCCGGGGCAGGCTCGGGACTCCGGGGAGCCGGCCGGGAAGGCGCGACCACACGGACACGCACACACACCCCCGCTCGGGGTGTCCGGCTGCCGCCTCCCACCCGCCGGCGAGCGGGGCCGGCA
>VXAZ01006880.1:335251-425920 GCA_013399875.1 Gymnorhina tibicen
GCCCCGCCCCGCCCCACCACGGCGGGGGCGCCGCGCGTGGCCGCGGCCCGGCGGACCCGGGCCCGGGCATCGCCCAGGGCATTTTTGCAGCGTAGGGCAGGAAGTTTTTGTCCTGTTCAGTACCCGCAGTCGGGTGCTGGGGCTCAGAACTCTCGTGTCACGCTCAGACACTGCCACACACCTTCGCTCCCGTTTCGCTCAGCTGAGGCTCTGCCCGCCAACCTCAGTGATGTCTTTCCATCCAAGTCTGACGAACCTGATATCCCGTTTCACAGGGAACAAACATTTCTGCCACAGCTCGTTCCCTCTGCACCGAGGAGATGGCACAGACAGCCAGCAGCCATGCGGAAGCCCCCTGAAACGATAAGGAGCTGGGAGGCTGCAGGGACTGCACAGCTGAGCAAAGCCTGCCTGACCCTCCGCACCACTCCCACTCCCCCAGGATGCTTTTCCTGCAACCAAGCCAGTTCCAGTTACTTGCCCTTAAAAATGGCAGGATGCAGCCTATCACGCAATCCCCAGTCCTAATCAAATACACTTTTTTTTCTTGTAATCTTACCATGGATGTAGGTTTTCAATGGAAATAATTTACAAGGGCAATTCTGTGAGAGTCGCTGAGGGTGCCTGAAAAGAGCTTGTACTTCAGTATGTCCATTTCCTTTCAGTGCTCTTTTTCAGCTAAGCACCCTGGCTTTTGGAAGTAATTTAATGCAGCCCCAAAAACATACAAAGGAAAACATACACTCATCCGAGTGAATAAGAATGCAGAGAGTGTTTTGCTCTCCTCTTTCCATAGCAATATCCTTATGGCCTTTCCAGAATGCACAGCTCTTTTTCCTTGGAGGGAAAACGAGCTGCTATCCATGCTGTGCTATTTCACACCCTTTCTCCAACAGATGGCACAGATCCTCACCTGTTTAGAAAGACATGTTTGAAATAGTTCTACATCTTAAAAATAGAGCCAAGCTATCTAAGGGATTAGAGATTCCAGGTCACAGGTTGCTTTTTTTCAAACATTTATCCCTATTTCTCCTCGTTATTTGCATTAGATGCTAACCCCTGCAGAATTCTGCTCAGTCTGTAACCACGAAACTACTGTGGGTAAGCCTGACAGAAAGGATGGGCAAGCTGGCTCGTAATTCCTGGGAATACTAGATGCAGTACAGGTGCTTGGATATGTTGATATGACTGCTCACTTGTACATGTGAATACCTATGTCACACAACCAGAGAAATAAAACATTATGGCGGCATTTAGAGATAGCCAGATTTGAATCTAGGATTCAAACATGATTGAGGTCCAGAAATAGAAGTAAATGCTGCAACCTCATCCTCCTTCCGTAAAGGACTGTGCTAAAATCTGAATCCTGTGGTTGAGAGGTGTCTGGCTATTTTCTTGCTTCTGCTTTCTTTGAAGAGCATCATGACTGTAAAAAGAAGGGGTTGAATAGTGCTGTGCATGCACAGCTATAGCAACCTCCTGAGATTTTAATTCCATGAATTCCTACAAGTTTCTCTTCAAGAATGTACTTTTGTGTGATATACAGCCAGTGAACAGCTATATTGTTGCTGTCCAAGCCCAGAAACTTTCAGCTATTCATTGCCAGGTCTGTGAGTGATTTGAAGCCAAGTGGGGATGGGATTCAACACTGACGAGCAGTTAAAGGATCAGTAAATACTAAAATATGGTTGATCTTTAGTAAAAAGGAGAAGAGTGAAGTCTAAAGCTGGAATTAAAACAGACTTTTGCAGATCTGTTTGGACTGGACAAATCCTAAACGGAGAAAAAAGCATTTGTCTCTCTCAGTTGCAGCAGTGGAGAGCAATAATGCCATGGAAAGCAATGCAGTCATGGTGTCATAACTGAGAAGACAACTAGCTCACAGGTCTTTATGATTTGTGTTTACCATTAAATAATACAATAATTATTTAGAGTGTAGAAACTCTCATTTAATGTAATCGTGAAAGAGCTTTCTCATTTCATTCTTTGTCATTAGTGTTAGGAAGAAACACATGTTGACTTCTGCAAGTTTGTGCTTCTCCAAAACTGACACCTAATTTCCTCTAACCCATTCTGTCAGCAGGGGAGTACCACACATTCATTGGCATGTGTTCCTCCCGGCAGAGGAATGAAACACATCATGTTTTTCGCATTTAATTCTGGATTTTTGTTGCTGTTGTTGCCATGCAGTTTGTTGGCCAAGCATAATCTCCTGGCAGGAGAAGACAGACAAACAAGATAAAGACGATCAATATACTTTGATTGTAGCCCTTAAACTTTTTGATTTAAGCAACATCATGTGGTCCTATTGCCAGTGAAAACAAGAAAAGTGCAAAAGCAAAACACAGTAAGTATTTCTGCCAAGAAAATAAAAAATAAATTACATGGAATGATGTCCAATACTAATTGTTCTTTTAGCAGCAGTTTTCAGATTCAAAAGTGGGTAGAAACTACTGAATGCTAAGAAACTCTTAACGAGATTTTACAGCATTAGAGAATCAGAGCTGAAATCAGACTTGCTAACTTCAAGTTGCCATAGCCATGCAATAGGCAGAACACAACTTCAGCATCTGAGTCCTTGGTAAGAGCACTAAATCTTTTCATCAGATCCCCACCCTTCACATCCAACTACTGCTGTAAGCTGGTTTGGGCACTGTAATAATTTGAAGGTCCTAAAAATTCCAGGGTGTTACATATGACTTATCAAGAAATCATTATTGATGGAAGACAGTCATTACCGTCTCTCCTCCCCAACTTTTTTAGGATTAATCTCCAGTCTTTGGCCATGACTGAATAGAGAATAGAGAATGGTTTAGTGAAAGAGCAGTGACTAAGGACCATGAGGACTGCCAGGTGTCTCCCTGGACAACATGCCCAGTGGGAGAATCTTACCCTTTGATGTCATACAGTTCAGCCTCAGTTCAAGAAAAGCACCTGCTAAGTGTGAGACCTGGACATTATTCTTCACCCTGAAGAGCTACAGAGGAGTAGTTTTACCACAAATGTATGGGAACTAATGGAAACTGAAAGTTTTCCTGAGGTTTTCATAGTTCTTTGAAATAACCCATTTGGAAAAAGTGTATTTAAAATATGTTTCATGTTTTTTTCATCTATTTAGAATACAAGGTGAAAGAGAACTCCTCTGTACATTTCATTGTGGTGGTTCATGTACAATAGCAGCACTGGGTGTATTAAGAAAAAAAAATCTTGTTATTTATATAGTCCTTGAATTTTGTGCTGATTGTGCCTTTTAGTGTTCCTGAAGAGTCCCAAGTGAGAGTGACATGCAAAGAGACATGGGCAGTAGAGAGTTCCTAGAGTGTGACACAGATAAAGCAACAATGGATCTAAATAATGTCAGACATGAGTATGTAGGTTAAAAAAACAAACCATGGTTTATTTAAATGTGTAAAGTACTTGGGAGGGAAGAAGATTACATTGTACTATGGCAGTACAGACAGCACATACCGTAACAAGCTCATCCATCGTAATGCATTCAGGCTACTCTTTCCAGACTCTTAATCCACTCAGTCACACAGATCTTTGGGAGAGGCTCACCATCAATTTCTCCAAGCAACTCCATACTACAGATTAATTTCAGACAGAATTTACCATCCTGTTTCTGCATGTCAGACTCAGGAGCAGAACATCATCCTCCCACCAGGGGAGACAGTCAAAATATGGCAAAACTTCTCATGCACCAAGACCTTCTGTCAAGGGTTAAGTAAAAGTAGCCTGATGAAATATCTGATCCTAGGACAAATTACCAGGCTGTCTGCCTTAACCTTATCCCAGTTGTGTCTCATCACTGGGATGAGAAGCCTAAAGTAGCAGAGACTGAGAGAGATATTATATTATAAAATGCCATTTCCAGACTCAGATTTTTATTTCATGTTCTTCTCAATCCAGTCTTTGAAGGGAAGAGCTTTGGTGTAGCCACTGTACAGTTCTAGGCTGCAAGTTTTATCATAACCCCAGCTCACTAATCCCATCAGGTGCCACCTTAGCTCAGGAGATGCTTTTCCTGGCAAAGTTATGGCTGCAATCCCACCAGTCTCAGCAGGGCAGATATTGGAAAAGGCTGTGTGGTCTTGTTTGGCACAGAACATACTGTCAGTGATGCTGACTTGTATCCCATTATCCTCATACTGTTGCTCACACAACAGTGAATCCACCATCCGAACAACTCCCATGCGGATTGTGTCATTCTTGTATCCGGGATCTTTAATGTCAGCCAATACCTTCCAGCCAGTAACCATTATCTTTAAATCCTCTGTGGATGAAGTCAAGTCATGAGAAGATGACAAGCAAATGGGTTGAACACGACTGCTGATCCTGGCTTTGTCCAAGAGTTTTATGACAGCTATATCAGAATCAAGTAATATAGGGTCATAATTGGGATGCACTATGATGGCAGAAATCTGGAGAGGAAACAGAGTAGGAAGAATTTCAGGGTTAATAGCAATGGCAAGTCAGCAGCACTCTTTCCATACTACTAAAATACATGTTAGTTTATTTTACATACTTCTCCTCTACCCCCACCTATGGTGTTCTTTCACTGAAATGAGAAACATGCACAGATCAAACATCTTCTGGGGTTTTTTTTTTTCCTTAGATTTCAGGACAGTTTTTATAGCATGAAACACTTCTTACTCAAAAGCAGTCAAAAAGGACATTTTTTAGCAAAATGGGGAGTTAATATGCAGTTCAAGTTTTTCTACTGTGTACTGAATAAGTTTTACCTGCCATGACACCTTCAGCCTGTGGAATTTGGATGGGAGTAGGGCTTTGAACTAAAATGTTACCTTCTTATTGAAATGCAACTGACTTCCCACCAAAAAAGAGTACTAGCAATACATTACATAATGTTGGGGCCAAATGTTTACTGCTTGTTTCCTTAACGAAATGCTACAAGAATAGATAGGATTCCTATAAGGAAATACTGTAAAAAAAAGTAATATATTTTCTTAAAGGAAAAGTATGAAAAAGATGGGCTTAGAGAAAGAAACTAAAAAGGGGTCAGGAGGGAAAGAATCAAGTTATTTATGATGTTTTGGGTAAAATCCGTTAATTAACTCAGATAGACACCCCGCACTTCCCCCCAAAAAGAGACACACATACCCAAAATTGCTGTATTTCTCCTCAGTTTGACTTCAGTCTTTCTAGTTCTACTTGAAAAAAGCAAATCACTCTGGTGAGCCCAAGGTGCTATTTTTGGAGCTGGAGTCAGACATAAACTTCTTTTCAGTTTAGAGCTGTACGGCCTTGGGGCTGAGAAGTGAAATGTGCTCATGGCATCACACCAGGATTTAGAACACAAGTGTTTCCCTCATAAATTATGCTAATCAATTTTGACAGTAGCTGGCATCTCTTCTACTTTTTTTTCTGGCAATATCACTCAAGATATTATGGCCCACAGAACCTGAGCTATTTTCTTAATACTCTGTGTTAGGGGTGAATGTATTAGTTGGACGGCTTTGAGGAATTCAATGAACTGCAGCATGTGCCCTTCTTGTGCCATGGCACTTGAGTCTCTACACATGCATTTCAAAGAACAGCAGCTAGGAGAGTGTATTGCCCAACGGGTAACCTTTTTCTCCCCATACAAGACAGATGTGATCAGCATCTACCTGTGCTCATCATTTTTCACTCCTGTTGAACTTACTCACCCGCAGGTTCTGGATGGTCTTTTCATCCCTGTCATCGTCTCTGAAGAATTTGCCCAGAACCACCTTGAGCTCTGCTGTCTTGAGCACGATGGTCTTGCCCAGGTCAGTGACACAGTGAGCTGCCACCACCACGGTGCGCTCATTCACCAGGGCCCCGCTGCAGATAAGGATCCAGGCCCCTTTCCGAAGGCTGTTCTCCTTCACCCCGCTGGCTGTCCGATAGATGGCTGCTTGCCATGGCCACCTCGTAGAGGTCACTGCCTTCTGAAGGGTGATGTTTTCTGCTTTTCCACAGACTGAGGAAACATGAAGCAAAAAGTAGGTAACACCTTCTCCCCAAAAGAATCTGAGTATTATTGATTCCTTCTTAGGACGTGCCAAAAGAAACTAAACTGCGTGAATATGAAGGACAGTTGTCTCATTAGCCTCTGTCTCTGACCTGCAAAATTATAGGAGCATTTATGTAACTTTAAAAAAATAATTCAAGTTTTCCATTATTATCTGAATTCCTGGGTAAAGTAGGAATGTGGATTTAGCACTTGACCAGGTGAATTTTCACAACAACCTTATTGAGCTGCACTTTAATGAGATGCCTGCACAAAGAAATGGAAAGAACACCCCTGATTCTTGTCTATCATAAAACGCCATAAAGCTATCAGTGCACTAAAATTCAGCCTAGGCAGTCACAGTGTAATTGTGAGGCCTCCCCTGGCACGAATCTTTGTACAGGTCAATTCATGCCTATAACAACAGACTTGTCTTGCAACAAGAATGTTGAAGCAAGTGCATCTAAATCAACAGTCATCCTGGGGAAAAGAAAAAACTCTGCCTTGTTCTAGGAATACGTTATCCAGGCTTGGACCTGGGGTAAAATCCCTTCTATTATGACAGGTTTACTTCAGTTGAAAGAGTTACATTGCCTGGTTACATTTTTCAGTCTCCCTTAGGAGACTACTTCTTCCTGGGATATAGTGTGTGCATGTCCATAGTGAAAAAGATTGATTATGACACTTTTCAAAATACATTATATGATCTCAAAGTAAAACCACAAACAAGAACAATAAAAATTTGTTTGTTGTTAAGATCTACTTTTCACAGTTTGCTTGATGTCAGTAGTAGCGTTTACCAAATCTTGTGACATTCTTACCCTAACTTACTTTGTGCACTAGCTCTGGATAAGATTTTATTGGGACTTACAGTTTGCAATATGAACCCTTCCTTAGCAGGGTTTATTAAAGGAAGAGCCTCTTTAAAATTGCAGACTCTCCCTTCTATTGCTTGAACTTAATGCTTTTGTCAGCTGTGTGCCAAAGTATACAAACAAAAGAAAAATCCCATTTGTAGTAAATAATACAGAAAAACATGAAGTGGTAGTAGGAAAGCTATTTCAAATCAGGATAAAGACTCACTACACCTTTTGCTCAATAAAAGAGTAGAAAAATTAATGGCAAATTACAGTGCTAAAAGCCTGATCACTTTACCATCAACTCAAGTTCTACTCGTGGATAAAAACACACATATATCCTTCAAGCTCCTTTATTGCTCCTTTCTCCCAGCTGGAAGTATAGGCAGCCTACACTTCTGTGACTCCCTAAATATCTAAGATGAACACACACCCTGTTCCCTCATTCACCCAAGAGATATGCACATTTTTTTCCCTTGGAGACTCACTTGGAATACACACAGGGGCTCTCCCACTCCATTTTCCTGTCTTCAGGCAAGTCCTCCTGCTGCTGCCCAGGCGGCGGTAGAAAGGAGAAACGCACTCGTACTGGAGCTGAGTGTGCAAGTGCTGGTACCCTGGGGGCAGTTCTCCAAATGGCAGTGCTGGCTTCTTGGTTGGATAGATTTGAAGCTTTTGCTTGCTGAATGCAGAAGAGTAAAGTTGATGCAAAGGTGTTTCTCTGTTTCAAGGCACAAAGAACACAGTAATTATAATATTATAAAAGCAATCATGACCATAACTTTATCACCAGTTGTGTTAAGTATCATTTAAAATCATGTGAAGTTCGCTTGTGAAAGAATAAGGAAAAAATGTAATTCCAGCATAGTTTAGCAATACTCCCATTTACATCCCAGCTATTTTATTTACATATATATGCACACATATACAATTACACGTATGTTTATACATATCCTATTTGTGTCTCTTTTTTCGTTTTACAGTTTCTGAATTGCAGTCGGGTTGCCTCTGAATGTGGAAGTTTTTTCCATTCACAAAAGGACTGAGATACCATTTTTTAAATAAAGAAATTACACCTGAATTAGGCATTGTCATAATTAATTCTCAGTAGAGGGGAGCTAGGCACATCTTTTCTCTAGTGAATATTTTAATAGACAGTATCAGAAATTGATTCAGATTAAATGATGTTGCTAAAGTTGCTTGATTTAGCAATTAACAGAGATAATTGCCTTACCACAGAGATTTCATAATTTCATAATCGCTAAGCTTCCACTTAGAAATTGTACTGATTATCTGAAACAGGGCACATAATTAAGAAATAAATATATGCACCAGCTTAGATATGGACCATAAGTTTGACTCCAGTCATACTTCAATTTTTATCACTTAGAATGCATCCCTTGCTCTAATGCTTAAAAGCTTATATCTACAAAAAAACCCCTTTTTATGTCTGAAAAATTCAGCAGGAAATTAGTTTCCCTTGAGATTTCTGGTACTGCCTACATCCAGAAAAGACATTATTTTTTTTCTCATGATGATTTCATTTTTTATCACAGAGACACAGACACCTCCATTGTTTCCAATCTGTGAGGCGATATAGAACAGGAAAGTAAAGTTACTAAGAACAAGAGCAATGACAAGTCTCTTGTATATTGGAAGAAGGATGAGAGCTGCTGTGGCCATACTTAGTTTGCCAGGGTCCCATTCCAAACTCACAGGTGACTTGCAATATTGCATAATCCAGACTTTGCCTCACTATTGACCTATCAAATGGAGATTCTACTTCAAGGGATTAAAAACAGTCCACAAACATGAGATGCCATCATCTCATGGCATCTTATGGATGGGAGGCATGTATGTGCTCTCAATACAGCTGGTATTCATATCTGAAACATTTAGCCTAAAAAGACCTGTATTCAAAGGTTAATAGAGAAATCTAAGCAAGAAAAATCCCCTAATGGATACTAAAGCCTCATGTCGGCTTCTCAGGGCCATCTCTACAATCATACATCACAGACCTGGAGAGTGGCAGAGTGACTGGGAAGTATATGCTTGCCTTGTTCCTCAAACCTTCTCCAGGCATCTGCTACTGGCTGTTGCCAGAGACAGGATAGGGCTTGAGCTGGACCTTTATTCTGACCTGATATGACTGTTCTTAAGACCAAAGATGAGGACAGCTCTTGTACTGCATCTAAAATTAAATGAGTCATGTATTTCAAAAATAACCCTGAAATGAGAAATTACTACTTGGACGAAAATGAACCTGAACATTGCAACATAACTAATTCAGATTGGGTTTATTTCAAGAAATCATCAGAAGGGTAAGCCCAGGAAGGGTCTAATCTTTCATTCCTTCCTCTCCTCCTACTCTACTTCCTCCCCTCCATCATGCCCAGCCTATATAAATTGTGCTATATTGCTTTGGATGGTGAATCATCCTGGGAGCAGATTGCATCGCAATACCCTCTTCTCTCCTTGTGCTCTCCCTGTGCTCTAAGATGGCACATATTCACATTTTAACACACATCAGTAGCCCCAAGGAACTGTTCTTAGACTGTTCTCATGGTCTGTCATGAGCTTGCAAGCAGAATTCCAACATCATCCTGTAGTTTGCCCGTCTCTATCCGTGCATTTCTTCCTGGCTGCCTCCAGTAGCTGGCAACCTGTGCTTAATCAGACCTCCCCTCCCAGCAGCTCTCATTGCTCAATTATCAATGGATTTGTAGGAATTGCTGCTCAGGCAGGCTAAACGCATGGAGTGAAAAGGAGAGGAGGGGAAAAGCAATCACATTTTTTCTTTAAACTGTAGTTGAGATATTGCATTCTCACCTTGACTGAACCTGCATTGGAAGCACTTTCTGTCTCACCAGGTCAGAGATCTTTGGCTCTCTGCAGGCTAGAAAAAATATAATGTTGCACAGTACTATTTCACATTCACAGCTCAAGTGCTATGGTTCATACACATTTCCAACCTTTCCTCTCACTAACTACAGTGGACTGGATTAAGAAAAGATGCAATTAAGTAGTTAAGTTACGTGCATTAGATCCTAAAACCTAAAGCCTCGGAAAAATACTTCTCCACAGTTCACAAGATCTATCCCATTTACAACAGTGAAAGCTACTGAACATCCTCTGCACTGGCACTTTCAGACATGAAGGAAGATTTTTTCCATCATTCAGCGTGTCTGAATCCCAGACTTACACCACTACAGCTGCTGGTTTAGTATCAGAGCAAACTTTTCCTGTAATGGAATTACAAAAAATAATATATAATAATATATAAATAATATATAAAAATACTTAATTTCCATCTGTGTAGCCCAACACAGCTAATCCCAGTGAGCAGGCACACAGAGAAAGGCTGCAGGATGTTATGGACTTCTAAGAGTCTGTTTGTGCAATTCATGGAAGGAATTGGACACCCTGATTCAAAGGAACACCTCAGAGTTACCTGAATATGCATAAAATAACAGAAAGGAGATCTAAGATTTCTAGTTTTGCATATTCAGTTTAGTTACTTTAAGAATAGGATAAAATATTCAGGTTTATCAGTTCAAATAACTCTGCCAGGGTCTCTTTCCTGCTGCCCTGAGTGGAAGAAAAGGAACCTTCCAGGATGGATTTTATCTGCACGCCTGAGCACTTGGGCTCTGTGTAATTTAACAATATCTAGTTCTTTGTGATTGATTTATATGCTAACCATTATGTCAGTATCACAGTAAGCATCAATAAAGATGCTTTCCACAGATGATTATATGCTTCAGGGAGAGATTATTTTCATCCAAAACAACAGAATAAAGCAAATTCCCCAGGGGACAGACATATTTCTTTATATTACCATCATTTCAGTTTAAAAAAAATCCATATGTCAAGAAATTGCTTTCGTAAAATGAATTTAGCAGTTCCCCACCCCAAATTCATTCATTCGTTCATTCATTCATTCATTCATTCATTCATTCATTCATTCAGGGTTTCCTACACACTTAGTAGAATAGCTCCAGGACAAGAGCATAATTCCCTTTCTAACAAAGGGTTTAAAGGTGTGATTCAGTGTTTTGATGAATACAGATAATTTAATCATGTCTTCAAGGCTGCAATGTACAGGCTCTGCCTTTTGCACTCACGACTGGTCCCATTGTTTTAAAAGGATTGTGAGAGGACAGCTATTCCCTATGACAGCAACTGATTGTTAACGGTCTCATGAAACAATTATTTCATTCTATTTCAATTCCCTCCTGATCTTCTTTGATTTTGATCTTATGCAGGTTCAGTCCTAGAATGAGGACAATAAGGGTCTTAGGGAACATTCCTTTCCCTGTTTAAAGATGGAATCTTCTGGAATCATTGGCATCTTCTCTCTCTGAGTATAGCAGCCAGTAGAGCTGGCAAACCACCAAACTCAGGTATCAGCCAGGCAGCTTATTCTTAGCAAAAATGATTGTTTGTCCAGTGCAAATGATATTAAAGACAATCCAGTAAAACCATAGCAGCTTGTGTGAGTTATGGTAAAAAAGTTTGTAAACTACCTTTTATGCAGATTGGTTGCTTCCCTGACCATTGTCCATCGTCTTGGCAGGTCCTCTGTTCATTGCCACTAAGAACATACGAGTTGTTACAAAAGAAAGCAATGACTGTGCCAATTTTTGCATAGCGTCCATTCAAGAGCCCAGTGTCTTCTACTACTCTTCTGTAGCCATTGAGTGGGCCACCAGGATCTGAGCAGTTTTTTTCTTCTAGAACTAATGATAGGGGAAAAAGATAGTAACCATTTTATCAGGATCACTACATTATTTTCACCCATCAAATTGCTTGGCATTTCATTTAGATGTTACTAAACAATCTACACTTTAAGAAAGACGTCTTTTCAAGACCCATCTGGGATCCCTGTCTTTGAAAATGTCAAATATTAAAGAAGAAATTATAATACAGAGATGTCTGTTTATAATACACACTTTAGTCTCACTGAAAGCATAAGATTCTCAAATTGGTAAAAAATCTCAAATTGTTAAAACCTTAAGAAATAGCTGACAATCCTGAAAAAGAACCTTGACTTTAGATGATGTTAATGTCCCATTAATATTAACAAGGCTTCTTCAATAGCATAAAAGGCTGCACTTAAACTATTTGCAGGAAACAGGCCCTTGGCATTCTTTTCCCTTTTCTGTATTTTCAATACTTCACTGCACTTGGATAATAAAACTAGACTACTTAATTTTGCTTTTATGTGTGGTTGCATTTTGTTTTCTTAGCACTGAGAGAGATATCTCAATAATCCAGGGAAATACAGGAATTGAAAGAGAACATATGTATGTATTTACTGACAATAAAAATTTAATATGAAAAGCTTACTCATGCTATATTCTGCCTATAAAACCTCTTTTAGTTCCTCCTTCCCAGTATTTTCCACTTCTTTTTAATTATTGTTGGTTTTTTGTTTTCTTTTATTTTCTCAATAAACTTAGATTTTTGGCCTAAATCTAGAGGACAGTATTCACTATGTGATGCTAGAAAATGATTTTTCCTTTATTTTTAACTCCTCTACTCTTTCTGTTTAGCAGCTGGCAAGGTACTTTTTTTCCTTTTGGATTTCACCTCAGTTTTCTTGTCAGGACAACAGTAACGTGCAATTCTGTTTAATTTCTCTGCCTGGTGTCTCAGTGCATGATAACCAGTGAACATCTAGTTTAGACAGCTGGTGTTGGTGCTGCTCACAGAGGGCCCAGAGGACTGGGACATATTAAGTGACCCAAAATTACCTCTTCATATCATTGCTTCAGACTCGGCTGCCTGCTGAGCCTCAGTTCACAAAAGCACCAACACATAACAAAGCACTCGGACATTTATTTAAATTGCTGTGAAATCAGCACAGTTACAGTGCAAAGGTATGGCCCTGTCCTGTCACAAAGTCATACCTTGTGCCACCAGACAAAGCCCAGCTCAGCAAAGCATGTAAACACACAGCCAGCTATAACAATGCCACTTCAATGAAGAGCATGTGCTTTTAACAGGGAGTATATCATTCAAGCTAAGTCTGTATTTCAGTGTTGTCTTTACAAGCATTGGATTTTAGCATATGCTGAAGGCTATGTATGTACTTAAATATTTTTCCACAAGTCATATTCAGTAAACAAGGATGTCTGAACTTCCTCTCAACCAGGAGAAAGGGAAAAGCAGAGAGCGCTGTCTCCTTTTTATTCGGCTCCATTTTCCTTCTTTGTACCTCACAGGCTCTCTCACTTGTGAGCCGTAAGTGGCTGATAACTTGATAGCAGCTAAAGACTACAGAGAATCCCCCACAGAATACGCTCTATTTGCAAGTTGCCTTCTGCACTGATGCCTGGAGGCATCATCTGATCAGCAGAGTGCGAGTTTCCAAATGTAACAAAAGCTTGACCATGTAAGTCACTTAAGGCCTTCTCTTATTTCAGTACTTTGACAGTAATTGTCTTCTTCCTTAGGCTCAGGGTTATGACCTTTTTTGATTTATTAAAAACAAAGAGAAAACATCTGGGAAGGAGAGACCTAGCACTTCAGTGACTGCCAAGTCTAGAGACAGCTCTTTCTATAGATCTTTAGCCAGGGCCATCACGCAGCGGGGACTTGGCACGATCCTGATGTTACATTTACTGCAATTGGAAACTTTTCTCTAGATAGAAGAATACCTATTCCTTGCTCTTTGAAATGAACTTATATGCAGCTGTTTTACAACACTCCCCCCAAAATTTACACTGTTTGACATAACACACTTGTAAAAAACACTTTCTCAATTGAAACAAATTATTCTGGAATATGGAAATGAAATTGTGCAATGCAAATCAACTAAAGAAAATTTAAAGTCTCTTTGGATGGTAAGAAGTTTTACAGCTGAACCAATGTGAATGGTAGGCACGCCATCCTGCACAGTCAGAATGAATGGAAGTTTCTTTTTCATCAGTTTTTGTCTAGGATGGAAATTCTGTTGAAATAAGAGTCTAATGTTCATACAGTAAGCCCCTATTCACCTCCACAGAGTGCACCAGACTTCTGCAGAGAAGGTGTCAGACATACAGAGTAATTGAAGTAACTATTCATTGTTGCACTATGTCCCTCACTTGGCTTTGGTCCTGGACATTTTCAATCTGTGTGTAAGAAGGATATATGCCTAAAGACTTTGAGGTTATTAATTTTCAGTGAATTGATGTTTCAGTCAGACCTTTTTATAAAAAAGTCTTGCAGGCTGGGGTTCCAGCAGAGTAAAATAAGAATTCCTACTGTGTTTTAAAGACAGGAAGACAAAAGGACATGTTATGTCACAGACCTACCCAATTTCAAGTGAGATTTAGATAGTCTAGTTTCATGGGAATACACTGGCCAAAATATTTGATAAGAAGTAAAACTTAAAGTGACCTTACCACATTCAGGATGATGTGTTGACCAAATCCCATCAAGCTGACAGTAGGCAACACGGCTGCCTTTTAAGCTGTAACCTGCGTTGCACTTGAAGTAAACCCGGGCCCCGTATTTAAAGTCATCTCCTTCCACAATACCATGAGCGGGAGCACCTGGAGTCCTACACATCACCACTGACAGTTCAGATATTTCAAAAAAATCCACTTTATTACAAAAACAGGACTGTGTTAGGATGATTCTTTACTTAGAACATTGAAAAACCAATTACAATGGACACAGGAGTCAAAATTATAAGACCGGTATATGCTGATCTTTAGAAAGTTGTTTAGACATCAGCTCTACACACACTTACATCCCACTTTTCAAAACCTATCTAGATCCATTAGGTTCAACAGGATTACTCTGAAGTGTCACATGATCATGTGCAGAAGTGTTTGAATCATTAGGGCTCATTTGCTCAGAATATCAGTACCTGAAGTACTTTCCATCTTAACAGGGGTTTTGAATGAACTATCATGCTTGGTCAAGAAAAAAATTAAATCCTTAAAAGCCTTATACTGAAATTCTTTCAAATTCATCTTTGCATTTTATATAGATTTTCAGATAACATCTCAGAAATATTAACACATCATTATTTGTGTAAATTAAACATTAACATAATTACATTAAAAAGGAACTTTGATATTTATTAAACTGGGATATTTACCCTTTCCACAGGATTTGCTCTATTGGGAAAATACAGATGATGGTCTATATAAGTACTGCAAGTAGTAAATAAGAAATTAAGCATCAAAAGCAAGATTTTTCTGACAGCATCAAGCCAACCATGCTATGGTCCACCTAGCACAGAAACTTGTCCAATTGTGGTAAACAGTAGAGTTGAAGGAAGGACTAAAAAACCAGAACAAGCATATAGAATACTTTCCCGGCATATTCTGTCAGCATTCAGAAGTCTGAAGCTCAAGGACTACCTGAACTACAATGGTATTTTTGGTATAACATATTCTGCTGATATTTTTTTAACATTTATTTGTCTTAGTATTTTCTAAACTCAACCACACATTTGGTGTGCACAATACCCTGTGGCAATGAGTTCTACAGGTGAAGTGCAAAAATTGCACTGCCTTCTTTAGCTTTGTTTCTAGCCTGCCGCCTGATAATTTTATTTGATGCTGTACTTTCTTTGTTATGAGAGGCAGAGAATGTCCATGCCCTATTAGCCTTCTCCAAGTCACTTTTTACACTTTTTAAGGCCAATTTCCTGTATGTAGAAATTACATGTGTGTTTCTGTAGGCAATGTAGGAAACACATGGTTTGTTATCTACACAGTTACTTATCTCTTTGTCTCTGGCTCTGCTTGGGCCATTCATTGTGAAAAACTGCATGGGAGAGGATTCAGTGCAAGACACAGATACGCATATGGGTTTTTCACCTGTCACCTGTGGTACTCTGCTGACAGTAGAAAGATCAATAGAAAGAGATCATCCCTACTTTATGGTTTTAGAATTTGACTTTTCTGCTTTGCCTCATAGCCAGTTGCTTGCTAACCTGCAGCCAAATTTTGATACTTAAAACTTTCAGAGGAAAAACTTTTCAAAGGCCTCTGCCCTGTAATCCTTACACAGAGCACACATAAATGCATCTATTTATATGGATTGTGGGCCATGCAATGATTCACACTAAGAAGACATCAAACAACGAGTGAGAAGAATCATTTGTGCACTAGTGAGCAAAGGTCTTGGCAAGAAAAACTGTCTAACAATTAAGCATTACAGAGGGGCTTGAACTATAATGCTCCTAAACAAAACACATCCAGTTACGGGAGCTCTACATTTCCTCTTGGCTCCAAGTATTCTGCATCAACGTCATCATTAGTAAATGAATAATGATAAAACTTTAAAAAAATTCATTCCTAGCCCTTGATGTTTCTCATGTGAAATATAAACACATAGATATATATACATATATAGGTGGGTATGTGCATACACAAGCACATAGAGAAATGAAACATAAATAATGGGAACATAGAATTTCTAGGCGGTTTAAATTCTCAGAACAGTTATCTTCCCGCTCATGATCTGTGTATTCCCAGCCACCCCCTCCATATCTTTCTCTGAGCAGCAATCCATTTCCCTACTCTTACATTTCTCTCTTTCAATGTAAAGTCACACTCAGCTTGTCAAATGAGAAAATTAGATGAACCATCTATGCACCACTCAGACTTCTACTTTTTTTCTAAACACAGATTTTCTGTTTTGCTTATGGTCCAGTTCAGCTCTTCAGAACAAATATTTTGTGGCTTTTGTGTTCTAGGTCCATCCTGGAAAAAAAGTCATCAAGCTACACTTGCTAACTATCTGTTCTTGTTCAGTCCCTAAGTGCTTAAGAGATTTAGTTTCTAGTCCTTTTGATTTGTTTGTGGCCAGACTTTCTTTAGATTCTCTGTGCCCCTATCAGCCAGCTGGAACAACTCTGGTTTTATTTATGACATAAATTCAGTATTTCAGACACAGACTCATTTAGTACTGAACTATGGCCTAGAGCAGAGGTCATGGAGGTAGAAGGTCATGAGATCTAATCATAGCTAAAAAAATGTGGTCATAGGTAGGTTGCTTCATCTGCTGTATGTGACAAATGAGAGCACTCCTTCCATCACAGGGATGGTACAAGCATTAGCTCATACCCACTTGTGTCACAGAGCCACTGCAGGGTTTCTCTGATGGCAAAACACCTTGGTATTATTAATAGATGTGTCCCTTTTGTGTCCCCATGCCTTTAGCTACTGGTTGTCTATTCTCTCATAACACAGGGTCTTCCTTCATCATCTGTCCTATACTTTAAAATTGGCCACTGGAGGCACAGCCACTCCATTTATTTTTTTCTATGGATCATTTTGTAAGCTCATTCTTTCTCTCTACAAATGAAATGTGGTTTTAAATCTTGAGATGTTCCCTGCATCTCAGTCCCACAGCCGAGCTCTCTCTTTTCAGCGATATTATCTAGTCTGAAGGTCTCATACAGTTACTCCAGTACCTGCTTCTACTGCTTTGGTTTGAGCTCTATAGGTTCTTTCTTCTTCAGCTTGACTTGCCTTTTATCCCTTTCTCATAATATGTTTCAGGGAGCTCTTTTGCACCTTTTCCCTTTACTTATGAACACTTCAGGCAATGGAGTTTTGAAGAGTTATTATGAAGGGAATCCTAGGCCCCATGTATTTCATCCAAGTCGATCTTACTTTATTGTGGATAGCTTCCGATCAAGAGTGAATTTGTCTGGTTCTTACATCTTTTAGAATGTGCAGTATATTCCACTGAATTTTCAGACAGCCTTCTTTGTTTGAGATATTTTATTGAAGTCTTTCAACATTCTCTCCTGGTGTACGACTAAATCCAACTCTCCAACAGACATTTCTCAGAAGTCCAAAAGAAAGGAAAAGAACATTTTGTAAATGTCATTCATACCTAGCTCTGCCCTCTGGATACACATTAGCCATAAAATCCAACCACATGATCTGACCCACTTCTCTTCAGTTTCTAAGCTTTCTAAGGTATTGGATATTATTTCAAAATCCCTTGCTTAGGCAGGATGGACTGAGTATTACTGAATATCAGTCCTCCTTCTGTGCATAGTCCAGCAGAGAGGGCTGGATCCCCCCCAGCCATGTGAGCTCTTGCTCACCTCCATCCCAGCTTGTATCCACCCCCAGCTGTACCTGTGCCTTGTCTACCCTGACTGCTACAGAACAGACAGGGCTATGAGCTGTTTTTGCAGCACTTCCTTGGGAAGCAGGTGGTGGGGTAGCCAGGAGCACTCCATGAGCTTGAACCATTCCTAGGCCACTAGTTAGACTGCTCTGCTGCACATGAAAGAAACCAAAAAACCCAAATAACATTCCTTCTGCCCTGTGACTCTGACTTCCTACTTTTGGGGCAAGTTGGACATGTGTCAAGTGCTTGACCTCTGCACCTTCCTCTTGGACCAAACATACCAGGAACCCAGAAAATGGTCTAGCTGTCTACAGAATTCTACTATGAGGTGGTAATGGACAGCCAAATAAGAAAGACATTAATTCAAGTTCTGTCAAAAAACATCTGAGCAACCTAGAGACTCTATGAGTCAGGCTGGTCTCATTCTTCCTGCTAGGATGTCATCAGATCTATAAAGATCCTGGTGAATTTGAATCTAGAAAGGTGAAACTAATGTTAGGGAAAAATAATGCTGAGAGTGATTAAGAGCTAAGAATGACCACCTTGCTCATGCAAAAGTTAAAAACTATAATAATTGAAAAGGTAAAAACA
This sequence comes from Gymnorhina tibicen, assembly GCA_013399875.1. Classification (NCBI taxonomy): domain Eukaryota; kingdom Metazoa; phylum Chordata; class Aves; order Passeriformes; family Artamidae; genus Gymnorhina; species Gymnorhina tibicen. Next base: position 353,792 of record VXAZ01006880.1, read on the forward strand.
GAAAAGATCCATTAAAATGTTTAAAGGAGGACAAAGAGGTATATTCCAGCAGGATAAAATTAGGAACAGGATAATTCTTACTCAAAAAAAAGTTTATAAAAGTCTCCTTGACAAATGTTGGAAAGGCATAGTAGGATGTAAGTAGAAATTATATGAGTCTCATCATTTGAAAACTGAAACTCCAGCCAAAAAAAATAGAACAGACTGCATAGGGAATAGGGCAACACTAGCAAACACATTAGGAGCAGAGAGATTTTTGTTCGTTTGTCTTAATTTTTCCACATTTTGCTACACAGTGTTGTTCCTGGAAGTTCCACAATTTATTTATACAGGCATGTAGGTAACTCTTGCCACTTTAGGGTTGGAGGTGAATTTTGGCTTGATAAAGCTGTGTACAGTTCATAAGAGAGCAAAGTAGGAAGGTATATGATAGGGTGGTTACAGATTCCTCTGGCAGAAATGCTCAGTTGTGACAGCCCAGCTGTTAGATAATAAAAACCAGAGCTGCCTCAAGTGTTTTTATCACAAACTCACACATTCCTGATAAAACTTATTATACTTCTTGCCTCTTACTTTGGTGTCTTGGGAAAAAGAAAACAATTTCTGTCCCATATGAAACATTAAAATGGCTTCACATTTCACAGATAACTTTCCTCAATCTGAGAAAAACTTGGCTAGAGGAACAGTAAGTTCCTGAATTTTTAAGTAAAATATTCTATTATTAATAGTAACAGTACAGTTCCTTTCCCTTTTAAATTATATGTAAAAGACATTCCTCAGATCAGAATTATCTGCCATTTAGAAATAGTCTTCGGGCTCATTTTATCACCAGTGAAATAAATTAGATGATCTCTTGAGCTACACTTTTGTCTCTCCAATATCCTTCAAATCTTGCCTGATGGAATTATCATTTGCTTTTGTCCCAGAGTCTCTTCATTAAATGAACACTATTTCTTTCTGCTGCCTTCCTCTCACCCACTTTGTTAAATAATATATACCCCCTCCTACATGTAATTTATTATCTCTAAATTCTGCACAACTTTTCAATAATATATTGCATGTCTGAAATAAATCTCATTTCTCATTGCTGGTACTAATAAAAGGTTTATATTTCCCTTTTTGTCCCTGCCTGAAATTAGGGGCAAGAGCTTGCACGGAATTTTGTTTTTAATTTTCTTACAAAATTTTTTAATATTCCTACTGCTAAAGAAATTTATCTTGTTGCATATTCCCAAGTCAGAGAGAGTTTGGCCTTCAGGCTGACCTGTGCTAATGTATATAACACATTTTGCCTATGTAGTATAGCAACATTATATAATAGAACATACAATATAGAACATTTTTTATAGAATCATAGTGTGGTTTGGGTTGGAAGGGACCTTAAAGGTCATCTACTTCCAACCTCCCTGACATGGGCAGGGAACCTTCCATTAGACCAGGTTGCTCAGAGCTCCATCCAGTCTGGCCTTGAACACTTCCAAGGATGGGGCATCCACAGCTTCTCTGGGCAACCTCCAGTGCCTCATCACCCTCACGGTGAAAAAATTCCTTCCTGATAGATAACCTAAGTCTACCTTCCTTCTACTTAAAGCCATTCTCCCTTGTCCTATCACTATCTACCCCTGTGAAAAGTCTCTCTCTAGATCTCTTGTAGCCCCCTTCAGGTATTGGAAAGCTGCTCTAAGATCTTTCCAGAGCCTTCTCTTCTCCAGGCTGAACAACCCCAGGTCTCTCAGCCTGTTCTCGTAGGAGAGGTACTCCAGCCCTCTGGTCATCTTCCTGGTCCTCCTCTGGACTTGTATCAACAGGTCCACATCCTTCTTGTGTTGGGGGCCACAGAGCTTTCCTAAGTGCTTGTAATGTTGCTTTTGCATAAAGTCTGCTGGTGTGCTCAGTGGAGGCCAAACACTGAAAATGGTCACAGGAACTGCACTGGGTAACCAGGAGGGGAATAGAGCAGCTTCCGCTGTTATGAATCCTAGCATCTTTCTGCAGAAAAAGAGAGAATTATGGACTTACATTGGAACTCCTGGGGCCACCATGCTACCTAAACCAGTCTAATGACTGTCAGAGAAAGCCTGATAGACTGAAACTGAAGAAATTTAAATAAATATCCTCAAAAAGAGGACATTTTGTCTGGAGGAAGCCTAAATTACATTCTGTTCCCCAGTGAATGCTGTCATTACCCTGCATGCTGCTAAAAGTCACAGCAGTCCCTGAGCCAGAAAAACGCTTGCACAGGGATCCTGAGCATCAGGAGCTTTGGAGCTTTGGATCTGAGCTTTGGTTAGACATGGTTTCACAGCAGTGGCCAACAAGTGCTCTGGAGCCAGAGGACCTAGAAGCCTGAGAAATGTGGCTCCAAGATCCTGTTGCTGAAAGGAAGCACAACATGCAGAGTATGTGGAAGTGATTTTTTTTTCCTCTCTGTGATTAGGAAAACAAAACTTAAAGGAGAAATCCAGCAGAAAATACAAATTTCTTTGAAATGTACTGCTATGAAACCATTCTAACAGAAAACTCCCAGCAAGCTCCACCTACATGCTCTTCATACAGCTCACTGATATTTGCAAAGGCTGCCGACATCTGAGCCTGCTAAAGTCAATAGTGGTAAATCCCATCATGTTTGACGTTTTGACTGTAAGTCTGATTTGATCAAATTCTTTTTCTTGGTTTAAGTTTTGTTTAGAAGGCAAGCCTGATTACCTGAGTATCATTACATAACAGTAATCTCTGTTTTTCCAAAATTTTTTATAACATTAGCATATCTGCCTTTTACTGCTGGGGATGCTACAGGAGGGAGTTATCAAGCGATTAACCTGAAGGCAAGCTGTGGGTGACTGGCAGATCCAGAACAGTCCTGTCATCTCCTGATATTCTTACTACGTTTACATTTAAACTGACCTGACCTTGTGCAGAAATCAGCAGTAAATAATTATACCATTTTGTAACCTACATATTATTCTCAGCAGCAGGGTTTTGTCCAAAGGTGATGGAGCCATATGGGAGCTGATAGTTCAGAGTGTCTGAACACAAAGCACATGAGTTAAGGAGGGACCCAGCCACGAGCAGGTTAGCAGCTACTGCTGGGTATTGATTCCCTTTGCAAAGCCCAGTGTGTAAAGAGCTCTTTTGAATTCAGACTTACAGAATCTGTAGTCTTCACTCAGAGCTTATTTCCTAATCCTGGCCCACGAGCTGTGTCGGTCCATGTAAATCTCTGATACCAGTTATTCCTATGCTCATCCCTTCTCTCCCCAGCGTGCCTCACAAGGTGAGGACGCCCCAGGTTCTCACAGGGTTTGCCGGCAGACAAGAACTGCCATGGGGGAGGACTCAGATGGTTTTCCTGAGACATCTTCCTTTTGCAACTTGGCATAGCAGCCAGAGATGGTTAATGCCTATCACATAAGCCCACAGAGACTAACTTTAGCCAAAAGCATAAGGACATTGGCTGTCAAAATATTTTTAGAATGGCTGTATCCTCTAAGAGGGAATGAGGTGAGGGATTCCTGGAGGCCATGGCTCAGGGTGCTCAGACCTGCTTTTCTATTGCTTCTCATAAGCAGTGCACAGGGCTTTCAAACTAGCTTATGAGTTTGGCAATGGATAAAACAGTCTGAATTGGGAGGTGTCAGGCCATCCTGCCATCCTGAGGCAGCGTGGCTCTGCACTCTTCTCTGCTCAGGCCTGAGAGACCTTCATGTATTAGGTCACACGCACTATGAGGCAGAAACCCTGACTCCAGACTGATTCTTTAGGAGTCCCAGTGTTCTTGTCTGGCTTCCTTCTGCCTTCAAGGTTCTCTGCATGCTGGAATCATGGGCACATCATAAGTCTGTTGATAGCAACACTGGATTCGTGAGGCCCTGTAGTGCCTCACAGAGCATGCTGTGTAAACTGTGATGGGAATGTCCTCTCCGTGGCACCGCTGATGCTCTCCCTGAGCCTACAATTGTTTCAGCACAGGCTTTGTTCCTACAAGGAGCTCAACTCACAGTGGTGGTGCTCACACTCAGGAAAGAGCCTGGCATCTTCTGATGCTGTTCTCAAGAACAACTCTCAGCTCAACATCTGAATAAATGGAGCAAACACTGCAGGATCCAGCATAAGGAAACTAACATTCTTTCACCACCTCCCTGAACCTCCCACCTCTCCTACACTGGAGAGCACTGATGACTAAGAAGCCACACTAAGGAGCCCAGCTGTTCTGCTCCAGATTCTGGCAAGACCTGCATGTGAATGGGAGCCAGAGAGGCTCGATGGCATTAGCTTTGCAATGTGATCTTCATTCTTCCCCACAGCAGGAACAGACTGCTGGGAGCTGAACAGCTTTGGAGGACAGGTGGTCTTGGTCAGGACTCTGAAGAAAATGCATTGTGGGGGTGGTGTGTTTACATGGGCTGTGTCTGAGGGGGCTGGTGATGACTAGAATGCTCGCTTGTCTTTGATTCCTCTCAGAACTTTTACTTTTTGGAGCTGACAGGCCCTGCACTTTAGGTGAAAAAAGAATGTGACTGCAAGTTTTAGAACCAGAATTAGAAAAGGGTGAACAAGGAAAACCAAGAGTGCTAAGGTTTGGATTGAAAATTAATTTTTTTTAAAATAAGACTCTCATAGCAGAGAACAAATGTTTGGAAACACTACAGTAGATCCTGTACAGGAAAGGGCATGGAAAGTACTGTGATTAAAAGGTGTTCACAGTGATGGCAGTGCTTTCTGAACACCTACAGCCACATATCAAAGGAGGTCTCTCTACTTGGTCATGCCTGTCACCACAGACTCAGCAATGAGTGGGTGAAGCTCTAGGCAGGGCCCTCAGAGGTACCTCAAAAAACCTCTGTGTTATCACAGGCACTGAGCCAAGGCTAAGCTCCACAAAAGTGCTCCTGTCACGGTGATTGTAATAGCTAAAAGAGCAAATGTCCCTCAGGAACTTGGCCTTTAGTATCAAATACAAGTCCTGAAGGAGTAACAATTATTCCCCAAAAGTATCCCCGTTCATTGCAGTAGCTTCCATTTAGGTTGCTAGCAAGGGGGGATTTTTGATAAACTCCCTCTGCCCTCAGTCACTTGTGTTTCAAAAGAGAGGAAACACTCTAACATCCTTCATGCCTCTTACGATGTCCCAGGACACATCCTCCCAGCTCCATGCCCGGCTCCAGCCACGGCTCATGCAGAAGTGGTGGGGCAGACTATTCATTACAAAGGTCTTTGGCCTTTATTTATCCCCCACAAAAGAGTCCTGGAAGTTCAAATCTCCTCTCATTGTTGTATTTTGCCAGTCCTCACATTAATCCTGGAAATGTCAAAGGAAATCATAACAAGAGCAGCTGATCAACCAGCTCCAAGAACCAGAGAGTAGGTTTCCAGTCTTGCTCTCTGGGCCTCTTTGCTTTTGCAGTAGTTCCACCAGCTAGGAATAATTACACAAAATTATGATGTAATCCCTACTGAACTCCAAATCTTTTCATTCCCTTCCAGCCAATTGGAAGTTGCCCCTGATGTTTTCTAGCTCCCTGCCTCTGTGAATGAGACCGTATCCATGAGAAAATATGCTTGGATCACTCACTGTGATTTATTCATCCGGAGGCAATTTGGAGGCTGTTGCTTACAATTAGCCACTTGATCTTTATCAGCATTGTTCTTAGGCCTTAGAAAGCTGTGTCTCTGGATACAACCTTTCCGGTACTTGGATGGCCTATTTAATTATACAACTGGACCTGTTTGTGCATGGGATACTGGACTGAATGAAATCCTAACAATCCTCAATGTTCATTTTCTCTATCAGTAGCAAGAACTAATATTTATCGTAAGTTCCCTAATGTGTCCCTTGGAAAACATCACACTATCATGCTGCAGGGGAGAGCACTGTCTGCTCAGGGGGAAGATTGTAGGGTAAGAAAGAAGCGGATATGCTCATTATTATATCAAATTACAAATGAGTAAATAATCCTGAGGTGTTTCATTGTGGAGATGTCATCTTTCCAGATAAACAGGGACAAGCCCAGGCAATACTGGATGAAAAAGGCACTCTAAACAAATGCATATTGCTGTGAAAAAATGTTTCTGAATGTGCATTAACTGAAACAAGAGAACAATATTTAATGATATAGATTCACCCTAGCATAGCTGACAGAATACTTCATTCAGCCTTTTGCAAGGGTCTGAGCTGAATTTCATATAGGAAGGAAGATCTGGCATTGCTCATTTTAGAAAAAGAGATGGAAATTACCAAGTGTTGAGATGAGAGTATAGGGAAAAGAATAAAAAGCAGAAGAGTACAAAGGAAGTAGCAGGGCAATTTGATTGGCTGTGAAATGCAGTTTCTGATCTCTTGAAGAAACCAAAGTGGAGAGTGGGAGTCATAAGAAAGAACAAGTGGGATTCTGCCTGATCAATTTCGTCATCATTCCTGCCTCCTGGGGCCATTCTGCCTTGGCAGTGTTTTGCATCACCAGCAAACAGCGTGGAAGACAATGAAATAATTCCCATGAAGGGAAGTGTGTAAGGTAGCTGCCTCAGAGATGTTCGAGTGTAAAATCCTCAAGGAGGAACAAAGCCTTTAAATGAACTTGGGGGGAGGGGGAAGGGAAAGAACAAAACAGTCAGCGTTGAAGAATGCTGATTATTTCAGCAAATTTTCAAAGTAGTTTTAAGGTTACCCCAAAGAACTGCAAGAGCTGCACTCTGTATGCTTGCACCCCAGAAGCACAAGCAGTGTATCAGCAGTCTTCAGAGAGGACTGAACAGAGGGGTAGGAGGGGGAAGAAAAAAAAGTTGTATTTTGGGAGGATTCCTGGAATTGAAGCTTACAACGATGTGTTTTCAGGCCATAGACACTGGAGAGAGGCCAAGCAGGAACAATTCTGACCTATTTTGTACTTTTCTTAGGGTTGTGCTTGGTTTTGGGAGGGTTTGCAGTTGCATCTAACCCATCACTGTATTATGGAGAGGTAGGTTTGGTGTTGGCATCTATTGCAGGGTGTGGGTGGTTATTGAGTTTGGGGGTCTCCTTTGTGTCACTGGTGCTGTTTATGGTTTATTTGGGTGGACTGTCAGTGGATTGTGTTTATTCTTTGTCTTTAGTGGCAGATCCTTTTCCAGAGACTTGGGGGGATTGGTTGTTATGGTGTGGGTCTTGTTTTAGTTCTTGGAGGTGACGCTACTGGGGGAGTTTACCGAATGCTGAAAGTTTGGGGTGGCTGCTGCTGATAGTGGGATATGTTTTCTGTTCAGTCAGATTCTAGTGGTGTAGCTGTTTTATTCTTGTGGGGTAGGGATGGTTTTGGTGGGGGCTGTTACTAACTTTATTTGTTGTTTTGGAACTTGTGCAAGGGTTATCTGACATGGTCATTCAGGCAGTTTAAGGGTAGAAATCAGAGAAGAGTTTAATGTAAAATACCACCTTTGGGATTTGGAGATAGAGGTTTAAGTCCTTTTTTTCTGAGGTGATTTGTGGAATTCTAAGAAGAGATGTAGTCTTCACTCATTGGTTCAGAAGACCAGTGTTTTTTTCTAAACTATTAAGAGTATTTTTAGAAGTTGAGTATTTTGTTTTTCTAGGGCTCCAGTAATGGGGAAGAGGATTAGGAGGGTCGTGAAGCAGGTGAGGGAGGCTAGCTGGCCCACAATGATCAATAGTTGATACAGGCAGAGATCCTAAATCTATAATCTACTCTGGGCCCTTCTCTCAGTTCTTCTAGCTCCAAAAAACCCCAAAGTTACATCTTCTCATGCTCAGCTCAGAGGCAGAAAGCATCTCCATCAGCAACTTAACAACTGTATGCCAGCGCCCCATACTCTGTGACCTTTGCAAAAGGTGGGGGTGAGCTTGAAGTGTGCCAGTGATGCAGACTAGTTTTCGGCCTGCGTGCAGTTATTCTGTGCTGAAGAGCTGGTTTATGCCATGAGTTAGAGGAGGCTTGTAAGAGAGACTCAGCCTCCTAAGTGATTCAGTGGTGAAATGACAGGCAAAAGTATCTTTGTTCCATCCAGTGTGGCAAAAATACCTGGGATGTAGCTTGGTCCAACCTGTCCTCTTGACACTGATTCATCCTTCCACATGGCAAGTCATACCAGGAATGACTTACCATACCAGGAAGGCCATACCAGAATCCCATGGATGATTTTATCTCTAAGACGTCTTAGCAGACTGAGGAAGAAGTTCAGTATTGTTTTGGGGTGGGCAAGTAGAGATTCCCTATGAATATACTTAATGTAGTTAAGAAATACACTTCTTTTCCCATGGCAGGCCTATCCTTGGATAGATTACATTAACAAAGAGACAATTTCTAATTTATTTAGATGATAGCAAAGCCTGGGGCTATGCTCTGGGCAGAATACCATGGGGCTTTACCAGATATGTTTCACTTTCTGAAAAACTAGAAAAATTGTCTAGTTAATTGACACTGAGGAAATAACAAAGGGACAAGAGGAGTTGTCAGTAAAGCAGATGTTCTGTCTCTTTCAGCCTTGCTGTCAGTGACACTTACTGGAGTTTCAAAACACTATAAAAGTATTATAAGATCAGACACTGTTAAATGGTACGAGCACCTTTCTCCCAGAGAGTGCATGACTTACCCAATCCAACAGTCTTACTGATGGAACCGAGGGAAAGGCCAGTCCTAGGGACTAGTTTTTTGCAGGCTGATTTACAAGCAGCTGTAGTTTAGTGGCTGCTTCAGATGTTTGTAGCAATATCCATCCTCAGCCATCAACATAATTTTTCTCTTAGGTGTTTCTGTCCTCCTATGAGGCATCTTGGCTGTTTGTGTAACAGGAACTGCACAGCTTTAATTTATTGCTCAGTGAATTAAGACAACCTGAAATTGGTGTTAGGTTATCTTAAAGCACTAGACATAATGTTTGGTGGTCTTGTAGTTTCTGTGTAAACAGTTCCAACATCCTTCTAACCAAGAGAAAAATCTCCTGGAAATATACTGAAGTGAAAACAGGGAGCAGAAATCTCTACCTCCATCTCAACCCAAGCCCTTCAAATTCCTGCACTAGGCACTAACCAATACAGATTGCCTTGTAAACACATGATTCTCCTGGAAAGAAGTATACTGTGGGGCTGTGAGTATGCTGTGAGGCAGGATGGGGAAGCAAGGATAACATCCCAGCAAACATCTAGGCAGCATCAAAATGTTCCTCTGATCAGCTCAGTAAAACAAGAGAGGGCATTATGCCACTAGAACTGAACTCTGAAGTGACTTATTAAAAACCTCTCCATATTACGTTGCCCCTCAGAGGCAGTTTCAGGAAGGTTCTGGAGAATGGCCACCTCTGAGACCATCCTGTGTTCACACCACAGGGTTGCTGCAGGACAGGCTAAAGGGTGGTGCTATGTTAAGCTTTGGCCTGTAGCCCCTAATGGATCTTCAAAACCCGAGAACTGCCACATTCAATGAAAGGTTTTTGTGTGGGTCTCAAAGCAGGTAAACCCTTGGATTGTAACAGTGACAAAGGCCACTAGCCTTTATTTCTTAGCAGCTCCAGGTATCTATGTCCTTCAACAGCAGGAGCAGGGCTTTTATTTCCCATCCCATACACATATGCCTATGGGGAGGACAGTGGAAATGAGGTGGAGAAGGAGTGGCATTAGTCTCATCTCTTTGACATAGCCACCAAAAAAAGTGACCTTGATGCAAGTGAGGAAGAACTCTGTCCCTTCAAAAAAAGCTGTTAGAAATATTTTTCCACTGGAAAAATCAAGCTAAGCCCAACAAACAACCAAAAATAAAAGCAAAACCCAAAACCTTCCCAATGGCAGCCCCAGAAGCAGGGAACTTAAGAATCGTATTTCTATTTGGAACATTTTCCCTAACTGGAACAGGACTGATTTCCAGGACAACACGGCAAGAAAGGACTCAGGGGCATTTATTTGGTTATACCTGAAGTTCTCCATTGTAATAATGCAGTGTAGGTAAGGTATAACATGTGAGCTGCAAATGGTGGCTCAGTATATACCAGTGATTATACACTGATATAATGTATAATTAAACATTTACACAGTGATTATGGCACTCCTTGAAATCTATTACTGAGAACCTTTCTGACAAAATTAAAAAAACCCTCCAAGTGTTCTATTAGAAGACTCTGTATTACATGTCCATGGTTAGGTAAGAAAACTAGGTTTAATGCCCAGAACCTTTCCCCAGTGCCTCATCCTAAGCTCTGCTGGGTTTCACACTCTGTCTGCCTTATGCCAAGCACTGACAGCTGGGCTCCTTTCTCCCACAGCAGAACAGGGGGCGGGGTGTGGTTGGTGGGATGTTAATGCTTCCTTCCCTACCATCGATATCAGTCACTCTGATAGGATGAGCACATCCCTAAGAACCAGCCCAACTCACAGATGTATGGGGCCAAAAAGGATGGAAGTGGATTATATCAGCAGTGAGGAAAGGCCTGAAAGCTATACTCAGAGGCCTGTTGGCACACAGTAAGACCAGCTCTAGCAACATCAAAGGCTACAGCAAGGAGTTAGTTTATACAGTTTTGTCAGTTGGATTAGACTCTTCATTAGGATGCAGAACAAACCTCTTCTACTTGGCAGACAGGAGCGAGAAACAGAATAAAAATGGAAATCAGATCTCAGCCCTGAATTCCCCATTCAGCGAAGCTCTTCTTATTTGCGTAGGAACTCCAGTTCGCCCGGCTTTGTTTGAAATAAAGGTAACAGGAAATTTCTGGGCAGGATGAGGTCAAGGTCTCTTGCTTTGGGGCCAGCAAGCCCTGGGAGGACTCTTGAGTCAGAACAGCCTGTCCTAGGAGGAGGACAAGCAGAGGGCAAGAGCATTTGCTATGGGGTACCAGCAATACTGTCTCTACAGCTGCATCCTCAGCAGGCAAACTCAACAGGGAGACTTTGAAAAAGACCTTTCTTAGTTTGAGTTGAACAAGCAGTTGTCACGCTGACAACAACATGGACAGTCTGACACTGGAGTGGATGGCTTTTAGCATGCAGGTTGCACTAGTCAGCTTGTTACTATTCCCCTGAATCTTTTGATGAAGTTGCTGGTCTGTCTCAGTGTACTTGCAGGCTAGGAGAACACGATTATCTGATTTTGTGGGTTCCTAATGCCTCTAACAGCATTAAAATCCACAAAGGTCAAAGAGAAAAGCCTGAGTTCGATCTCAGTCATGTCAGCATGGCTAAGGGGTCACTGGGAGAGCAAATTCACTTTAAGAGCAGAAAGAAGCCCAAGTATTTAAAACAGGAATTATTTTTCTTAAGCAAAGCATGCTTATCTGTAAGAAGGTATTTTTTGCTATCCTTAGGATTCATCTTTATTATGTTTTGGGTCAGACTGTTTTACAATTTCATATCAGTTTTTTTAACAATCTCTGGAGTGAAATCAGACATATTTATATAAAAAATTTCTTGCCCTGAAACAGGATTGACTGAAATATATCAGCAGCTATCAGAAAGATACATGTCCACATTTCACTCCATGCTGTTGGAGCCCTTAAATCACTATATCAGCCCGTCAAATTGTAAACAAAATGTTAATTTCCTGGCTGCTATAGTAGAAGATAAAAGAAACTGCTAGTCGTAAGTAACCTGTACCTTGGATTATTTTATTAATATTGCAAATTGTAAGTGACAGAGCAATTAGGGTTACATATGACCCCAGGAAAGCAGCTTGACCAATGTTGATCATCCTGCTAAATAGATGGAATTTAATTTAATGGATGAAACAATAGGTTCCCTGTGGTTTATCTCATTAAGGTGATTTCCATAATTCCAGTAGTGATTCCCACATCTTTAAAATTAAACTTGGTAACAGACAAAAAGACAGAGCTGCATTTTGATAGTAAGGAACTTAAAAAATGTCTGATTCCATCATGAACTATCCATTGCTAAATTTGTTTAATTTGGCCTTAACTTATTCCTCAATGAGACAACCCCACAGTCTCCCTTCATCTGAACTATGTCCCTCGGATTTTTTAAAACCCTCATATCTCTCTGGGTACCTTCTGTTGCACCACCTCAGAGCTTCTACATGCACTTAACATTAAGGGGCTCTAATTTTCTTCTCTCTTATACCTGTTTTTCATCCATTAACTTTAATGGGATTGCACATAACTTACTCCAAGAAAACCGGACTGAAAAAAAGTCATTCTTATAGTGTCCAAAGTCATATTCAGTATTCCAAAAGTGATTATTTTATGACAGCTTTCTGCAGAAATAAATTTATTTCCCTTGGCTCCACCTCACAAGACAGCACTTTTGCTGAAAGACCTAACAGAAAGAAAGATTCTGAGGAAGACATAATCTCTCTTTAACATTTAAACTAAAAGGCTATTCAGGAAACTACAACTAGTTTTTAAAGAATTACAGCCATAGATATTTTTCCCGGTTCTTCCTTTTGTGCTTAAAAAAACCAATCAAACTTTAATATTCTAACTTTTCTCCCCATACACTGGAAAATACTTAGGATTCATCTTGGCAAAACCGAAGGAAATATCTTAAGAAAAAAAATTACTTGAAGTCAGAGAAAAAAAAGATTTGCCATGATGTTTTCCAACTGTGAGGTTTGTTATTCACATAGAAGGCAGCAATATAGGTGCTGGAAAACAATATTATGCCTAGCATAAGCAAAAGGCAAACATACAGCCACAAACATCATAAAGTAACAGAATTTTATCTACTGAAATTGTTCTTTCACAAATCAAACTACAGTATTCCCATCAAGTTGAAAATCTTACTGTATATATGTTTAAGTGTCTCCTCTATTTCATCCTGTTACTACCCGTACCTTTCATTGCTTACAATGACAGAAGTCTCATCTATTGTTTTTCAACTATCTCCCCTGCTGCTTGCTGTGTGTGTTGCACGGGTGAAGTTTCTACACTGGAATTACAAAAGAAAGTCAGTAAAAGAATATGAGCTTCATTCCTTGCCTTGCCTGTACTGTAGAGCCTGCCAAAACTAGGGCTGAGGTTTGCTGGAAATGTAATTACTTGAAATTTCAGTTGGTTCTGAATCAGACAGGAATCTTTCTTTTTTTGTAAACTCTGTTCTAAAGGAGCAGAACTAATCTTGCTGAGCAGTTGCAAAGAGCTCAGGAGGTTCCAGTCCCTAAATGACCTGCTAAACAACTACTCACAGGAAAGAGGCTGCTAGCAGAAGAGATAGACACTCTTAGTCCTGAGGTCAGGAACCTTCAATTTTTAGCAGCCTCTTCCCTACAGAAAACATACCAGGAATCTGTGCAATCTGGCAGAAGGTGGCATGCTGTTCAGAAACAAAATTTTTTTCAGGTTTACAGAAAATACGAAATGATTTCTCCTCATTTCTGAGCTACTTCGGGATCTGTAGAAACTGAAAGGTCTTTTACCTCAAAATGATTCATCAAAGGAGGTATTATGCCACTATGATTTAGCTCCCCTGATGAAATAAAAGAAATTTCAGGAGATAAATCCACGCCTAACATTGGCATACATGGGGGAAAGACTTTGAAGAGAGGTTTGGTGTATATTGGTTCCTCAGACATAGAACTGAAAACTCTGCTGGCAGGCAAGGCATTGTGTGTTTTATGGGCAGAGGAATGCCACAGCAGGATACAGTAAGCCATGCTTTCTGTCTTGGCCCAAATATGATCCCAAGTGGATTTCACCATTACCACTGAAATCCTCCAGGGTCAGCTCTAGCTCAGTGACTTTAAATATTGCAGAAGGCTCCTTTCATCTAGTATAGATGATATAGCCTTTATCATGGCATACATTGCAAAATTCTTACTCCCTCATGCTCTTTTGAGCCCTGTAAGATGAAGATTTTTTCATGCATGAGGAAGTAAATCACTGGAACAGACAATTGATTTTAAGCCAGTTATCTTACAATTCACTTGTCAGGACAAAACCAGGTGTATGACTATAGGTACAGTGAGGACTACCAACACAAATATGGACAGAATCTACCTTTTTTCATTTGTTTTGATCCCACGTCTCTCTCATTCATGATGCCAAAACTCTACTTTTCAGATGGCTGTGAGGGAAGATGAATTTCCTATGACTGACTCAGTCTAGAGCATTAAGCACAGGGCTCAGCTGGGGTATGTGTTTTTAGTAGAGAACAGCTGATCCACATAATGGAAAGCAGCAAGCAGGGATACCTCTGCCTGATAAGGCTAATCCATTACAAAGATTTCTTGTGTGCAGCTTCCCAGCTCCAAGTCTGTTTTACCTTTTTACACACTGATGTAAAGCTCCAGAATGATTCAGTGGACATCTTCATGAACTGCAAGAAACATGTCTTAAAAAATGCCACAAGAAGCTGAGTGCCTTCTCTGGCTCTATGACTGACCAAACCTAAGCACCAATGACACTCCTAACAATTGATGCATCAGTGACAACCCTGGAGGCTGGTCATGCACAGTGCCTGTACTCACAGTTTTCACAGCGATTCCCTGTATAGCCAGCCAGACAGGCACACTTGTAGGTACTGCTTTTGTCTAGAATGCACGTCCCATCATGAAGACATGGAGATGAAGAACAAGCTGTAAAAGAAAAGCAAGAATGTTCATGTTCTCTCATAGGATGGGGAACCGATCTGTTTTTCCTCATGGTGGTTGTGTCTTGGGGTAAATTACCTATTTTGGTTCGAAGTTAGGAAGACACAATAAAGGGCCTGATGCATGTCAAAAAGTCTTCTTCATCAAACTTCATCAAACTGTACAGACCAGCATAACTTACTATCAGTCACATTAATATGTAACTGTGCATTAAATACCAGCAAATTCCATTGTGTAATAACACACATGTTTTTTGGTGCCTGTTCTAAGGGGAGATGAGTGAAAAAAATGTTGTGGTTTAACCCCAGCTGGCAGCTATGTACCACGCAGCCACACACCCACCCCACCACCTCTGGTGGGGAGGAAAATTGAGAAAGAAAAAGTAAACCTCATCGGTTGAGATATGAACAGTTTAATAATGGAAATAAAATAAAATATGATGATGATAATAATAGTAATAGGAATAATAATTACATTGAAAGGGAGAGAGAGAGAGAGAGAAGTAACACAGGAGAGAAAAAAACCTATGTATTCACAACAGAGTTGTTCACTCCACCACTGACTGAAGCCCAGCCCCTCCCCAAGCAGCAAACCATGCTCCCAACCAAATCCCCCCAGTTTATATGTTGAGCATGATATTCCATGATATGGAATATCCCTTTGGCCAGTTTGGGTCAGCTGTCCTGGCCATGGTCCCTCCCAGTTTCTTGTGCAACTCCTCACTGGCAAAACAGGGGAAACCAAAAAGTCCTTGATTTAGAGTAAGCACTACTTAACAATCACTAAAACATTAGTGTGTTATCATACAAAATCCAAACCACAATATGGCCTCCCGAGGGACACCACTTGTCACTGATGTCCACTGGGGCATTGAGCTGTTGACCACTACCCTCTAGATCTGACCATCCAATCAATTGCTCATCCACTGAACAGTTCAACCACAAATCCATCTCTCTCCAGTTTAGCCAGAAGGATGTTGTGGCCATGCCCAAAGGCCTTACAAAAGTCCACAGAGATAGCATCTTTAATCCTTCCTTGTGCACGGATGTAGTCCCTTTACTGTAGAAAGCCACTAGTCAGGCAGGACCTGCCCATGATGAAACTGTTCTGGCTGTTCCAAATCACCTCCGTGTCCTCTATGTGCCTTATCACAGCTTTTAGGAGGATCTGTTCCATGAACTTCCCAGGCACAGAGGTGAGGCTGACAGGTCAGTAGTTTTCTGGGGTCCTCCTTTTTATCCCTTTTTAAAAATGGGTGCATTTTTATCTCTTTTCCACTCGCCAGGGACTTCACCTAACTGCCATGACTTTTCAAATATCATGAAAAGTGACTTGGCAACTACATCAGCCAATTCCCTCAGGACTCTGGGATGCATGTCGTCAGGTCCCACAGACTTATGTATGTTCAGGTTCCTCAGGAGGTCACGACACTGATCTTCTCTTACAGTGGGAAGGGCTTTGCTGCCCCAGTCCTTGCCTTGCAGTCCATCTGCTTGAGAGGTGTGGGAAGAGAGGTTGCCAGCGATGACTGAGTCAAAAGAGACAGGCTCTGGCCCTCCCTGCAGACCTGGATGGCTCCATGTTTATGTGGGAGCCCTGCCTGGGTGGCCACTTCCTTCCTGGCGCGTGCAGAGGACACAGCTCCTGCCGAGGGGACACCACGGCCGCGCTCCCTCCCAGGGGGTGCTGCCCCTGCCTGGGCTCAGCGCTGCAGCTGCAGCAGGACCTTGCCCTCCCTGCGCTCCCAAGGTGCCATGAACTGCCACAGACCCCTGGCTGCTCCCTGGGCTGCTCTGAAAGGCATGGGGGTACAGAGGGGTGCTGCTTCTAGAAATGCGCAGATCTCCTCAGCACCTCCCACAAGCTGCTCGGGTGTCTCCCACCTCAGGAAAAGCCCCCGTGTGCCAGGATCTGTCACTGCCACCATATGGACCGACCTCAGAGCAGCTTCTCTCAGAGAAGTTTCTGATACCAGATGGCATGAGGTAAGAAATATATAGATGCCACATATGAATTTCTCTGGAAGTTTCATGTGGTGATGTAAGAGCAATTTACACATGTCCAGGCAATTAATATCTTCCATGTCTCATTGGAGATTAAGGCCTGACTAAAGACAGTAATTCATTCCTTAAAAGAAAATATATATGTGGCAATTGTACTGTATACAACTAATGTAAAATATCACTGAGAAAGGGAAGGAGAAGCAGAAGACTCCTTACAGACTGATACTTTGCAGTCACTGGTTGAAGCTAGTGAACCTTTATCTTTGTCTTTTTCCCAGCTTTGTCTCATGATTCTGGAAAAGTAAGCATGTTAATTGAACAAGGGTAAGTGTCAGATACTGTCCTTGAAAATGCCTGATACTAAAAACCACCAAATATTTTTTCTGTTTTAAGGAATCTTGATTTCCTGGCTTAAGTCAAACAACAAGGGACAATACTACAAAAGTTTAAAGCCACTACATTATGTTGCTAGCTTGGGGGTACAGAAAGGAAAGCGTTATTGAAAGTCAGTAACAGGCTTTCATCTAACTGGATCCAGCATATGTCTAATCCTTAAGAGACTCTGATAGCTCCCCATCTGGCCTCCCATGCTTCTCATCTGAATTCTGTTGAGTGACTTCTAGTCACTCATGCCAATTACTGGTTCCCATTTCACACTTGGCATGGGATGGGACCTAGCACCTGCCTCCAGGCTAGGCAGCACAGTAGGTTGTGTGGTTTCATCCTTTAATAACTACACACACAGTGACCTTTCCTAATGGAGATACAGGCTTTGCAGCTTATTTTGTATCAATCAAGACCTTTCTGGCATTTGAACCAGTGATCTCTGTCTAGTCAGTGCCCCTGCTTCAGCAAACTATGACTTCTAAGCCAGTACAGAGCTCACAGGAAGAGGAGGCAGAAAAGGAAGGAATTCACTTTTGACATGCTTCTTCAATCCTTTCCACTACAGCACTGAGGTGCTGGGGACACCCAGATCACCGTCATGTCCTAGTTCACATCCTGTAAGCACCTCTGCTGCTGCTGCTCTCACCTGCAGCATAGGGAATTGCTTTAGTAAGCCCAGTGAAATCTGTTCTGGGGACCTTGGCTCTTCCACAGTGCTGTGCACAGAGGAAAATTTCAAGGCAAATGCTTCAGTTTTCAATGTGCTGCCAGAGCTTTCGATCCTGTGCTGCCCCTGCTTTCAATTCTATGCTGCGCCATGCACACTGTATTCTTCCCTTAAATGGTCCTGCTGGCCAGGTTAGTGCTCCACATAAAAAGACACTGGGAGTGTTTGAAAAGCCTTTCACTGCACTACACATTAGACCAGAACAGCCTCATAATAAAGTGCACAAATAGAGCTACTCACAAACTCTGAGAAGCCCTTTACAATGTGCTCTGTGTGGATTACCACACTTGCAGTCTCACAGCCTCAGAATAATTACCACTCAAAATGGGGCGGAAATAAAGTACTCAACAATATTTGAATACCGAGTGTTCCCTGCTGGGCAGAGAAAACAGAACCAATTCAGCTTGCACCATATGGAAAATGTTAGTTCCCTGAGTGTAGGCAGCCCTTATGCAACATAGCCCACGCCACACTCATTTGTTCTATATCACCTCTCCTGCTGTAAGCCCAGGCAAACTATCAATAGCTAACTGCTCCTGCTAACAGGTACTAAAGGTGACATTTGAAGAACAGGGCAGGCTGAGAAATGGCATAGGTGCTGCATCCAGAAGTATGAACATTTCAGATTGCTAGTTGCACCTCCGATCATTGTTAAGAGCTGATGCCCTCTAGGTTTGTGTATTTATATAACAGTTATATAAACTAACTAAATTTCCTGAGCCAGATATACCCTGGATGACCTCATGAATTGTGGGTCACCAGGGTGTACAGAAAGCAAGTTATGGTGAGTCATAGATCCTGCAGGGTTTAGCTATGGCAAAGCAGCACAGTATGATTAACCTTCTGTGCCAGGAGTCCTGTAGATAGATTTGACCAAAATTCCTTACATAGCTAAACAAGGAAGATCCAGGAAGAGTGCAGAGGCTGCCTCAAATACAATGGTAAAATGAGGAGCCAGCTGCACTTACAGTGCTATTTTGTAGCCAGAAAGAAACTATGGAAAGCAATGTAGAGGACTCAAGCACTGAGTAGTAACAAAACCAGTAATTCTGGAGCCCTCCTTCTGTCATTTATAACACTGAGATCATCACAGAATGGGAAATGCCTCTTCATTTTTTATTTTTTTCTGAAAGAAAATAATCTGTTCTTTGTACACACTTGGGGGTTTTTTTGTTTGTTTTGGTCTTGGTTGTTGGGGGTTTTTTTTAATTCATAATGGTACATGAGCCAACACAAGAGTACTGTCAGGGCACGTTCACTGAGCTATCTATGCGACTTTGCATAAGGTTTTTGCTACTTGAGACAGTAACTCTGCTCCTGCATACAGCATTGAGCAATTCTGCCATTGCAGATACACATGCCCCTTCCTCTACTTCCTTCTGTGCTCTTAATTCTTCAATTCAAACAGAAAAGTCACACAAAACAGCAGCTTTTCTCTGCTGGCTGATGTGCTTGTTCTTCACACAAGTAGAAGGAATTCAGTCTTTTTTAGAAGAGCCTCACATTCACATGCCATCTGACAGCTTTTGAATCTTCCCCACACTGACTTTATGTAAGTTGCTGTTGGCAACACAGCATGAAAGTTTTTAATGAAGCAAAACAGGGAAAGAGATTAGTGAAATTGAATTAATGAGAATGAATGGCATGTTCCACTTTTAGATTATTTTACCTGTAATTTCTTCAAAGACAGCAAGAAATCCATCAAAGTTCTTGGATCCATCAGACTGGAAGAGGACATGGAGTGAAGACCCAGTGCTTTGGATGGGAGGTGGCCTCTCATTTCCACAGAACTTCTTTATTATTCGACTGTCCAAATTGTCCCCATCACGGATCTCCACATAGTCATACTGGCACATATAGTCAAACTCCAGACTCAGCATGGAAAATCTTGGGGAGCAAGGACAAACAGTCAGACTGCTTACTTGTGCACTCTGATTACTATTTATTTGGACATTTAGGTGTTTTGGGCCTACCCCCTCAGTGAATCAACAAGTACCTACCCACACGAAGACCCCTCCCTCATCTCAGTTTTTGCATCATGTTGCCTGGAAGCCGGCTCCACTCTATACAGTTGCTCCATGAGAACATTCAAGTGTCAGAACAGTGAAGTCTAAATTGAAGTCATACAGTCTGTCCAAATGCATCAGGTATCTAACCATAATACAATGTCACAACTTTCGTCTAAGGTCAGACACCGCAGGGGGTATATTTCTACTGTGGCTGTTTGCTAAAAATTGTTCTGTTTGCCCTAAATAAAGTTCTAAGTACTGAAAGTTATAGTATCAAATAACAACATTCAAAAGCTATTTACATTGTGATTTTCAGAAGTCAGCAATTAGGGATACAAGGAGAGCTTGGGGATGTAACAGGAGCAGAAACAGCCAGAGAAACAGAATCAAAATACTACAGCACGTTTTGCATTAGAAAGCTAAATGGAAGTAAATCCCCAATGTGTGGCACTTGCCTGTGTTTTGAGAGCAGAAATAAGGCACGGGAATTAGTGCAGAAGGGAAATACTTAAAGGCTTTTCCCACAATGTCCGTTCTCTCCTAGCTTCGATTCAGCCACTGTGCAAGCTTTTGTTCATTAACAGCCATGCTATATGCTGCTATTGGAATTCAGGTGGGCACAGAGCCAAGGCACCCCATCAGAATACGAACGAGAAACAGAGGGAGCAACACCAAGTGCCTCTGGAGAATGTGCAATGGTCGGGGGCTGGGCTCAGCCCTGGTACAGCAGGAAAAGGAGAAAAAACGGGCCTGGGAGAGGCTATGCCGCTAACTGTTCAGCAGTATATATTATAAATGAAACTCGCTATGTACTCAGTCTTCCTAAGGATTCCTAACACTGCAGGTGTGTATTTAGGATTAGGCTGTATCTCCCACATTGCCTATTCTAGTGTGGGCCTAGTGGTTTGAGAAGACTGCATTTTCGCACCAAAGAGGTGAGACGAATTTTGGATCTGCTCCTGGACCTCACAGTATGAAGGGAAGAGAGTTCTGGAATCTATTTCCTACTCTTCTCGTCTTGAGACTCAGGCCCCCATATTAAGAAGGCCCCCATGTTATGTGAAATTACCTTTCTTTGACAACTCATGAGCTGACTTAAGAAGCCTCTTCACTCAGTCACCTTTGTTCAGGTCACATGGTTGGTTTTTGAGTATCAGGAATACGCTACCTACAGAGAAATGACTGAGCAGTTGTAGGAAGCTACACCAATGGAGCAGAGGCCCTCATTTTTTAAAATCATCTGATGGAACGTAGAATAATAAACCAAAAAAAGACATCTGCTTTAAATATGCATTAGAGAGAGATAATTCAACTTAGCTTTGCATAAAATGCATGAGTTGAATTCTAGTTCTGTCAGGTTTGTCAGAGACATCCTCACAGGTATCAGGTTATACACTACATTTTCAAAACATTCTTTCACTGGTGAAACATACCCCAGGGATCTACCCTTCTGGAAGTTACAGAGCAGTACAAATTAACCCATTCATCTTTGTCATACTTATCAGGCTATAGTTTATCCTGACCCAATCCTAAAAATATTTTCTGGTTTTCTGAACTGGTACATTTCTGATTAAAATTAAGTATGTGTGCAAGTACAGAAGAAAAGTTTCTGGAATGCCCACCATGTACTAGGAGCAGTATTATTTATAGATGTAAAGGTAAACTGTGTCTTGATGTGTGTCCCTGAACAAAGAATATCAAGCCATATGCACAGAGAATGAAAGAACCATACACAGAATACTGGTTTCAATTGTTTGCTTTCTCTGTTTTAAAAAATGATGAAAACAGAGTGGAAAATGTGAAAGGCATAGGGGTTCTGACTTGCATTTTATTTAACTTGGCATAGAAGCAGATACACAGTACTGACGACATGGGATCCCGTGATTAAGACTCAGAATTGGCAGGTCAGGAAACCTGCCAAAGCTTTTAAAAAACCTCTTGGCTACGGCCCAGCTGACAGGACCCTTTACAGACCATGAGGTCTATTGCTGTCTAAACCACAGGTACACACAATGAAATGAACCTCAGTTTCCTCACCAGTGAAAGGGTAACTATATCATAATTCCCTTGGATATTATAAAACTAAGCATGCTAATTTTGTGCTACAGGTCATCAGATACAAAATGGAATGCAAAGTACTGTCTTGATTTCATCAGTGTCTGCAGTGTGCATATACTGGCCAACCCCTCTGAGGAAAGCTTCCAGCCAAAGCACATATTTAAAACTGCATCTCAGCTGAGGCACTAAAGAAAAGAATTGAAAGTCGTGAGCTACTTCTACTGTGATATGACATCCCTGACATGGCTCAGGCTGCGGGAACATATACATCACAACCCAAAAAACCCCCCCAGGGTGGCAAAAAAAAGCAGAGAAAACAAACTACCACCACAACATGGACACTATTTATCAAAACAGCTCTACTAAGCCAACTCCCAAAGGACTGCATGGCACAGCTTAAAGCAAGGGAAGATTTATCTGTGCTCCTGGGAGTTTTACTGTTCCTGCCCTATGTAAGCAAAGACAACCACTTTGTTGGCCTTCTGTGTTACACTGTCCCCATCCCTGCCCTTGCAAGCCAGGGTGGCAGCAAACAGGATTTGTGCACAGAGAGAATGGAGAAAGGAGTTCTTTTGTTGGCAGTTGTGCTGATTCAGCACAGTGTTGGCTGTGCATTACAGCTCTAAGCCGTTACCACCCACAGAGGGGCTCAGCACGTTTGTATGAAAATACAGTGAAGGAAACGTGGATGGCAGACCCAGGAGGCAGGCTCTGGTGGTTAGCTTAGGTGAACCTGCCCTTCTGTGTAGGAATAGCCTAAAGGTGAAGCTTTAGGTTAAATGTACATGTTTTCCACAATGTCTAACTGCTGAAGTACCTCAATGGAGGCGGTGCACCTTGAAGACGTCAGCTGACTCAGAACACACCACAGGGTTACCTTCTGTGAGAACCTCCTGTTCCATCTTTGCCATGAAGGTTTCCTCTATGCCTCCTGCAGGACTTGCAGTGTGGCAGGGTTAAGTGTGGACACTGAGGAGAGTTCCTAGGAGTGCTATGTCATCTGCTGAGATTTTTAGGCATTCAGATATTAGGCTCATCATCATGCTAGGCAAAGGGCTTTAGGCTTCTCCAACATTACCCAGCTCAGATAAATTAGATGCTGGGCAACAGAAGTTTGGTAGTTCAGGCTTCCATCTTGGAGACTTTCACAGTTGGAATGTAACATTACATCACATCAAGGTGATACCTAGTATTATGTTTGTTTGATTGCAGGAAGGATGGACATGGGGAGGAAGAGAAAGGCACTCTTGTGTTAAAGTTTTGCATCTTCTGCCACAGCAAAGTTGAGCAGTGAACTGTGAACCATACCGTGAACTGCACAGATCTCATGTGACACTTATATTTTCCCAGGCTGCGTATGGGTGGCCCTCAGGGTCTAGAATGGAAGTTTGATTTCTCCAAACAGTTAGTACATCTGTTAACTTTACAGCACTCCCCATTCTACTGCTTTGAAAACAGATTAGAGTTTCCTTAATGGAGCCACAGTAAATTCTGCTCTTCGATATAGTGTCCTTTGTTAAAATAACCTTTTGTCCCTTTCTTGCACCTTGTGCCTGATGCCACCTGGCTGTTAACACTTTACCAGAGGTGGGTGCATTCAATAATTACGTGCATGCACAGGATCCATTTCCACTCTCACACCCACCCCCACAACAGTGAAGCCAGGGTGACACCTGTAGCTCCTGAAGCACTTTTTAAGCCTCACAATTGACAAAGCTCTGTTCAGAAATGTAAAAAATATCACCTCCCTAAGCTTGTGCTGTGCAAATCATACACCTCACCAACAACATGTCTTAAAAACAAGGCAGGTACAACCCATGCGCGCTGAGACTGATGCAAACTTATGTCATGAGAACACAAAACTCTTCCTCACAGCATTGCTCCCGTGTCTTCTACACAATGCTATCCAGGCAATAATTGCTCATAACTACACAATAGGCTTGCATTTGGAGGTCTGAAAAAAGTGCATTAGTGTGGAAAAACCACAAGCTCTTCTATTCAACTGATTTGTTGTTCTTCCTTCCATTAAGTGTGTCTTCAAACATATTTATACTGTTTAAACATATTTTAACTGTTTGTGTATCTAACATAGTTCTTTTGCCTGGGCTCCAAAGTTGGTGAAATATTGATGTGAAGGGTTTAGCTATTCTTTTTATTATATTAGCTAGTGTGTTTCAAATACCATCCCCTGCCATACTTCCTGCTGCATGTGTGAGCACCCTGCTGCACACATGTGAAAACATTATTAATTACCCCAACAAGAGCCTCACCTGCACAAGGCAGGAACTGGGAGCTTGAGTCATTAGGGGTGGGTTAGCAGGTCTAAGCATACAGAGGTCAGAAGAGCCATGACAGGATAATAGGACACAGGTTGCATGAGTGGAAGTTTAGGGTAGATATTAGGAAAAAATTAATCACAGAAAGAGTGATGGGGCATTGGAATGGGCTGCTCAGGGAGGTGGTAGAGTCACCGTCCCTGGAAGTGTTTAAAAAAACACTGGATGTGGCACTGAGTGCCATGGTTTAGTTGATAAGGAGATGTTAAGTCATAGGTTGGACTTGATGTTCTCAAAGGTCTTTTCCAACCTAGTTAATTGTGTGATTCTGTGATTCTGTGACTTGCAGGAGAACCAATCACATCCTCCAGGCACAGGAATGACGAAAAGGAATAACTGAGGCTGACAGAACACAGGGTTGGTGAAATGAGTGAAAAAAAAATAAGAGAGGGAAAATGTAGGCTAAATGCATGGCAGGACCCATGGGCAACTCTCTCCTTGCATGAGACATATTAAAATGCTCCTACACATTTTCTTCAAAAAATGTCTTAGTTCAGCCTGCTACAGTCTTCAGAAAATATTGGGTGCTTTGTTGTCAAAGTCTTGAAAAGACCTCTAAAGAGACACATTGTGCCCAGTGCCTTAGAAACTCTCCTTAGCATCCAGCTGTCCTAAATGGGAATTGAAAGCACAGCACTGATTTGTCCAGTGCCTGTCCATCACAAGCCAGACCAGCGGAAAGCGCTGTGGTACCAAATGCAAAGTGGTTGCTATACCTTCACTGCCCCAGGGCTCACAGCTGCTGACCCTCATTGACTCCTGGTTATCCACATGCCCCAATGTCCACCTGAAGTTAGTGCTAGCTAAAAGTCCGTACGACCCACCTTAATTCAATGTTAAATCCAGCTTGAACATGGATAGTCCATTCACATCGTGCATTCAGTGGGTAACCCTCCAGCAAAATCTGACCTCTAGAAGCCCGAAGAACCTGCCCGCACCCTGGAGAGCAAAGGAAGAAAAAAAAAATTGTGTGAAGGACCTGCAAGAGACATTTGAAGAAAATATATGTAGAAACAACACCTGAATGAGAAGACAGGATGGTTTAGGAAGATACACTTTTTCTTACAAGGCAGCGTATAAAATATTGGGACAGCCACACAATGGTTGTAAAGAGTTATAACTATATTGGAGTATTGTCTAGGCTAAGAGTACCCCCGGGAAAGCTGTAGCTGATTGCTTCTCCCTGGTTTGCAATGTAGCCCTATGAAACCACTTCTTGCAGCTTTTGCCTCTCTTTTAATTAGCCCACCCACTCACTTGGCTGATGCTCTTGCTCAGAACAGTTTTGATGGAGCCCATGTTGACATTTGTAACCACTGAAGCTGAGGAAGCTGATGGGAAAGCGACAAAACTACAATGAACACTTGAATTAGCTCAAGTGAGCAAAAGAATGAGAGAAAAACCTGTTGCACCCAACATCATGGTTTCTAGACCTTCATAAGGAGACTCTGGGAGGAAAAACAGCTGATGAATTCCTAGAGGACATGGTTGTCCTCAGGATTCACTTCATCATCCTTGTATGCTAATGCCACCATGCCAGTGAAGATATATAAACATCACAGCTCCTCTATCATCAGCGTGACGCTGATGACTCAGTGTGACACATATAGATACAGCCATTATCCCTTCTTTCAGGTTCATTCTTATCCTTCCTCTAGTCTTGTTCCACTCTGCCTGTGCTGCTCTCAGTTTTTCACCATACTATGGAATGTACTTCAGTGCCCAGCACCAGCAGGATAAGATTAAGTGCTCCAGTCATTTGTGCCCAGTCCATCAGAAAACCATCAGAGGACAATGAGCTGAACAAACAGCAGACAAGGTCACACCGGGGAAGCAATATCTTTTCATGACTATCCTGCAGCTGTCCCTAGGCATCTGTCCAGGGATAGTTATCCTAATTCCTCATCTTGAATGCTGAACATTTTTAGCCCAGAGAGTTCTCTCACCTTCGGTAACCTCTCTCTTTTCCCCAACTATAAAATATGGCTATTGATACCTTCCTCTGTGGAAGATGAAAAGTTGTTTAGTGATTTTTGCAGAGCTTACTGTGATCTGTACGTGCAAGTCCTAGTAAAGTGCACAGTTAAATCACTATGTACCAGACAGAGCTAATTTCTCTATTTCCACTTTCCTGACTACATCTTTCTTCTCTATTTCCACTTTCCTGACTACATCTTTCTGAGTGGAGTCTTGTACATGGCTACATCCCCCTGGTAAGCCTTCTGTTGCTTTGCTAGGGTATGAGGCTGTATCCATAAGCCAAAAATTGCAATTCAGTCTAACAGCATCACCTAATCAGGAGAGCCTACACACCACAGATGAGGATAAGTAAAAAGTCAAATGACCCAACAGACCTCCACAGCAATTCTCCCACTTCTTTTTACCTCTTTAGTCCAACATAAAGCTCTGCTGCTTCCATCTGTTTCCCTAGAGAAACCCTAAGCTTTTAACCAGTAAGGCAGGATGAATGTTTCCTACTGAAACAGCGGGTTTTAACACTCGCCTCCGGGCCCTTCCTTCCCTAGGGAGAAAGGGTGACAGTGACCTGATTTGGTGAAGTACTGAGCATCTGTGGTTCCCATTGATCATAGTGTCTAGAAATCAATCCTGCTGCATCTGGTCTATGGGGAAACATGAAGACTGCAGGTCAATTCCTCCTCTTTCTTCTTAAGAAAGTGTTGCTCAAATGAAATACCCTTTGTTCATTTACCCTCGGTTACCCTTAATTAAGCAGGACCCAAGGAAACAGAAATCCTGCTCAGAAGAGTTCCTCAAAAGTGTTTCATCCTCTTCTGTGGCTTGCTCAGTTCCCTCTGTAAAAGGCAAGGATTAATGAGTGTGCCCAGCAACCACATTAGGATTCAACGAGTACAGCAGGATCTGCTGTGGTGAAAATGATAATGCTCCTTCCCACAGCAAGAAACAGGCCCTTGTGCTGCCATTGGCTCCTGCCTCAAAAACAACCTGAGACAAAGC
Organism: Gymnorhina tibicen; assembly: GCA_013399875.1. Lineage (NCBI taxonomy): Eukaryota > Metazoa > Chordata > Aves > Passeriformes > Artamidae > Gymnorhina > Gymnorhina tibicen. Next base: position 380,807 of record VXAZ01006880.1, read on the forward strand.
TGCTAGAAATCTTCAGAGGGTTTGACAGGGGGCTTGGACCACCTCAAAGAAAGTTTCCCTTTCGTCCTGAAGGGCTTTTGAGTTTTCGATGCCTTTAACAAAGGAAAGCCAAAGAACTGGTGCAAAGAGATACTTGTATGCATGGCATACTAAACACACTTCTCTGTTTGCCGTGGTACAGCCTGAACTCTCTGAACACTGGCGCCGAGGAAGTAGGTTTGGCCAGCAAAGCAGGTGGTCCAGAGACTAAAGAGGAGCCATTCAGTGACCCTCTCCAAAAGAACGTTCTCAGGTTTGCTCCCACCCGTCTCTGCACGAAGCACCTTTGCGATCACATCGAATCTGTGCTCTTAAACCTCCAGCCCTTCTAGCAGAAGTTAGGCTGACTCCCTAGACCAACAGTTCAACCATACGTTGATCAAAAGGAGTCTTTTCTCTTCCTATTCTAAATCTGCAGGAGACCTGGAAAGCTCTCAAAAATAATTTACATCATAAACACAAATGCTGGCAAATTCTGCCTCATTTACAAAAAAAAAAAAAACACTTTGGCAGAGTATCAACATCCTTGTTCCGTTCCTGTTCCTGAAAAAAAGGCAGCTTTCAGGGCCACAGTAAGATTTCCTCCAAGGCTTGTTACTAACAGAGAATAAAAAAATTCAGGAGACCTCTGAGTTGTAGCCCACAGAGACCCGTGGGTCGATGGAGGGAGAGGTCCTGAGACGACCTCTGGTAAGAACTCATTATCTTCTGTTTGAGTGCTGCATCTTAGATGTGAGGCTCCTTCAAAGGTCAAGATGACTGAACAGAGGAGAAAGACAGTAGAAAAGTTACTGCTATTTCAGAAACAGGCTGATATGGGAAGGCAGCTGTCACTTGTCACAACTTGCTGCTTCCTTTTGGTTGTTGGTCACCAGTATTATGTGAAACACTAATGTTCACAAAGTTTCAAAAACTACAAGAACTCTTGTCTGGCACAGGGTCCACATTTGGACAGCAGAGCTGAGGACAGCTGTTGGAAAACACCACTTTCTCCCCTGCTTTGATGGAGCATGTGCCTTAAAGTGACATTAAAACTGGGGGTTGGCAAAAACTGTTGGAGTGCAGGGTACAGAGGAAAGGGTTCTGCAGGGTTGGTTTTCTTCTGGCTTTAGCACCTGATGTGCCTTTTAGGTCATGATAATTCAATCCAATAGAAGTCCCATTAGGCAATGTCCTAGCACCCAATTAAATGTAGTCAGTGTGTTTATTTCCTAATAACACTCCTTTGGCCTACCCTTTATAATTTATCTTTTTACCAAATGATCTGGTGTCCTTTGGTGGGTTTTCAGCCATGCCCCATGCGTCCAGCTATGCCAGGGGATACTACAAACCGGACAGACCCACCGGCCATCCCACAGTACTTCTTCCTTGCCACGGCCCTCCATCATCACTACTTTTGCTGCAATTCCCACAAATCTCTCCCGGGGGCTCACCCTGAGCTGGTGAATGCACTCAGCGCCTTGTGCGCTGCCCCGGGGCCAGGCCTCACTGCTCTCCCTGCGGTACCCAGACCCCGCTATACAGTTCCCCCCGCCGGCACTGATCCTGCCCGCGGGATCCTCCGCATCCCCCGCGCTCCCCTCCTCGCGCCCATCCCGCGGGATGACCGGGGCCTCACGGCGCGGCCTCCTGCGGGGCCCCCGGCCGCCACCTACCGCCCGTGAAGCGCCGGTGCCGGCGGGGCCCGCGGGCGGCCGGGGCAGGGCCGGGAGATGCGGTGCCGGNAGAGGGAGACAGAGCCCGGCGCTCCCTTCGCGCGGCCCCGCCGGGAGCCGGGAGCTGCTTCCCGCCCGCGCCTCCCGCTGCCCGCGGGGCCGGGCCGTGCCCCGGCAGCTCTGGCATTGGCAGTGTAGGACGAAGTAGGCAGATTACATCCCGCCGTGACCGTGGTGGCGCTTGTTTGTAATTCTGGGATTTATTAGCCCTCTGCCGCTGGCGAGGCACCCAGGGCTGCAAAGTTTCAGCTGTGATGCCGTCTGCAGGTACCAAAGAGAGATGCCTCCCGCTCTGCTCTCCCAGCTGTGATGTGTTGGCGCATCCACGGCTCCAGCAGCCAGTGCCTGCTGGCATTCAAAGGCTACTTGCTGGCCACCCTCCAGACCCAAAGCCACATCGCCGTGAGCCTGCAGTCCAGCACCCATCATGGTTATAGGCTGCTTTCCAGACGTGCAGTCTCTGCATGCCTGAGCCTACCATCAAGGCCAAAATTGAGATAGCTATGAGACCCACAAAAGGGGAGCTCAGGATGTGCTGGAGTCACAACTATCCTCTGTGTCCCCACTTTAAGAGTGGAACGGACAACAACAGCACTATTTGACCTCCCTATCCTACCTCTCAAGTACCACAGAACCACGTGATAGAGACCACAGCCTCAGTGTCACACTGCTTCCCTTAAAAGAGCAAGTAATAAGAAAAACACTCTAAGACAAAGCTGTCCAAAATTTCAGTACTGCAAAAAAAGTCCAAATAGACCTCTGTGTGAAACTGTATTTGCTTCAATACAAGTAGGAACAATAGACTGAAATATACCGTAGGCAACCAATATAGTCAGGGAGATGGGGGAAAAATTAGATGAGTTAATAACTCTTTCTTGGCTCTGCTTTTAAAAAAAATTCCAGGGAAGCTTTAGCATTGACCTAGAGCAAATGGGACTTTAAAGTGCTCTCGGAAATCACACCGTAAACAGCAAGGGACTCAGTTTATCAACTTCCAAAGCCTCAAAGTTGAGTTAGCTCTGTTGCTGAAACATGTTGATTCCCCACATTCTGCTGTTTGAAGCAATGATTTTATTTTGTATTCCTTCACCTCCTGAATGGTCATGGGCAATGTTGTGAAAGCAAGTTAAATTGTTGCTTTAAAATCAATGACTAACAGGACACAAGCCTAAGGTATGTAGCAGCATGGACAGAACAGAGTAGGGAAAGCAGACTCTGTTTTCATCCCTTCCAGATAAATATGAACAAAGAGACAGTCAATAAAAATTGAAAGAGAGCTACACCTTCACTGGTGGGAAATTGGTAAAGGAAACACCAGTCTTAAACACGATACAATTAGCTGATGGAATTCATTATTGAAAGACAGAATTGGGATTAACAACTTAGCAAAACTAAAAAGCAGGAGCTTTTGTACATTGTCAGGAAAAAAACCTTTAGATATTGCTACTAGGGCCTGAAACACTCATGGTCATGATGGAGTCAGAAGTTGCAAGACAGTGTTTTCTAGAGGCGCCTTGGAGTGTGTTGAGGATGTGTGACAGAGGGAGGAAACGCTGGGACTTCCTTGGGGCTGCCAGGGGTTGAAGGAGGATAGAGGGTAAGCTCTTTGATAAAGCTGTTGCCCTTGTAAATGGCTATTCTTATGCTCTGGGGCTATGATGAAGTGCGTCCAAGAAATGCAGATTACAGAAGATTTCCGGAGTCATGGTAGTTAAAGTTTTAAAATAAACCAAACCAAAACAGACATTTAGTAGGGTTCTAACCCACCATGACATGGGGCCCAGTTCCAATTCCTCTCAGACAAGCACTGGCAGAGAAGTTTTCCTAATTGTAGATCTGCTTACTGCCTGGTTGTGTTTGCCTTCTCCTGCTTGTGCCCTTTGCAAGAGTCACTGTACAAGAATAGCTGGAAAGGCACAGCATGGCCCTGGCTCTGTCCCACCACTCCCTGTCCCTGACATCCCTCCCTGCCCATGTAGGACACTTACTCATGCAGTCCCCTCCATACCAGCCAGCTCTGCACTCTGCACAGTAGATTCCCTTGATGTAGAAGTCATCAAGCGTCCCTCCCCAGGAGCCATTGCGACAGGACTTGCAGTTCTCAAAGATGGTGCAGCCTAAAAAGAGAGCCACTGTGTTAGATGAAAGCTGAGGTGGATTGTCCTGCAGGAAGAGGAGCAGCCTCTCTGTCTTTTCCACAGAAAATGCCAATGACGCTAATGACTGCTGTGGTGCTGACAGCTTCCCCGCTGGAGCCATACCCAACCTCCACACCCTAGGCAACTCAGACTCTGAGATTTGGAACCAAACTCCTGGTCTGACTTGCCCAAACCTCTAAATCTCATTGCTTCAACTGTAAAACACCTCTCTCAGGAGTCTGAATGTGTGTGCTGGTGCCACTTGGGCCCAGCCCAAATGATTCTGATGACTTCTAAACTGGTCCTAGCTCCTCCTGCTCTCTCCTCCTCTCACCTTTCACTTTTCTTTTTCCTCCTTACTAGTGGGACTTCCAAGTTGTCTCTCCTTTCTTGCTTTGGGGATGCAAATCATCCCAGAGCACCACCAAAGCACTCCTGGTGTGAAGCCAGCTATCGTGTCACCCTTTGGCAGCTCCCAAGCCTGCCCAAGACATCCTGAGGGCAACACTGCTAGCAGAAAGTGTTTTATTTTTTTTGGGCAGTGATGTTCCCTGCTTTGGGGGAACCTTGCCAAGTGTCTTGCTGCTGTCAGCAGAGTGGCAGATGAAGTTCCTGAGGAAATGCAGGACAATCCCATGCCTCAGTGAGATGTGCCAGTTCACCACTGCCCTGCTCAGCATCTGCCATGATGCCATGGCCAAAGATTTGGTGTGAACACAGTACAGCCATAAACATACCTGGGTGGATTAAACAGGAGTCACACTCGTTCTCCTCGTTCCTGCAGCAGGGAATGGTGTAGCCCACTCTTTCTTTCTGTCCTGGGCAGATGCACTCGATTTGGTCATATTCACAGCATTCCCGACACATGATGTTCCACTCGGCTCCTGGGCAGTTTTCATTGATCACTGTGTACTCTGCAGAGAATGGAGAGGAGGACACACGGAAATAATCCATTATCTGATGAGGACTGGGAGGATCTATTATCCGGTGATTTGTCAGATCATGGATGGCATGAGGCTGGCCAAGGTCTTCAGCCCAGAAAAACCCAAACTGTGTGGTAACACGTGCCTGAAATGTCAGTGTGGTTTGCGTGTCTAAAGAACACGCAGGAGTTTTGCAGTGCCAGCCAGAGAAAGCAAACAGACCAGAGGGAAGGAATATGTTCACTTTCTCTGAAAGGCCTTCCCACTTCTGTGGTGAGAAAAACAGCTTTAAAAAACCACAAAGGGTGACATCACATGAGAAAGTTTCTTCAGTTTGCAGGACTGATTTACAGCATCATATATAGTATAGATTATTTAAACTATGATAGCATGTTTTGGTTGTATTTCTGCTGTGAATTTGCTATTCTTGAAAACTAGGGGGCCCACCAGGAAAGGCCACTTCTAAAGTTGGGGTTTAGCTGGTTTCACTCCCTATTTTCATCCAGAAGCACGTGTTGTTACATTTGACTTCACTGCCAAAGGAAACAAGATTTTTCATTCTTTTTAAAGGTTCATTTTGCCTAGCATTTCTAATATGGTAACATCTTTCTATTATTTAGCATAACCTCATATGATATTTAAGCTATGCTGGAAGTACCCTTTTAAGAAACAACCTCAGACTGTGACTCAGGACTGCCACAATAAGCGCAGATCCTGTCTTTCCCCACCAGTGTGCTGTCTAAATTCTACAAAGAGAGATCTAAGGAGTGCACAGTGCTGTCAGCATGCCTTCTAACCAGCTGACAGTCCTGATGACTGCTTTCATGGAGTTTGATAGTAAAAAGAGAGAGCAGACTAGAAAGATGAGACATGAAGGAAACTTAATGAGACTAGCTCTCTTCCCCCCTTCTATCCTCCTCTTTTTTCTTTCTTTTTTTTTTTTAATTGTGCTTAGGTAACAACCTTTTTTCTTGTGTATTAAACTCTGAGTAACAGGGTTGCCTTGTCATGAAACAAGCCATACATCTCTAAGGTGGAGCACTCCCATCCGTGCCTGTACCTGGCTCTCTTCTCACACAACTGTTTTTTGTTTCATTGTCGCTGATAACCTAATTACTGTGCCTGCTGGAGCTCCCTACCACTAAGCCTTGCTGCTGTCTCACTTGACTCTCCATGACCTCCTGAAGCCTGGTTCCCAGAAGCTTATCTTCTCCCCTAATGATTTTTACTGACTCTATATAAAAAGGACCACCAAACTGTTTCTTTTTTTTTTTTTCCCCTTTGGCTGGGAAATGAAATGCAGCCCTTTGTGCTCCTCAGAACAGAGCCTTTCCCTTGTGCCTGGTGTACCGACCAGGGAGAGTCCGCTGCTGCTCTAAGTTTAGGAATGAGGCTGCTGTTTGTGCTGAAACATTTCCATTCCCCATCTCTGCCCCAGTAATCATCCCAAAAAGAAAAAGCTGCGTCTGTCATTCAATAAGGTTCTAAAATTTTTTATTCCAGTCGTGGAATCTTGCATTGAAATAACCTTAGTGTTCAGCAGTTATAGACCCTTTTGTCTGTAGATCTTGACATGCTTTACAAAGTCCTCTTTCCAGATGGGAAAATGAAGCACAGGGGAGGTGAAGTGACTTTGCTCAAGGTCCCAGGGAAAAACAATAGCAGAGTCAGGAATTAAACTCATGCCTTGTAATTCCCAGAATGGCAGTCAATCAACCTGGCCAAGCTGGGACTTCTTAACCTATGGCTATTATTCTCTTTTAATTAAGCCTTTTATCTATGAATTGTATCTGATTCAGATTCCAGAGAAAATTAATTACACACATCTAATTATCTCAGTAGAACTGACACTCAGTTTGGTACATCTCACCATACAAGACAGACAATAGCTGTGTCTCTGGTGTATGGCGTGGGGGTCTCACTCCTTGCTGAAGCAGTACTCTCTGAAGTCTGACTAATAAATAACTACCCAACACTCAGAGCTTTTGTAAGGCTTCCTTCAAATTCTCATCTTTTCTAACTCAAGATAGAAATCTAATTTATCTCAAGATTGCTAATGCCTATTAATGAAGTGGCTGTATTATCCAAGAGAAATTTCTGTCTGTAAAATGATCCAAATATTCACAGGCAAAGTTACACTGGGGTGACAAAGGAATGTCTCCATCCTTGCAGGAACTGAAACCCTGGCAAGATAAGGCTATGAGCAACGCAACTTAACTTTCAAGTTAGCACCAAGAGATGTGCTGGATCATGTGACATCCAGAGGTCTCTTTCAACCTAAATTACTCTATTCTTCCCTAAAATATTACACATGTATTTGTATGTATTGGAGAGCATGAATGTGTGTGTATGCATATTTATTTTTATATGTAGAGCTTGTGTACACAACAGAGCCAAAAAGCAGGTGGATCAAACGTGTGTATTTGTATAATAAGTTGAGCTTGAGGTAATATTTAGTGTTAAGAAGGCAGCATCAGATCTCTTCTTAAAGAATTGTAAAAATATACTTGCTGCCACCTAGAAAAGCTGTTTGCTCACTTCTTGCCTTTGTCTCAACTTAGACAATGAAAATAAACTGTCTTTTGATTTATTGACAATTTAATTCCCTTTCAGGTTCTCGATTTCTGCAGTTTGGGCAATTTATATAGCCTTGACAAGGAAATATGTGTTGACTTTTTTTTTTAAGTGGCCCACCTAGGATTTTCTTCACAGAAATCATGGAATCTATTATTTTGAGGTTCTGTAGAAGCTATTCTTTAAAGATATTTGATTGAAGACTTTATGCACCCCTTTAATAATGGCAGGATCCCTTTTGTTTTATCTCTGGGCTACTGAAAAAAAGGCAAATAAAACCTTTGCCTCAGAAGTTTAAGAGGAATATGCACAGAGCCACTTATGCGTGTAATCAATGTTTGTTTGTGTGGCTGAGCTCAGCCTGTGCTTCAGGGAGGCAGAGGCATAACCCTGCTCCCACTTGTGTGTTTGGGGATGGGTAACCATTGGCAGCTCCCCCACACACACTTGGTCATTATTACCCCAAAACAGAAGAGAATGAGGCAGAGAAAAGTGGGGGAAGATTTACTGGCTGAGTAAAATACTGAAAGCGAGGCCTTGGCCAGCTGTGGCAGAGATAATTGTGGGGTGTTTTGTGAGCTTTACTTTGATAATCTTCCAAAGCAGGCAGTCTGGCTTGCAGGCAGTGACTGTGTCTTTGATTTTGGGACAAGCTGGAAGAAGCTGCTTGACAACCCATGCAAAATATTTAGCTGCAAAGAACAAACAAGACTCTGGACAGGCAAATAAACAGTGGATTAATTTATGAGATTTTAATGATGGAAGAAAAGCCCATTATATCCAGGCATAAACAGCTCACATGGAAGCAGCTCAAGACCGTGGAAACCAAGCAAGAAATGCCTGTGTTGGGAAAGCATGCAAACATCCAGGGCGTGTGCTGGAGGGAAGACCTGCTTGGCTCAGGAGCCTGGCGCAGCCCAACACAGCACTTCGCCTGATGCTTTGGGTCCAGCCTGAGGAGGACTGTGAGGTGGGAGATGAACATTTTCAGGTTCAGATGGCAATACTTTCATGCTTGCCATTAACATCCGCACCTAGCAAGACCTTCTAATCCCTACAGCACGTCAGATCCTAGAGGCTGTCAGTGATGGATTTTATAGGACAGCAGTAGGAGCCAATGCTCCCAGGCAATGTCCTCCTTGTTGGCAGTGTCAGTCCAACAACAATTCACCTCGGTGGTGCTGCTGCCTCTCCTCATCCCCAGGGCTTAAAGCTTTGGTGATTCAGGAACAGATTCACAAGCCCATTGCTGCCTCAGGGGTGGGTCAGGCAGCTCATCACGGTAAAATGTCAGCATCAGCTGACTAATCTTTTGCCATAGTGAATTTGTACATCATAGATACCTCGTAAAATAGAAAGGGATTTCTGCTCCAAAGACCTGAGAGCTTGGAAAACTGTATAGCTAAGAACTAGGGTGAATTGAAGCAAGCCCAATTATACCAATTATCTCTTGTGTCTTCCACTCTTTGGAAGAATGAGGATTTTTTTTAGAGTCCAGTCACTTTAAGATGATACAAACCTGTGCTGCTGCTGAGATGGGATATTTTTCTCCCTCCTCCCCTGACTTCCCATTCCCACTCCCTGTATTTGTGCTGACAGTAGCTGCTATGTGGAGGGATCAGACAACTGATTGAGCAGAAAACCAGTTTGCCATCTCTGTCCTTGGGGAGAACTTCCTATCCCACAATTCCATTCTGTTATCCTGCAAAGGTTCTCCTTCCATGCCTCAATTTATCCATCAGTACATTGGTAAATACTACTTAAGCTCAAAGAAATACAATTTCAAATTGCTTTGAAAAGTGCCATTTACAGTAACAGTGCAGTGTAAGTAAGAGGAGATATAAACAGATACATCTCTAGAATTTGAGTCCATAGAGGATGACTTTTTCAAAGTAATTATTTAACCAGTTCATGTTCCACAGATGAGAACATGCCCCACTGTATTTGTTTCATCTTAATTTTTCAGCATTCTGCTCAACAACTACTGTCTTCCACTGAAGAAACAAGCAGTTGAATTTGAAGGAGCAGTTTCCTAAAGCTGTTAGTAGGGAATGTTTGGCCATGTAATAGTTCTGAAAGGAAGTTTTGTCATTAAAGAAAAAACGGCTTCAACAGAGATGAAACCTGGTAGCAGCTTACACTTTCTTTAGGTCCATCTCATTTTTCTGCTCCTTTCTTACTTGGCTCTACTGCCATTGTATGGATATGCAAGCTGGGCCTCACCCCAGAGGGATCAGGTGTGTGGACATTAACAACAGGAAATGCTCTGAGCACAACGCTGGCTGAAACTGTGGCTCCGTTGTGATGAATAGCAAAATTCTCCACTTGATTTCCATAGGGCCAAGAGAAAGAGACCTTGGAAGGGAAGAGGGATATTCCCTTTAAGAGACTTTTACTGGGGCTCTTGGAACAGGATGTACCCCAAACCATTAATAATAAAGGAAAGTGCAGGTCTTTATTGTTAACCTTTTTGCCTCAGATAAACTACTGTGCAAATTATGTCTATTTGTCTATTTGATGTGTTAAGAGGATGAAAGGGATAATGCTGTCTCTAAAACCACTTGCTTTTCTTTAGAAATTATGTACCTATTACTCTTTTCAGCACCTGGGCTAATTAAAAGAGGAGTTAAAATACATCCCTGTTTTAGTTTTACTCATTGTGCTTACTTTATGGTCACAGACCTTTGCTGAATAACTGGACTGCTGCTTCCACAGAGTCAGTTAGCATCCTTTTCTGCCAGTAGTGTGTGCTTTCACACAGTGGCAAGTGGGGAGAGGCAGAAAGGATTTCTATAAAAAAAAAATCAGAGCCAGTGGGACAACACAGGAGGAAATCTACAATACTAAGGGGAATCTGTCTACTTAATAAGTGCACACTAATTTGACTGTCTTTTTTGAATACCCCTCTCCTTTAGTTTCTTCTCTGTATTTATGACCTGGAATTTATGATCCTATTATTGGCACTGTGGCCTTGTGGCTGCATCTGAGAAAAGCTGTTACAGGAAGAAATAGCCAGGTTAAGGCTAAAACTCAGAGGCTGCCACATTACCCTTCAGGCTTTGATTCTTTCTGGGACAGAGGATCTTATTCTGGGCAGAAAAACTGAACTAGTATGAGCGTGAAGAGAATTTGTCTTCTCTGTGCTGCGAGACAAGGAACAGGAACAGGTAATGAACGCAGAACTTTTGAGTTAGTGACAGCATTGATGAGGTTAGACGTCTGCAATAGGGGAGAATGTTTGGAAATCTGTGGAGAAGCAGCTGCAGTATTGAAATTCATGACCACATAACATGAGAATGTGCTCATGTCCTAAACGTAGAGGAGTGGTGCTGGACCTGTCTTGAGGGCTTGCCTCTTGTAATGGTGTGAGACCTGCAACACATTGACAACTTACTTGCAGTTAATGTTGCCCAAATAGAAATAGTCCACGCGGACAGCATCAACCCTCCTCAAATTTTAGTCCTTACAGCTCCCCTGGAGCGTGTAGTCCAGCCCTAACCAAGGACTGAAGATGCCCTCAGTCTGCCAGGCCTCTGTCCCTGCTGATCACTTGCCTCCCTGCCCTGCGGCCTTCCTTCCAGTTTGCCCCTCACCATTTCCCTGGTCTCACGGGAGGGAGAGGGGCATCCACATGCCCAAGGCAGGTCCTGCGGCTGACATCTGCATCGTCCTGTGGTGGTGAGGGATCCTTCGGAGCTGGTGGAGAGAAAAATCCTGGGCACTGGCAGGCTTGCAGGGGCTCCAGGGAGCTACTTGAAAAGGCCTCAGGGTCAAAAGCAAGTAACACCAGCTTTTTTTCCAAAATAAAAAGCAAGTCCGTTTCCCTTTGTCCATGCTAGGAACCTAAACATGTGAACTGAAGTAACCCATTTGCTAAGATTGAATGCATCTGGATGTGTCTGAGTGCATCTGGCCTTCACTTCTCTAGACAGAGGCTGGAGGGGGAGGGGAAGAGAGGTTGGGAAGGGTTTAGATAGGCAGAAACACACAAAAACACACATATATTTTTAAGGAAACATGAGTCACTTGCACTCCAAGTTTATTCCAAAAAATAAATTCCCAGACCGCCCTGACTCCTGCCCCCAGCTCTCGAGGCAGGCCCTGTGCAACTGGGTGTGATAAATATGGATAAAAATTGGATACATCTGTGGGGAGGAGACAAAATGCTATTTTCCAACCTGCCCTGACTTGTTAAGGCCACTGCACTTCTGAGTCGCTCCCCTGTCTCTGAGAGCCCCTCCTGCTGTGGCTGGAGGGGAGCTCCTGGCCCCCTCATGCTGCCAGCTGTGTGCTGGGCAAGTGCCACCAGCTGCTCCACTGCCAGCAGCAGGGCTGGGGAGGCATGGCAAGGAAGGGCAGGGGGCGAGGGGATGGCTCACATCCGTGTGTCCCACAGGCTCTTCTCACACTGCTCCTGGTGCACGAGGAGTGGGTGTTGGGGCAACCAGCACCCTCCCTCCAAAGCTCACAGCCCCACAGCCCTTGTGTCCCACTGCCCATTGTTGTCCTTCCTCCTGCCCGCCCTTGTCACTGCTGCTGAGGGGACTCGGTGCTGGATTACTCTGCGGACCAGGTTCTTGCCATGGGAAAGATGTGCTGCCCCTGCAGCAGGAGGGGTTTATGCCCACCCAGCTGCCTCACAGCCACAGCCTGTGCCCAGGGATGCTCTGCCGCTGACAGGGCTAGTTCTGTGCCACTCCAGCTCGTGCCACGGAGCCCCCTCGCTTGGCCAGTGTGCAAGGTGGCACATGTCTGAGGGACAGGCCACCGCAGGGACAAGTCAATGCATGTGGCCCAGAGGTGGGGAGAAGCTCTCTGTGCTTGTGACCCAGGGGGAGGTTTGGCAGGAGGCCAGCCTCCCAGGACAGCTGCAGGGGCTGGTGACCCCGATCATCACCTGTTCCCTGTGTCCTGAGGGGTCAGCAGGGGAGGGCACTGCAGAGGCAGACCCTCTGCCGCGGCCCCTCGTGAGGGGGGCTCTGAAGCACCATCCTTGACACCAATTCTTTACAGTCATTGAGATCCGAGTGCCTGCCGATCCGACAGCTCCCCTGGTAAGAGGAGTCAGCAGTGCCGAAATATGCAGCAGCTTGAAGGGTGGGTGACTTGAGGGCACCTCACCTCCCAGTCTTTAAGGCTGCAGCTCCCAAGAAAGCAGCCCGCGACGCTGACAGCTTGCTGCTGCAAGCAGGTCCAGACACCTCCAGGTGTAAACAGCCCAGGTTCGTGGCCATAACTACAGCAAATTTGCACTCAACAGTAAATGCTTTTTGCTCAACCTTATCAAGATAATACATGCTGGTTCAGCAGAAACTGGGATGGGGCTTGAGTATAAAAAAGATTGTTCTGCTTTAACAAGGCTTCCCCTTCGAAAGAATAATATTGGCAGAACTAAATCCCAGATTGGAAACAATGTGTGGGGGTTTTTTTTCTTTTTTTCCTTCACTTTTTTTCTCCCTTGCCTTCATTCTTGGTGTTGGGGCTGGAGAGGAAAATCTCTGTCTTGCCAAACTAAACAAATTACACTTTACAATTCAGAGACTTAAATGCCTCTTTTTATCATCATTTCCGTAGCACTGAGTGTTGAGAAAATAAAAGGAGTAATAAGCAAAGTGATTGCATACCTTTTTCTTAATGGCCATTGGCAAACAAATTCAGCCAGTTGTTTCTCTTTAAGGCTTTCAAGTTTGCCTGAAAATCATTCCTGGGTAAACCTACACACACACACTCTCCATGCTGACAAGAAAAAAAATACATAAAGCAGAGCCCCTTCTTTCCATAATTGCTGTCCCTGCAAATCTCTCTGCTTCCCATGACAGCACATGAGATCAAACCCCTCTGACCACACTGAAGGAAAGGGACTCACTCGACCATGCCGGGAACACACACGCTCTCTTACAGTACCTCTTGGCAAGCAGGAGATGAGCAGGAGCTGGAGAAGAGTGAGTCCTACAAGTGTCCAGGGTGCTCGCTCCATACTGCCCAGGCCAGTGCAGCGGTGTGACTGCTCGGGAGGGGAAAGCAGGCAAACAGCTTTTTACTGGGACCTCACCAGCTCCAGGCTGCGAGGGATCTCGGATTTCAGACCTCAGCACGCTCCCATCCTCACCAGAGGGGAACTACCTTCAAGAGACTTCTCAGGCGTCCAGAAGAACACGTCACCCCAAACCTCTCCAACTGCTGCCTTAACCCTTTCTGGACTCTGGCAACAGATCCCTTTTGTGATGAGTTTCTTGGCTCGGTGCTCAGAACAGAGATAGCAACATTCCTTATGTAAAGAAAGATGTTTTGAAGGGGGGAGAAAGAGAAATGCAAATACCTCTTCATATGAGCCATCCCGGTTGCTGCGGGTGAGCTGAAGTTACAGACATGTCCAGAAGGAGGCACTTTGTACTTGCTCCCGTTGGGCTTGCGGGGGTTGATGCATCCCGGGGGGTGGCAGGGCTGAGTGTGGGGTGGGTGCAGAGAGGGATTCCTGTCCCACGCTCCCACAATTGGGCAGCCTGGCCAAGTGACATGGTTCACTTTACAACGTGCTTAAAATAGCCGTGCATTTTTATGGTGGGGCAGATGAATGAATGAGGCTCAGTAAAAGTTCACTCCACAGTGGATGAAAACCACAACACACAAAAGGAATCACTTGGCATACATGTGCTTGTGCTAGTCAAAACCTTTTTACGGAGTCCATTTCTGCCAGGAAATGCAATTTTGGCAAAATTGAAATGTTTTGTCGGAACATGTTGATATTGAGGAAATGTTTAATCCAAACAAAGGAGACCATTTAGTTTGGATTTTATCTTTGTGTCATATTTTGTTTTGCCTTTTCTATTAGCACATGCTACTGACTTTTTTTTGGTCTTCAACCCATATTTCATAGCAGTATACTTCATTTTCTCTAATATTTTTCTTGAAAAAATTTTTAATACTTTCCAAAGGACATATTTTTTACCTCTAAATCAGACATTCTCAATTTGATTTCTATAGCAAGATTTCAAAATTTACATATATTATGAGGGGGAAAAATTGCAAAATTGGCATTTGCTTTGAAGTAGGAAATCAAGTAAACCAAAAAGCTTTAACAAATACCTACAGCAGTTTGTAAAACTCAGGCACGTTGAGCAGCCTCAAAAATTTGAGAGCGATCACCAATAGAGTAGTTTGGTGCAGTGCAAAATCCCCTACACCTTCAGGTGGTCTTTCAGAGGGTGAATTCCTTTAACCAGACATCTCTCTAGTTTAGGCTTGTCTGTCTGCTGAAGTCTTGACTTTACACTGTGAATAGTCTTTTTAGGGTTTGTGCACCTTCCATATAAAACAATACCAATATATTCATATTAATCCTTTTTTCCAAATCTCCTAACACTGATACAAACCCACCATTGAGAATACCCATAGAAGAAGACCTGAGATAGGTGCCAAGATTTTAACCAGTATGGCACATAATCCTTGCTGAGTCAGCCTGGCTCCTGCCCTGGATGCTTTGCAGCTCAGGAAGAGGCCACTAAAGCTCTCCAAGTCCCACTGGGACCTATTATGGCTCAGTTACCATGTCCTCCTGGAGCCCTTGATGGACATCTCTTGCCCCAGGGTCCTGAAACTCTGCCTTGGTGGTCCCCAGCTCATTTCTGATCATTCATATATATGCTCTAAACTCCTTCCTAATTCCAGCTTCGGGTTCCTCTAACAAGCCATTCCTGGTCAGTGGCAGGAGTAAAAAAACTGAGGAAAAAAATGAAGCCCCCAAGAGCAGATGAAAACAGTGAAAACGGAAAGCTCTTACATCTTCACAAAGAAGAACTAAGCTGTTTTAAAGCCTGTGGAATCATGATTAATTTTTTTCCCAGCCATTATTTCCAATAAGCAATTAAATTATTTAAGCTAGTAAGTCTGTTTTGGGCTGAAGGTTGACTTACAGTTGTCTGAGGCTTAGATATCTCTGAGGGGGAGGCTCATGAGGATGTAAGCCAAAATCTCGGTTTGGGTATGTAAAGTGAAAGGAAATCCCAGAGCACTGAATAAGGCTGGACACAGGGAAACAGTGTTAAGGCCAGACATAGAGGACTTAATTCTTGATTTCATAAGGGCCAGAACCACTGGGGAAAATATACCCACAAGGGCCACAACTATTCATTTGAGTCAGTTCCTATGGTGAGACATTCAGCATGGTAGAAAAGGAGTAGCTGAATTTGTGTCTTTGTCCATTGCAGGGATCAGCTCTGCAGGGACACCTTTGACTCTAGGGTGGAAAAGGGGTCCTTCTGTTCTAAGGAGGTGTGAACTAAAGGATTACCTGGTAGATTTATGGCATCTTTTTTTTTCTTTCTTGTGTCTGAGGGAATGTAATTATGCCACCAGAAGATGTAACCACACTCAGCGTTACTCTACAGTGCTTAGTTTGGCACCTTGCAAAATCTGTTTAGTTGGTGGATCCACTGCCTCCTGAGAGAACGGCTGAGCAGCCAAACAAGGGAATTCAGTCATGATCCCACAGGTTTGCACATGACCTATTTACACAGGTTGTCTGTTGGGATGTAGCTTTAGTCCCGGGAATGACTCTGGGCAACTTACACAGTGCTCCTGAACGCACTTCTTGCATTCCTATTAAGAGTCAGGGACCAAACCAGGCACAGTGCACCAGCCAAATATTTCAGGTTATATGTAATCCCCCATGAAAGAAAGCTGAAAGCTCTTAACCATGTGTCTGTGCTGCTGAGGAATTTCACTGTAGCATTTGGCTTCAATGTTTGTATCTGCCTTACTGTTGAATGTAAAGGTTTGGAAAGTACATTCCACTGAAACTGAATTGTAAAACAGAGTGCTGCAAAAACTGATGGAGTTATAGTGTATTAATAATAATTTCCAAGTACCTAGCAATCCATTTCAACCTAGAGTAAAACAAGATCTTTAATAATTAATAATTGACCACTGAGTGAATAATTATTGTGTGATTAATACCATTAGCTCATGTTTCTAATAATTTGCCATGAAATCTGAAAAACAGTGTGTGGTCCAGCCAGCAAGAACAGAAAGAATGCCACCATTTTATACTGGGGAAAAGTGACATGCAGGGATATGAGGTGAGGCACATATCCTGAAACAGTGGCAGATCCAGCGTGGAACCCAGAAACTTCATCCCATTTGGTGCTTGTAGCTCTGGACTGTCCTGCTTGAGAGGACTCAGTGAAGAACATTTAAGGATGGATATATAGTTCTGAAAAAATTCAATTTGGACTTGAAATAAAAATTATTGCTTTTCAGTCTTTCAAATTTTAGTGAACTTTTTATTTCTCCCCAAACTACAGAAATCTCTTGTTTCTGTAACTGGAACATCGCCATTAAAAAATCTGCTTTTGTGACTTCTGCTCAGACGATTCTGTCCCAAATGGCCTTGATCATCTTCCAAAGCTTCAGAGGTTCTGCTAGAAGGAAATCTGTGATTTTCAATGTTACTCATTTCTGCTACTACAGATTAGATGCCTTCACAGGACATCCTTCTTACAAGAACATTTGGAGCCCATTTCTCTTTTTACAGGCAAGATTCCCACTTAACTAGAGAAGTCTTTTGCCAAAGAAAGAGTTTGAATCATCTGGACTCAAACATGCTCCCAAGAGGGTTGTTGGAGTCAGATCTTGAACTTTAGTGACTGCCCGATAATACCCATCCCACTCCAACAATATATGAAGAAACCACTGGAAAGACATCATAAAAGAAAATGGACCCACTGAGAGGGTGGAAGGGGCTTGTATCTCAGGGGGAAATGAAGTTCAAATGAAACTGAGATCTGGCACTTTAGGAGTAACAGCAAGAGAACTTAATGAAAGATTAG
Organism: Gymnorhina tibicen; assembly: GCA_013399875.1. Lineage (NCBI taxonomy): Eukaryota > Metazoa > Chordata > Aves > Passeriformes > Artamidae > Gymnorhina > Gymnorhina tibicen. Next base: position 398,023 of record VXAZ01006880.1, read on the forward strand.
CACTAATATTTTGCTTCTCCCTTCAAAGCATTTTTGTCTAATAGGGAGGGTCCTTCTAGAGGAGAGATTATAAAGTGTTTGCCTTCAAAATAAAGCTTTTAAACTAAATTCCAGACCTTACTGTAATATCTGAGGACCATTTTGTAAGTTCCTAGGATTATCAAGAGTATACTTTGCCCTTTGGGTTTCAAGTTCTGCTGAACTTGAATATGTAATGCAAATATCCAGCATTCATGAATTGCACTGGAATTGTGGCAACCTACCCACACAGGCACCTACAGATAAGGGCACTTTTTTTGGCTTTTTCTGGCCTGAGCTCTGCAAAATATTCCCATCTCTCTGTGGGATGTTAATCCTCAGTGACTGAAGCATCACAGTCCAGGAGAGCTAGCTGGGTGTGAATAAATTAGCCAAAAGAGGTAGGAGCTGCAGTGCCAGCACACAATACAGCCCTTGACCTAATGGGACATGTAATGACAATTTTTTGTGTTTGTTAGAAAGATTTTCTCAGGAAAATTGAAACAGTTTAAATTTTATGATTCCAAATATATTTCTGGACAGGTCAGCAGCAAAACATGGCCAGAAAAATATGACTGCTTAATGGCATCTACCAAGAAATATGCTTTTATTCCATGTCTTTGTCTGGGCGTTTTTTTTCAGTGATCCTTCTGTGTTTCACTGTTGTATGCAGTCTATGATAATCTTCACCATAGCAACGTGTAAGAAAAGAAACAGGTAGAAGATTTGGCTTGAAATTAAAACTAGCCAGTAGTCAATCCTACTTAGTAATCAGTCAGACACTGATATTACTGTCTAAGGGGATAATAGAAAAGGGCTGCAATTATTTATTTCCCTCTGTGGAAATTAACAGTGTGTAGGTTCAGTCATCCTTGTGATACACGTTCTTGGTTTGAAGGTTAACAAATAAGGCTTTCTAGGTTAATGAATAAAACTTTTAATCTATATAGCAAATTCAAACTGGTCACCAAAACATCCGAGACATAGAAAATTATGAATTGTTTTGATTTTATTTAAGTTGGACTTATGCTTTGTGGTCTTGGGTATATCTGAATCAGGATGGAAGCCAAGAAAAGAGTAAGGTTTTGGGACAGAAACCTAACCATGTTCCACCGAGAAGGCCAGCTGCAGCATAAAGTCCAGTCAGATGAATGTATGCATGAAATAAGGTTCAGAAAAATGTATGTGGGAAATAATTGGTGGAAGGTCAGCTTTTCAGAGGTGCTCAATATCTGATTTTTCAAACTGTAAATGTAAAACTATAGCAGTTCTGGAAATACAATTCACACAAGCTGTAACTGCATTGCAGCTAGATAGTGGAGATACTGGAGTGATCTAAGACTTGAGCAGTGCTGTCTAACAAATTAAGAGCTTACTCTGAAGTACAGCTCTTTTTTTGTCATCTCTTTTTCTCCTTTCATTGATCCTCCTAAAAACTGAAAAAAAAGGCTCTCTTCCTCTGTCCCTGTAGGTCAAATTTGCCAAAATGCCCTTAGGAAGGCTCTTGAAAACATCTATCTGGGAACAATAGTGAAATTCTAATAACACAGGAGTAACAAAACCAGTCACCTTTTATGCAGTTGTTTTACATGTCATACAAGTAAATAATCGGGAAATGCACTGTAACAGACCATTTATCTTCCTGATGCAACTTTTGGGAGTTCTGCCGTTTATCATTTAACACCATCTTACACTAATCAGTTCTCAGGCTTTTTGTACTTCTCCCTTGGTTGACTTGATTGACCTTGACAAAAAGGGAGAGACTGAAATAAGATGACAAAGATGATAAAAAGAGATATATATAATGATTCAGAAAGAGAGAGCAAGATTACTCCAACTAATAGATGAAGTGGCTGAGATCTTTCAGACCAGTAGTCTGTTCTGAGAACAGTTGGACAAGGTCACCAGGGGATTGCAAAATTTGATCTCATGTTATAAAAATATATACTGCTCAAAATCCCAGACCAATGTGCAGCCATGTCATCAATTTTTATTAAGAGAAAAGTCAGCACCATCTTCAGCTACTACAAAACCAAGTGCTGAGAAGCAAACTGCTGAAAAGTAGCATTTTATCCACTTTTTCTGTCCCTACCAAGCATTGATGTGCCAGTTGACAGTTGTTATGGTCCTGTTCCCACATACTTATTCTCCATGTCATCCTTGTCATCTTTGAACTCTGGTGTGCCAGACCACAACTGAGGTTTCACTTAAAAACTTATAAGAAGTTTCCTAAGAATTTTTCTTTTCTTATTTTTCAGGCAGTGATATTGGGATATGAATGGGATCATATGTTGTTAAATACTGTCCCTCAGTATTTAAATTGTGCGTAATTCTGAAGCACAAATCCCACCCACTCCCCTTACATAATTCTTAGGGGAAAATTTGATTTGCATCTGTGAAATCACCACCTGTGGCACTTTTCAGGAATGCATGCTCAGTGAGTAGTAGGATATGTTTGTATCAGGAAATCCCCCTCTGCGTATTGAGTACCACAGAAAAAGGTATCTTGGTATAATTCTGTTACTTACATAGCTATATAAACTGGGGAGGTTTAGAAGATTTATAAGCTGTTACTCAGGTAAAAATACTCTGTATACAGAAAGTGTCAACTAAAAAGTTCATTCAAATTCATAGAAGACCTTGTTTAGCTCGTAAGGCATCTGTTTAAAATATCCATGAAGATACTACACAGTGCTGATTGCAATGGTATTTTAAGCTCTGACCTAGTAAAGAATTAATCACGTGCCTAAGTTTGGTTTCATCGGTACTCTTACTGAATCTAGTGGGTCTAAACGACTCTTTTAAGTTTTTGAAGCTTAAAAGTACCGGTGGATAGCCATAACTGGAACTGGGAGAAGTGACAATGCCAAGAGTGGCGTGAAAAGCTTTCTGCCCAAGTCCTGGCGTGGCTGGGCTTCCCTCACCTGCAGAGATGTGAAGCATTGCTATCAGTACTGCAGTTGCTGCCCTCGGCCCTCATTTTGTAGCGTGCTGCCTGCTTTGTACAAGAAATAAAAAGAAATAGGTTCCATCAGAGCTGATTTCTCTCTGGGATTACCAGCAGACTAGCACCAGAACACTGCTTCAGAGACACTGGAAGAGTGACAGGAATTTCTAATTTCTAAACCCCTCAACATACATTGTTAATAGGTGCATCAGACTTTTTAGCAAGTATTTATGTAGCAGCCTCCAGGAGTAGAAGTCAACACTGCTACTTTGCTTTAAAGATTGAAAAAACTCAGTTGAAACAAAGTAAAAGATTTTTCCACACTGTTGTTGCTCCCCTTGGCTTTTAGTATTCAGTGGCATGCAAGTTGACAGAGAGGGTATTGATTTTTACTACTTTGAACATTTCTTCCTAGAAAAGGAGCAATAAAAACTAGTAGAAAAGAAATAATAGCAATTCTTGTTTTCTCCAGCAGGGCTTTGATCTTACAAGTTTGAGCAGTAAAAGAAAGGAATAGTCTATTCCATTGCACTCTGTCCTACTTGAAAATCCACCTGTCTCCATCTTCGTTATTATTTCTCTGTCTTGAAGCCACAGTGGGAGCATGTGCCTCATGACAGCACAGGTTTAAACTTCCTATATGAGACCTTCACGAACTCCTATCGCACTGTAACACAAAAAATCATTCAAGAAAAGAAAAATCTACACAGAAAAAGCTGCTTCAAGTAGTTTAAACTGCTTCAGGAAGGACCTTAGAAGGGCCAGTCTTGGATCCAGTAGAGAATTTTTAGTTTGTGCTGCAAGAGTATTGACTATTGGGGGGGGAGGGAGGGGCTATTCTTATATATTTGGTTTTGTCCATACAACCATTGTTTATATTTAGTCACTGTTTTCTGTGTGAAGGCTCTCTTGGCCATTGACATTTGCTTTAGATTTCTTTTCATGTATTTTTAATCAAAAGAAAACTTGATCCAAAGCCAGGCAGATTGTGCTGGTTTGAGTTGCCATCCATCGTGAAGCAAAATATTGTCTGCTTCTGCAAAGTGCTCATGCCAGAAGGGTGGCAGGATCTGGCCTTTGGTGCCAGCCCTGTCCTGCTGTTCTGACATAGTAAAGCCTTAGTGGCCAGCAAAATGAGCTGCTTTACGTGTTTTGTGATTTTATGAACCAAAATAAGCCACATGGGCCTCACTGCAAACAAATAAATGGGAACAATAAGATGCATATGACAGAGATCTGCATATTCCCAGCTATCTGGAGTGTATTTGGTATTATAACATCCTCTTCCTCCCTGTGATCACAGCTAAGGTAGACCCAATGCTTTCTTTTACACCTTTTCCCTTCAAAGTATGACCTATCAACTGCAAAAAGAAGAAGAAAACATAAATCAAAACATCTTAATAAACAGTACTCAAACATAAGTTGGTGAGACTTTTTTTTCCCCTGTATGTAGGCACAGAGTAAAGATTTTAATCAGTTTAAGATTCTTTTATAAGGTCACAGTGCTCAGCGTGATTAACTAGATATGAAATTTGGCAGGCAATGCATTCATAATATGATCTAATCATGTTTGGTAGTGCGGGGAGGGAAAGAAAGAAATTGGCTGAGAGAAGATTGCTTAAAAGTTGGCAAGCTTGCAGTTACTGTAACTTCTCTATGGAAATCTCATCAGAACGATGAGCCAGCCATCTTTTCCAAGCTTGTGCAGAAATTTTCCTTTCAAAATATTTGTGCCTGAGAGATAATGGATGACTTCTATTACTGGATGGCTCCTGCAGTGCACTTTCAGGACTAACCTGAAGTATCCCTTGCTATTTCATTATTGGACCACAAACTGCTTTGCCAAAAACCCTCACTCTTCAATCCTTCCCTTTTTTTTCAGGCCTAGGGCTCATAGATCTGCTGGAATATTGTCACATAAATGCGGTCAGGCCAGACAAGATTAAGTATCCTCTTTGTATAGCATTCTGCCTCCAGAAATGACCAGATAATTCCTTATTACTTCAACAGATAAAACCAGTAAACTCACTGGCATAACCTTTCTAGCTCACAGTTCTATCTTGTTCTCTGCTAATAAAGGCCAACTCAGCTCCTGAAGTGTTTTTGGTTTAGTAATTATACTGCTTACCTCTTGCTATCTATATATATATGTTTAATACCTCTTTTAAACTTGTTAAGGTTTTGCTCCCAGAAATGTGTGGTGGAATTGATGAATTATCTAACTTACTTTGCACCAAGAAAAATTTATCTAGTCAGGTTTGAACTTCCTACATTCTCTTTCATTAAATTACCCTTTGGTTCCTAAAACTCACGACAAACAGTTAAACCATACCTCTCTGACATTTTATTGATTCACCAGGTTGCTATTTTTTGGTAAGACAATGATCACCATCTTTTTAATTGCCACCAATAGACCAGTTTAGTATTTTTTACCCTGCCTCTCCCCTTTTCCTCTCCACCCTTTAGTTCCACAATATCCATTTGAAATGCAGTGATTGGGATGAGGTGAGTATCCCACAGGGGTCATTCCACTGATTAGATCAAAGCATTGCATCACTACCTTGATTGTGCTCTCCTCTGTCCATACTTGCTGGCCTGCTGGAATGCAGCTGCCACTGCAGCCACCACCTCTTTGGCCTGCCCAGAGCAGGATCCAGCTCATTTGCCTGTTCTTCCTTCCTATCCCTCAGACAGTTTTGACCCATAAACTTTGTTTCTGAGCCATGTTTGTTTAAATTTATTTCTCTCCTTCTATAAGACACCGCAGAAGAGGCTGCAGGGAAGTCTGAGCCATGACAACCACCCATCCTCTACCCACTGCTTTACTCTCCTGCAAATTCACTGGATTTTTGTCTTGCAATGCCCCTTACTATTCTGAGCCCAGAGCTGCCACTGTCCTCATCTGCTGCAGCCTCAGATGGTTCCTGCTGAACTTCTGTCTTCACCTGTGCAGTTCCATTCTTTACAGTGTGGCAGTGTGGATCTCACATTAGTATTATGAGCAATCATTGTGAACATCATCTACTTTTCTAACAGGAATGTTTTTTTTTTTTTTTTTAGTATGTCTTTATGCCCTTCTTCCCCCTAGGCTCAAATATGCAGGCACTAGGTCCCTTGCAACATCAGGATCAAGTGTCTGAAATTCTTGCACCAAAAATATTGCTTACGTTATAAATGAGAAATAATAGCACTACTGTCAGTAAAGAATGATTCATCATTCTGTAAGTCTTTGGCAATGTGACAAAGGGAAAATATTCAGGAAAAGAGAGTATTTTCCCAGTGTTGGTAAAATGTTCAATAAAATAAGTATGATCTCTCTAGAGATCACGGGCAATGAACATCTAATTTCAGCCTTCACAGAAAAGTGTCACTGTTTTTTATTCTTTGTAACTCCGCAGAATAAGGGATGTATTTATAGAAGATTAATATCTAGATAGCGGGTTTCCCAGGAAAGATATTTACCATTGCTACACTCTCTTTTGACTCTTCATAAATTTACACATGGGTGTTCTGAGTATTAATTGCCAGACAGTTTTTTGGTACAGCCTTGGCCACACACTATTCATAGAATTATAGAATATTCGGAGTTGGAAGGGATCCACAAGGATCACCGAAGTCCAGCTCCTGGCCCTCGACCAAAAAACCACACTGTATGCCTGAGAGTGTTGCCCCAATGCTTCTATAACTCTGCCAGGCTGGTGCTGTGACCACTTCCCTAGGGAGCTGTTCCAGTGCCCAAACACCCTCTGGGTGAAGATCCTTTTCCTAATATCTACCTTAAACTGCTCTTGATACAGCCTCATGTCATTCCCTCTGGTTCTGTCACAGGTCACCAAGAAGAAGATTCTCACTATTGGAGATATTCTTTAGCATTGCAAATTGCCTTTGAATTACCTGTTTATCTATTGTGTAAAATAACTTTTAATTTATGAAGCACAGAACTGAATTACTGATGAGCCAGTGTGACAGTGAATGCCATACCACACTCCAAGAGAAATTTTACTGGAAGCAGAAACCCTGCTTTGGAGCAGGGGCTTCAGTCCCAGGTGTGAACTCTGGTGTCCAGAACTGCTCTGCTATGGAAAGTGGGGCTGTGAACATCTCAACAAGTGCCTGCCAGAAAAAAAGAGGGGTCACTCGTCAAGGCTTACTGATAGCCTGCCTAAGGGAAACACTTTGGGAGGAAGGCCTGGCTAACAAGTGTTCATGAGCTTCTCCAACTTCTCTGCAAGACAGAGGTGAAACACGCTTAACATCAAAACAAAAGGACCAGATGTTGGTGGTGGGCTGTATAAAAGTGAGGAATTCACAAAGGACAGGAAATCTTAGCAGGTGAGAGGATCAAAGAAATGTTTTCACAGCAGAAGGTCTTTTCCCAGTGTGTGGGAATAGGTAGTCAAAGCAAGCTGTTCTTCAACAAGGGAGAAAAAAGAGAGAGAAAAAACACCATGACTGAAGAACAAAGTTAATTTTATTTATTGCTCAATTTAAATCTCTGTCAGAGAAAGCTAAGATACATATTTTTCTACTTTGTTCACTAATTTTCTTTTTTTATGTTTGCTTTTATTTAAGTAAATTGTTGTATTTTGCAAGGTTTTACATCCAGAGTGTTTACTTTCTCTGTCATGGGAGTTACAATATTATCTCAAACACCCTGCAGGCAGAAATTCCAGAAAGAGAGGCCCCTACTCCTGTCTCCAACAGGATGGCAGCAGCCAAGATGCCAGAGCAACACTTCCATAGGGGCACTTTGGTCACAGCAGGGGTCTGAAGAGGGCAACTTGGCACCTCTACAAACAGTGCCCTCCGACAAGCAGGAAGGGAGGGCACCTTATGGGGAGGCCCAGTCATGACGTGGGGGCGGGCTGGTTTGGGCAGCTGCACCAGAAACAGGCAAACCCATCCTATGGTGGAGCACACGCAGTCAAAAAACCTCTCAGAGAGATGCTTATCTTCATAAGGATAATGTTTACCATTGAATGGGTCCTGAAATGCTTTCTTGAATGGAGATGGACTGGAACGTCATATCAAGATCATAACCTGGTTTAAACTGACCTGTCAAATGTGAGGTTTAAAAAGTTTTCAGATGTCTCCAGAAGTGTGGTTATTTCTGGCATAAGGGATTAGCTGTTGGTTTTTTCCTTATCCTTTGCTTTTCTTTCCAAAGTCAACCTCTTAAACATATTATCCTTGTGTAATAGAAGGAAAAGACTTGACCAAAATTGCATGGCTAATGATATGGCACAGTTAGCAGGAGGAGGAAAATTATTGATCAGGCCAAGTGATACAGCTGGAAAAAACAGACAAGCTTTCAAGCACACAAGCATAAATGAGCCCAGAAGCTTGTCAGTTTTTCCCAGCCATCTAACTTGGTATAACAAGAGCTACTTCCTCTCTTTATGAACTGGCTTGTATGGATCCTCTGGGGGGCACAGTATGCAGAATGTGCTGGGAGCAGGGGAGCCCAGTGAAGTGTCCTAGCATCCCGCTTTATAAACCGGCACAGGGTGAAAAGTGCCTTGTTGCCCTGAAATCTTTCTTAATTCAATCCACAGTAAGAGCAGTTACAAATAAAAGCATTTTTTCATGAGATCCAAAATAGATAATATTGTCTCAAAATTTATGAAAGGCAAGGCTGAAGCTATGGAAGGAAAAAGTAATTTGAGATTCATTAGGGAGGGACTCCCTGCTATGTATCTTCCTCTCTGCCTTTCCCCCAGCAGTTCTTTTCAGCCCTTCCCCATGCCCACCTGGCAGGGGTAGTCCTGCCCATATCCTTTCACCTCAGATTTAACTCACAGGACGGTTCAGCTGGCCACATCATGACAGGCCTCAAGCCTGGTTTCCCCTTGAAGCCTTCCAGAGAATGCAGGCAGGTCTGATCCATCTCCCTGAAATCCATTTATTTCTTTTATATCCGGGCAAAATCCTGATTATTCTTCATTAAAATATGGGGGTTTTGACTTTCCCCGCAGTGGACCAGGTGTTATTTCCCATTCCTTCCTGACCACTCGCCCATGCTCTGTGCTTCCTTCCACACCCTCCCACGGCCATACCTGTGTAACTCTGTGTTTGTGACCTCACACAGAGCCCCACACACCACAGTAATCTGTACCTTAACAAGCGTGCTTGATATCAGCGTCTCTGTGAGATAACTCCATACATCTCCTCACTGGATTTTGACTGAAAGAAGACACAAAAGGAATTAAGCACTTTTTGGCAATTGAAGATTTAGCATTGCTGACTGTGAATATCTTTCTTCTTAACACACTCAAGTAATATCCTACTCTCATGCCTCACAGCAATTAATGAATGCTTTCTCACAGCTCTGAGCAAGGAGTTGATGACTATGTCTCATTTTTTACTTGAGGGGCTGAGACAGATGGGCTGACAGATTAAGTTCAGGAGTGTATTTGTCAACATGGTCCAAAATTAGATGCTTAGACAATTTTTTTTGTTTCTTCTTTTGTTTGCTTTTAAATTCTGTTGTTTCTTCTAAGAGCACCAGTGCAGACTCCCACTGGGTTCCATTGCTGCTGTCAGTGACCATTCTTCTGGTGGTCAAATCTTTGGATGCCAAGTGAGGAACCTGGATAAACCAAATGCAAACAGGTGAAAAGCTTGGCTTAAGAAACCCAGATGAAGTGTTTGGGTTTTCTGTGCCACTCTTTAACAGAACTGTGGATAAAATCTGCTGGATTGTGCCTGTTAGAGCAGAAGACATCCTCTCTTTCTTGTATTCTCTGATTTAACTCTCCACAACACTGCAAATTTCTGCAGGATGTAAGGCAGAGGTCTGACCACTTCCTACCCTTGGTTAAACACCATAAGGCAACATTTTACAAAGCTCTCCCTTTGGCCATTTTGTACAAGATAAGCAAAGCAATTGGTAGAAATGTTTGTTAGGATGATGTGCCTTTGTTCAGGACTTTCAGTGCTCCCAGGAAACCCTGCTGTCTGAGCAATCACTGTTTTGTTTTTACTCCATTATTTTAAACATTCTGAGACATTTCAAGCCCAGAATGAGCTGCAAGGTCGGCTTCCCAAGGCTGAGGGTGAGATGCACAGCTGGGCTGCCTGTGACTTGGTGACTCTCCAGCCAGAAACTTCTGCCTTGACTGCAGCTCCTTTCTGACATTTGCTGAGATATAAGGAGAAGCAGAAAGGAGAAATGGCAAAAGGAAGTGCAGGGTGAGTCTGTGCTCCCCTTGTTCCTTTAGGAGACAAATAAAAAAAGGCCTGAAAAGTGGGACATTTTCTCTGTCCTGAAAAACTTCCATTCTCTTCTTGCTTTTAACCTTTCAAGCATCAGAAAGGTCAAGACTTATCTGAACTGCTTTTCCTTGTGGAAATGCAAGGATATCTGTGTTACTGGCTGTATAGAGCAGACTGAGATGAGTCTTCAGCAAATTGATATTTTTTTCTCCAGCTGTCTCTAGCAGTGTTGCATTAAACATGTACTAACAAAAGCCAGAATTTTAAGCATCCAAGATAAAATTTACTTTTTCTCTAAGTTATTTTTGCTGTACCTTTACCATAGATATCATAAGCCTATTAGTTCTTAAACTGTCCAGAGGGTGTATCAGGGAAAAGAGTAGAGACAAAATCTGAATTTTTCATGGGCAAGTTACCTGTTGAAAAGTTCTCTGAAAATACCTGTAAAATACAAACACTTTCAGGCTTTCTTTAAAGATAGAAGAATGCAAAGCAAAGACATGGACTTATGTGTTCCTCCTTTGGTATCATCTCCAAAATCTGGGAAAAGCTGTGTTTAAGTCACCATGGAGGTATTTAAAAGGTGTGTAGATGAGGTGCTTAGGGACATGGCTTAGTGGTGGAGTTGTCAGTGGTAGATTTATGGTTGGACTCGATCTTTTACAACCTAAATAATCCTATAATTCTTAGAGCTTTCTGATTTCTCCCACTCTGGGTTTGTAGGCTGCTTTCCATACACAAGAGGCACACAGCTGATGCAGTGAAAACCAAAAGTCTTTCAGCCTTCAAAAGATGTTCATCTGAACAATAACACCTCTGATCCCACTGTTATTTCAAAAATGTTGGGTTCTACCTCCGTGCAAAATGTACCAGGGCTGCCTCAGGAAACAGTGCCACAGGGATTCCCAGTGCACCTTGAGCAGCACTGAACCAGAGTTTATCACAGACAGAAGCTGTTCATGTGTGCACAAAATAGGCAGCGGAGAGGGTGAAAACACTGCTCTATGTTCGCCTCTAAAGCTGCTCTAACACAAGAGCTGCGTGAGTTGTGCTCAGCTGAAACACAACATTGCATAGAATGAGCGTTACACACTTGAGAACTTTGGTCAAAAAGGATCCCTTTGTTTGGAATGTACCTGGCCTCGTTCTGAGGAAATTTGGATGCAATAATGAAAACCATAAACTGCCTTTATTTTTTTTTTTACTTGGAAATTGCTGAAGCTCAGGGATCAGAAATCCACTGAGACAGAAGCCAAAGAAAAAGGTTGCCATTATTCTCATTTACTTTTACCCTGTTCTCATGATGCCTTTCCAGAACACACATTGAAAAGTTTACCGAGTCCTTGAATGAAGGAACACAATTCTCTTTCTTTCTCTAAAATGAAAGCAGGTATATTTCAGTGTGACACCAGGGAGAGATACTCAACAACAATGTGTTTTGTACAAATGAGAGGCTTTATTCAAGAGGAAGATGGCTGTGATGCGGATAAAACTAATAATCTGTAACTTCTATATGATGTTTTCCCTCCTTGGATAGCAAAGGACCTCACATAGGAGGGCATTCTTATCCTATCATTATAGCAAAAGGGAACTTATACAATGAGTAATGATGGAACTAGTCCAAGAGCAAATGGTAGATTGTGGGAGAGAAATAGCCACTGGCCTGTTCCTGTCCCACATATTTAGCCTGCCCTGGAAACATGCTGAAGGTGAGAGTTGCTTCCTCAGTCTGACCTTCAGAGGGAGGAATTAACACTCATGAAATTTCTTCTTCTCCCTCTATTGCCGCTGCTACTCTTCATCCCCTCTTGCTAGCCTGGCACATTTTCTCCAAACCCTGAGCAGCCTGGACACAGACACAGCATCACTGAAGAGGGCAGGTTTGCTGCGAGTGTCATTGCTTTGCTGCAGTGCAGTCAGTGCTGCACTGACACAAACCTCATGTACACACACACGCAGGGATAGCTCACATCACACACACTGTGGCTCACAGCAGCCTTGGTGTGTGGGAATAGCCTATCCTGTCCTCAGAGCAGCAGATGTCCAGGCCATATGTCTCCTCCTTATGAATCCTCACAGCCTGGGACAGCCTTACAGCAAAGGCCTCGTGGTAAGGGCAAGTGCAGGGGGGAAATGCAATATCACCTTACAGGAGGAGAAAATTTGCCAGTCTGGGAAAGAGATGCTCAGAGCAGCTGAATAAGAAACAGATATGTAGACACTTGCCTGAGATTCAGGTGTCATTGCCATTGGATGCTGAGAAGCAGAGTCTTGTGATGTCATTTTTTAAAATTAAAAAACCAGTTAAACCTGATCCATTTTTTAGAAGGAAATATGTCTTTTTCACAAAGATGACTTCCAGCTTCTTGTACATACATCATTAGGAGGTAGGAGCTAGGGGAGCCTGGAAATCCAGGTGCTGAGCTTTGCAATGCCATGTGCTGCAAGGGAACAGCCTGGAAATACTTTACACAGCAAGTTCACCCAGTGATTATATGGAAGTAGCTTCACCAGATGAAGCCTCATTATGGCAGATGCTGTGCATGCACAGGGAGAGAATCCTTACCCAGATGGGTTATAGTTTTTCTAACATAGATACTTCAGAGCTTGAAGGCATAATGAAAGGGGATGTCTTGTCAAGGATCTCAAGGGAATTTTGTGGCAGAAGTGCAAACACAATAAATTCAGATCTGCTGAGCTAAAGCCTGTGTCCTGACTTCAAAAGCCCCTGCCTTTCACTGAGCAATTTCAGGCTACTTTTTTCTTGTCTCTCCTCTCCAGATGTTTACTGGAAACTACTGTGGCATGGTGGTTAGAGATTCAGATCCACAAAGGAAATAAAAGAAACAAGAGAAACCTCCTTTGGGCTACTCTGGATAGAAAGCAGGAGGTTTATGTATGGAAAATAGCTTTTTGCCAGGGATTTAGGGGTTGAAGGGAGACCTGTGAAGTGTTGTCACTAGGGCCAGGATAAACTGGAATAAACCCCAGCACATCCTGAACAGATACATCATTTTCAACAGAGCTGTCAATTAGCACAGAGCAAGTCAGATGTCACTGGAGAAAAATCTCTGCTCTTCAGGGAAGGGAGGAATCTCTCCGTGACTCAAGAGCAGATGGTTTGGCAGCAGCAGCACAGCCAACTCCTATCACTGGATTAACAAATTACAGAGATATGCTCCCTCCTTTGTATTTACAGCACATGACTGGAAAGAAGGCTCAGGAAAAAAGGATAATGTGAGAAGAACTAACATGCAATGTCAGCTGAGTGGCCAGAAGGGATTCTGATGAAAGCCAGCAGCCTGCAGCAGGATGCTGCCTGTCTCCCTCTAGCACATATACATTTCTGTTGGGCATAGGATCCTACCTTCTCACTCGAGATAAAACACAGCATTATAAAATCCTGGTATTTCCCTTTCTCTAATTCTCACTGCTTAAATTAATGCTGAGCCTGTGTCTTTAAGCCCCGTTTGTTGCTCCTCTTGTTGCCATAGAGTTTAGTGTTTCCATGTTTGAGATTTCCTTTTTTTTTCCTTCCAGACATTACCCCATCAGCACAATTCCAGACCTGGGATTCCAGCCACTTTTGGCTAAAGGGAAACTCATTTTTGTTGCTATAAAAATATCAAGCCATATTAATGCCTGTGGCTCAGATTTAGGTCCTGTGTCTAGGAATAGCAGCACAGCTGAGGGTGAATAAGAGAAGTGAGGAGGAAGAAAACAGACCTCTGTGCATCTCATCTCATTTCTCTAGGTCTACCTGTCCTTTCAAGCACAGGGAGAGCAAGAGACCTTTGCCATCCTCTGGCACAGTAGCAGTCCTTATGCTTTTGTTGGGGTGATTTTTGGGGTGGGAGATGCTTGCCTCAGGTCTGAGCCCCTGGTTGTCTATCTGGAAAACAGAAGGAGTGAATGGATATTTAATTGTATTAGTAAAGTGTCTGCTGGCACAGGGATGGAAGGTATGAGCTAAGCACGAATTACTGCTAATATTAAGCTATTTCTTACAGCATTATTAACACTGCTTTCTGCAAAACATTGCTGTTGACTCACCCTGGCACTCAAATTGTTTAGGCTGCACAATGTGTCAATCTGTTACAGTGCACTACAGATTGAAAGAATAAGATAAAGTACTCTGGGGAATATAGCATGAAGTTTTAACTAGCTCTAAGTAACAGCTGCTGCTAGTTATTAACATCATACATTTCACTAAATTACATTAAAATAAGAAAACATTCCAGCTCCTGTATTATGTCATATTGTAATATATCAGAAGCAGCGGTACATGCTAGCCATTTATTGAGAAATTACATTAAAAATGCACATAATTTTAGAAATTGTGAAAATTAAATTAAATTTGAAGTAAATTTATTTTTTTGCAAACAAAACGTTTTATACAGTGCTTTTTAAGTTTTTAACACTTTTTTCATCCAAATTCTATTCTTGATCCTCATGAATTTCAAGGAGAAGAAAATCCAAGACCAGTCCTGGGACTTTTCATGAGATTAAAATAAGAAGTGTGGTGCCAAATGCAAACAATTTTCCTGGTTTCTACCCACTTGTGGTTTTTTGTGATTTTAGATAAATACTTCCTGTCTAATACTCATGGGTTATTTTGCTCAGGGAAAACCCCCGAGAGAAAGGAATTTCAATAAAGAGCTTGTTGGCCATACTATGGTGATTTATTTTTATTGCCATTTCTTGAAGCAGTATCTTTTTGTCTTTTTCCTTTTTTTTTTTTTTTTAACTTTGCACATGGAAGAATGTTTCTGGCAAAGGAGAAACTAGTAAAATCCTCAGGGTGAAAGCCTCTTATTTGGACTGTCTTGAGAGTCCAAAAGGAAAGAGGGCTAACAACAGAAGCAAGGCTGAGAAGTTGGGTAAGTCACGGTTAGGGAAGCAAAAAATGTTGATGAGCTGTGGGAATCCCCAAGCCTCACAACCAGAGCACTGTGCAGCAAAGCAGGAACTCGTTGCAGCAGCAGTGAAGAGCCACTGCTCTGAAAAAGCACAGGCAAAAGTTCTGGCTCCCCTACGGAGACTCTTCATAGAGGCTGATAAGGCTGGCGTAGCACAAAGCAGGTCTGCAGCAGAGCAGGAATTACAGGTTCATTTATTAGGCAGCCCAGAGAAATGAATGGTGGACGATACCTGACCTCTACAGTGGGTCTCTAGCTGGGATTTCTGTTACCTGAACAGTTCACATCACTGTGTCTCTCTAGCTTTGCTAGCATCTATAATGAAGCCTATTAAGCTACCAACCAGAAGCACAAATAACTTCTAAGGACTGACAGGTAGGTGATCTGGATCTTCTCCTTTTCCAGGTTCCCTGGCTATTAGTAAATGTGCACATTTCCGGGCAAGTCCAATTAGAGCCTGCAGTAAATACCAAGGGGGATGTAAAACCATTTGCAAAATCAAGATGTACATTCAAGCAATGTTGTCTGAGGCTGCACAGAACTGCAATTGTGAAAATCAAACCGTGGCCTGAGAGGGGAAAAACTCAAGCTGCATCTAAAATCCTCAGGATTCTTTTGAAAGACCCTAAAGAGGATCCTAAATAAAGAGCCATACAGGCAGATTTTCACAAAGATTAGAGACTTACAACCAGGCATGGAAACTGCACACTGAAAATCCTCACCTCAAGCTTCTGATTAGCACAGGGCTCCTGACTTACCCCTGGTAGGGCCAGGGGGCAGCTGTGGATACATCTCTTCCCTGAGCTCCCTTCTGTACATAACAGACTAAAAATGATTTTTGGTTCCTACCTCCTTGCCAGCCAGCCTAATTGCCCAGCTAATTGCCCCTCATCAGCCAAGTTAATACACAAGCTAAATTCAATGTTTGAATTTCCACCAACAGAAATATTTTGGAAATGTAATAGCACAACTGTTCTACTAAGGCTGCCTGAAGGGAACTTGTACCAACTTTTCTGGAGCAAAGACTGATTTCATCTTCTGCTGTTTTATTTTAAAGATCCAGATCCAGATGATGTCATCTTTTTGCCAATTACACTCCTGTCAGCACAGTCAGCTGCATCCAAGAATACAGAATGTCAAAGGCTCTGAGCTCCAAGAAATGTCTCAGCTGGCACTTGACTCCCTTTGGCTTCTGGACACCGTGCACATGTGCACAGAAGGCTTTTGCTATTTCATCTCAAATTTGACATCCCAATTTGTAGAGCTCTCATCACGAGGAGTGATTTTGATTGTGTGGTTTTGACTTTCCCACTCACAGTGATAGCCACAAACACAAACGTCCAGCACACAGCTGGCCAAACACATCGTGTGACGGGTGAGCAGCTGGCTCACAGGATGGGCACAAAGGGTTACAGTGAATGGGGTGACATCCGACTGCTGACCTGTCACCGGTGGGGTTCCACAGGGCTCCATCCTCAGCCCTGTGCTCTTCAATATCTTCATAAATGCCTTGGACACAGGACTTCCTCATCCAAGGTGGGGAAACAGTCTCATAGAGACAAGTTTTGAGAGAGCTGAGCTGTTTACTGCTATGTTGGTATCAGACCATCAAGCCCTACTAAAAATAATAAATCGTGGAATAACTTGCATTTAAGTAGAGATTTCTTAGTGATACACTGTCAGCATGTAAACAACTTTGGACATCTCAGAGCATTTGACCATGAGCAGATTCAACCTCGATGTTTGAAGATAATAAAGCAAGTAAGATGGGTGTTGCACATTAAATATTATTTTGTTTCCTGAGCAGAATTCATAACATGAGCTCATCTGAGCATGTCACAGCTGTAGTCTAAATCAGAGCCTGAGCATCATCCTCACATTGCATATTTAACCTAGTAAATACTGTGCTTTCTTTGGTTTTGGCAGCAGGAGGCAGGAAGTTCTCTAAGTCCTTGTGTGGGCTCCTGAGTGCTGCAGCTCCTGATGAGAGGATATACAGAAGGAAGGTCCAAGGTTTTCATACAGGCTTTGTCCTTGTCCTTTGTTCTAGCAGGCAGAGAGAGAGCACTGAAAGTAATTTGAGACAATTGCTTCAGGTTGCCATAACACTGCAGCACAGAGTGCTGAGGAGGTTCTTGGTGATACAACCCCCACAAAGCCGAATTGCTCCTTGTTGCTGCTTAATTTGAGAAACCCTGTAAAAAGGCAATTAGAGAAATGCAAAGTAGTTCTTTACACTTAGTTCTGTCCCAGAATGATAGAGCATCTGGTATAGTGTTTGTAAAGGGACCTGTAATGCCTGTATCTGCCTCAGTGGTTTCAAAATCCTAATACAGAAATTAAAGACAATTTTACAGTAAGGACTGGAAGCCAGGGCGGGGTACAGGTGGTTCCTGGTGGTCTGAACAGGGGAGCTGACACAGCACACGTGCCCATGAAGTTGCTTTTCCAGCCCAGAAACACCCCGTACCAGCTCAGCTCCTCCCTGCCACCAACTTGCCACTTCTTATGGGGCAGATTACATTAAGCCACATCTCTACTGCCAGTCTATATCTGAGGAAGTTCAGATGTCTATTCAAATCTATCTCAAAGCTTAAAAAATATAAAATATATAAATATATATAAATACATATACTTTCTGTATGATGCTTTTGTTTGTTTGTGCTGTGTTCTCTTATCTCCCTGGTCTGTTTCCTTGTGACTCAGTTGAAAAACAGTTCTGTGATGCCTAACAAGGAGCAGGAGCAAGAGAGTTCACTCCAGTAACTCATAACTATGTTTATTTTTCTCTTCTTTGAGGGATTTGTTTTATGACTCTCACTAAACTGTTTACACAAAGTTCAACAGCTAGGCAGAAAGTCATTTGCAAGGAAACTGGGCTAAATTAAAGCAAAAATTTTGGTCAGCTTCCCAGAGGAAAAAGGTTTTTCTCTGTTATGTCTGTGCTGCTCTTCCTCTCCACCCACATACTGGAGAAGTTCAAATGGGATAAAATGGGGAACTGGGCAGGGATGAAAACTGAAAGAATTGTAGCTGGTCTGGAAGACAGTGAAACTCATTTACTCCTCAAAACTTCTGGTTTTTTCCAATGTTTAGTTCGAGATCAGTGAGAAGGACACAGACCTACATAAATCAGAAGTTATGTGAAAGGACAGCAACAACAAAAAAATTCTACTGCCTTGACTTTCTTGAGTGTCCACGAGCAATTTCTAGCTCTCAAAAAGAACTCAAAGACCTCTTTAGATATTATCAAATAACTTATCTTCACAGCATCCCATTCTGCCAGTGGAGAAACCAAGGCACTAGCTAGCTAAATGTCTCACCTGCTGTTGCAGAGGGGAAATGCACAGGGCCAACTGTAGAAGCAAACACCTACATTCCCTGTCTTGCCAAACTATTGGATGGAAGAAAGGCTAAGGGAGAGACTCCTGCTTTTGCATTTCATTGTTCCTGATGAAAGACACCCTTCGTGCAGCACGTGGTATGCACGACACAGAGCTTCTTACACTGCCCGTAAATTGGCTGCCAGACTCCTAAACCTGCCTCAGGGTTCTGGAGGAGGATGAGCAGCTTCTCTTTCCCCAGCGAGGTGGAGGAAGCTTATCCTACCAGAGCACATGGAAGACATACAGGCTAGCTACAGCAGAACTATAAATTATCCTTATCATGCAGCTTTACAGCCCAAAGCTCCAGCCACTCAGCAGCGTTACTCTTCCTGCTGTGCTGTTTAGTGGCAGCCACAGGCTTTGCAGCCTGAGGAACCAAGTATTGCTTTGGGCCAGTTAAGCTATGCAGTAACTGAAAGTAGATAAACGCAGTAACTGTTTGTAGATAAACTGGATTTCATTTAGTTAACATACATTTTGATTCAAAGAAAGCATCATGGTATTTATTAATAAAGTTCATTGAATATAAAAATGCTCATGGCACTTAGATATAGGGCGGATTCAGTTCCTGAGTGTAGCTCTTAAGATTAAAAGGGTACTTTCAGAGTTCCTTTTAAATCACATGCAATAACTACTGCTTGCTTCTGACCTTTTATTTATTCCCTGAGAGAATGCTACATAAAGACCAGATAAGTAAATATGCAATCAATAAGACATTTATTGAATGTTAATTAGGCTTAGAATTTTAAATGGGTCACACTGAGATGCAGAGGGTGTAGAATGGTGACATTCTCAATGTCACCAAACCTAATCACAGAAAAATCATGAGCTTGGACCATCAAAACTGGGTCACCTTCACAACTCAGATGTGTGTGTCTGTGTCTTTCGATTTCTGCTTCACACTGTCAGACGTGAGAGTCCTGACAGGGAACATCTCCACTACACAATGAACAGTGGTGTATCCAGCACTGAAGCTGCAGAGACACAGGCTCCTAAGTCCACTTGAGCCTTAATTTAGGCTAATCATGAAAGTGTGCTAATAACTGAACCTGGGCTCCTGAGCTCAAACAGGGAGCATCATTAATGCAGCTAGACCACATCCAACCTTGAGCCTTGAGCAATTCCAGGAATGGGCCAGCCACAGCTTCTTTGGGTGACTTGTTCCTGTGCCTCCCCACCCTCAGAGTAAAGTATTTCTTTCTTTTATCCCATGTAAACCTACCCACTTTCAGTTTAAAGCCATTTCCCCTTGTCCTATCATCACATGCCCTTGTAAAAAGTCCCTCTCCAGCTTCCTCATAGGTCTCCTTCAGCTACTGAAGGGCCCCAATAAGGTCACCCCAGAGCCTTCTCTTCTCCAGGTTGAACAATCCCAGTTGTCTCAGCCTGTCTTCATAGGAGGAAATCTAATAATCTTCATGTGTCTCCTCAGGACTCACTCCAACAGGTCCATGTCTTTCCTGTGATGAAGACCGCGGAGTTGGAACATGGCACTCCAGGTGGGGTCTCACAAGAGTAGAGAGGCAGAATCACCTCCCTTGACCTGCTGGCCACGCCGCTTTTGATGTAGCCCAGGATATGACTGGCTTTCTGAGCTGAAAATATCTTCTTATGTCCCGGGTCTCATCCACCAGCAAGCCCAAGTCTTTCTTGGCAGGGCTGCTCTCAATCTGTTCATCCCCCAGCCTGTGTTGACATTGGGGGTTGCCCCAGTCCAGGTGTAGCACCTTGCACTTGGCCTTGTTGAGCCTCATGAGGTTCCCATGGGCCCAATTCTTGAGCTTGTCCAGGTCACTCTGGATGCATCCCATCCCTCAGGCATGTCAACTGCACTGCTCAGATTTCAAGTGTGCTCCAGTGTAGTCAGCATGTCTCAGAGCCACCAGCTGAGGGCCCTCACTAGCTCCCCATCTCTCTAACCTTGGTGTTTCATCCCACATCTTGTCATGGGTAAGCCTGGTATTATCCCTCTCCCTCCTCAAGTCTAGTTTAAAGCTCTGCCAGTGAACCCCACTAGCTCCTGAGGGAAGACACTCCTCCTGCTTTGAGAACGATGAATCCCACCTGATGCCAGCAGGCCTGGTGCTGTGTAGGCTATCCCCCTGTCAAGAACTCCAACATTGTGGTGGTGACACCAGCCCCAGAGCCATGTATTTCATAAACTGCGCCCATCTGTTTCTTCCAAAGTCACTGCCTGCAACTGGAAAGATAGGTGAGAAGATAACCTGTGCTCCATATTCCCTTATCCGTCCCAAGGCTCTGAAGTCTCTTTTGATCACCCCTGAACTGCGTTGTGACTTCATCGACCCGCCACGTGGAAGAGCAGTAAGAGGTAGATCTTACTCTTGTTTGAAGTCTGAGGGTCAGTCAATAACTCGATTCCAACAGCTGGAATGTGTGGAACAACTATTACAACAGGTACTGCAGCCACAGCCAGTGCTTTCAGCAGAGACATCTGCTGGATAGAGCGAGGAGGAGTGGAAATCTCGTCATCTGAGTCACATAAAATTGGATAAAACAAACCCCTGGAGAACATGGAAAAGGAAGAGCCCTCAGAAGTGAGGAGAGAGCCTCAGTGTGGCCTGATGTAAAGGACTATACTGTCACCTGAGATGGAATTGTACCTCTCCTGAGGTAGAGTTGCTCCCCATATGTGCCTGGAGGCTACATCCTATAGCCCACAGGATGCTGTACATGTTGATGTGTACCTGCATGCTGCTGTACAGCCCTAAGTGCCTGAGTGCCAGGCCAGGGATGCCCCTATGGACAAGCTACAGGCTCCCTGGAATGCCTGGTGTGGGTAAGAGGCAGACAGAGCTGAGAAGCCCTGCACCATGCTGGTACAGTGTAGAGAAGACTTCCTCTGGCAGGACCTGTGGGCCAAAAGAGAGAGATTGGGACACTGCTCTGCATTTCTTACTGCCTCACCTAACAGCTTCATGTAGGGGCAGACGACACCTTCAAGGAGGGAGAGGCTGGGGGAAGAAAAGTAAATGTCCAGGGAATTCATACATTTCTTTCGTCCGTGTCTTCCCCCTTCAGCACTCTTAGCAGCCAAAGAGGGTCCTCTGGCCCTGGAAAGAACCCAGCTGCCTCTCCAGGCAGCACATCAGACAGAAGGTATTAGGGGCCTGGAAACTAGGTTTGCTGTTTAAGCCGGTCCTTTTCTCTGCATCACTTAGAGACAACTAAACAGCTGGCTTTCCACTGGCACAGCTGGGGTTTTTACCTTAAGACCAATAAAAACAGTTTCACTGGCAGTGCAAAAGCTGCAGTTTTTTAGGACTTGCTGAAAAGTTTAAGAAGTGTCCTGCGTGTATTTTTGCAGTAGAAGCTGAATGTTATGACCTTTTTTTCTTCCCTTCTGTGACAATAGTAATGCTACCTTTAGCCTGGCCTTATTTTTCTGGTCAAGTCTGGTCCATTTCAGTTTTTAACTGAGGCCAACACAGGGCTAAGTGCCTGGAGAACACATTAAGGTGATGATATTTTTAATAGTTGATGGTATTTAGCCCCAGTACAGCTTACCAGAAGGTGGTGGAGACTCTGTGTCTAAAGACAGTATCTTTCCAAACCGTTCATACTTCTCCACATAAAATCTTATGGGTTTGCAGGAGGGGTCAGGAGGAAAGAAGGTCTATGGGCTATTATCAGGGTGGTTTGACATTCTCTCTTCTGGAAAGACACCAAATTTGGAGTTCTCCTCTCTATTCTGTTCTGCTACACCAGAGCAGGTTCCTAGGATTACTGTATTGAATAATAGAGCTGTATTGAACAATATTCTTCACACACATGTTTTGGCAGCCAGAAGAAGGAGACAAGAAAAGTTATTGATCTATCTGACATGAATATTGTAGGCCGTGGGGTCTTAGCTTTCAGGACACCCTACTTGAAAGCAGAGGCTAACACCTAATATGTTATTTATCCTCTCATGGGGTAATTATCTTTTCTCCCCCTAAATCACCTCAGCAATTTCACTTCAAGAGGTCTTGAACCTCTTTACTTCTTGATCTTTAAAAAACCCATATATTTTGTAATGGCACAAATGGCTACTGTGTTTCCCTCCAGAATGGACTGTATTTCAGGGTAAGTGGTGACCTCCAGAACTGTTTCAATGTGCATGCTGCAAGTTTCAGTGAGCAGCTCACCACTATGCAGCTTTGCCAGTTCAGATCAGCCAAGGATTTCCCCTCAAGCCATGAAAAGCAAGGACATCATGCCCGATGTTGCTCATGAGAAAAATCCTCCCAGCTTAATGATCAGCTGTCTGGAGAGGCTGGGTTGGATCTGTATAATGGATGATGCTGACCTATCATTTCAATATATTTCTTTCATGACAGTTCTGCAGTCTGCTTGTCAGAGACCCTGAGAGTGTCAGTCTGAGCATAACACAAAAGTCTTTCCATCTTTTCTGTTCACTTTTAATGGGGATGAGAACAAATCCCCTAAAAGACTTTGCATCATCAGGCACCTGACATATCTTATGAACCCTTTCAAGAGCCAGGCACAAGAGCTCAAGCACTTACTCATTTATTGCTTTGATATTAAAAACAGAGAGTCACAGAGCACAGGGGAGATAGGATCTGTTCTGTGTACAGAAATTGCCTTCATATTCTGCATGGTACTTCAGACTGAAAAAAAGCCTGCAAACAAACAAAAAAAAAACCCCAAAGCAAAACAAAACAAAAAATCCTTATACAGTCCCATATGTCCGAGAACTTTTCTGTGAAATCAACTACGGAGTCAAAGCAATAAAAAAGCTTCCAGATTTCTCTATTCCAGGCTGAGACAAGTTTGTAAATACTTCCAGAAATTGCCAACATGCCTGCAGGGTAACATCTCTAACGTACACCTCCCTGATACGAAATGCAGAGCACCTTAACTTCTTCAGCCCTCCCCCAGTCACAACCAGCTATAAATCCTACCCTTCAGTTTTTGGAATATCTCATAATGAGGGATGCATTTTTTAGGCTGAGAAATACAAATCCACCTTGACAGATCCAGTCAGGCATATACATGGGCTATGCTGCTGATAGGTTTGTACCAAGCACTCCTAGTGTGAGAATAACTTACAGTGACACTAAGCAGACAACATTCTTGCACACTAATTTGTTGCCAGTCTAGTTTATTCCAAACTCCCCACCTTTCCCCAAGAGAAACAAGCTGTATTGGCAGTAACAGTGTTTTGAAGGTAACCCTGCACCTGCACTAGGTAGCTTTGCAGGCACAGCTCTTCACCCCTAGCCAGCTAGTCTAAGTAACTTCCTTGCAACAGGAAGAACTGAAACACACTGGCAAGAGGATCTGAGCCTGAGCTGCCTTTCCTCCAGGAGGCCATGGGTTCAGGCAATACAGAAGGGCAGCATAAGGTGCTTTCACCACCAAGTAAGCTGGCACCAGGGAGGCTGCACTGGGAGGAACCTGGCATCAGCAGAAGAGGAGCCCTGCAAATCAGCCAGTGTAGGTTACCGGGATGTGGAGAATTGATACTGCCCTGATGGAAGCTCCTGATACCCACATTTACCCTAATCCAGTGACTCAGAACACAAGGGGAGGAAATGTGGAGGGACAGGCACTGAGGAAGCAGGGGCATCGTTTTGCTCCAGCCGGTCTGCAGCAGCTTTCACACGGCCAGGGCAGACCCCAGTCCCACAGCTGGAGGCACATTGTACCATGTACTCAATGCCCCTCTCCTGACAGCAGTCTCAAGTGGTCCCTTTAGAAATGGCTCTCACTAGTTTGGGAGTTCACTGGCACCAATTCACTGCCAGGAACCAATGGTGCTAACCAAGGGTGGGAACGAGCTATTCATGGACAGTTAAGGAAATGCTGGATAGAAACAGAGGTGTTTGGTAATGTGACTGATAAAGAAGAAAGAGTGCAGATAGAGCTGGAGAAGTACTCAAGGTGGGAAAAAGCTGTATAAAAAGTCTTAGGAGGGTGAAATGTAGAAAAAATATGCTGGAGCAGAATAAAAGGACTCTATTCCCATCCCACCCCGGTATCCTGAACCCCAGTTCAGAGTAAATGAAGGGCTTTGTGTGTTGTGTAAGTGAGAAAGATCACCATGAAGCAATCGCTCAGGCTCACCCCCTGCAGTCTCCAGGAAAGGAGCTCACAGCCCTGCAGAGGTTGGTGTGGCAGTCACCAGACCCACAACTTGGCATTGAGGTGTGTTGGGTGTGGCTTTGGGTATGCACTAAAACCCGTGTTGAATGGAAAGTGTCTGTCAGTACTCAGTGAAGGGAGAGAAAATTTCATGAACATGGGAATTACTGGAGGGGACTGACTAATTTTGGTAGTCCAAAAAGGTCTGTGCTGGGAAATAACTTCCATGGAAATGAGTCTGAAATGTGGGGGTGGAGGCGTTGTACTGAAGCCTTGAGCTGTGGGAGAGTATCACACAAATATATGCAATGCTAGCACAGGCCTGAACTTGCCTGAGCCAGGGGGTGCCTACTCATGGCTGGGACAGTCCTCCCTGCAGCAGGCTACAGCTGCATCCCCTCTGTCAGCTGCAGCTCCAGCCATGCAGGAGGCTCCCTCCTGCCCTGGAGAGCACTAGTACACCTCTGGAGCTTTGGAGCTGCTAATGGTTTCAGGCTCTGGTGCAATGGAGAGTCGCTCTGTGCCTGGTTTGCCAGCCTTCCTTGACCAGCAGAGACTGTTAGCTAAGGCAGGGCCACTCAACTCCAGCATAGACACAGTGTCCAGAAAAGTGAAGTCCCCATCTGCTTCCCCACGATCCTAGTCCTATCAAAGCCCATTACAGTTTGGCATTTGTCTTGAATGCAAAATAACTTTCACTGCAGGGGAGAAATCTTCAAGTCTCTGTTCAGTTCTTGTTTCTTCTGCCTTTATTGGGAGGAACTGCAATGCCTGCTGCTTGCAATGAGAGCTACTCCACATCACTGAGAAGGTGGGTACTGCCGTGCCAGGAGGGGAATGAGGAGAATAAAACCTTCCCTAGACTAAAAACAGTGTGAAACACCAGCAGTCGTGTATTCTAGAGCCTAGCTTTGCCAGGTGGCTAAAATCAAGTTAATATAAGAAACAACATGGGGAAGCCAGAAATTATTTTGTTATCTTTCTTCTTGCTAGAATTCTGGGTCTGGACAGTGGCCAGCACTCCCTGCCCCAGTACAGGGCTGTGAAGCCTGGAGACTTTCTACTTTATCTCTGAGCTGCTCATTGCAATGTCTGCAAAGCACTAACAAGACATCTGATTGACCCAAATA
Organism: Gymnorhina tibicen; assembly: GCA_013399875.1. Classification (NCBI taxonomy): domain Eukaryota; kingdom Metazoa; phylum Chordata; class Aves; order Passeriformes; family Artamidae; genus Gymnorhina; species Gymnorhina tibicen. Next base: position 423,746 of record VXAZ01006880.1, read on the forward strand.
TATCAGTGATCACAGTTTCAGGAATGCTTAACATGCTGTAAATTGAACAGCTTGGCTGATGTTTAACCCTCTACCAATTGTCTGGTTTTAAAAAATATTGCGGCTTGTAAGCAGGACTATTAGCCAGAGGGACGGCTCAGCTAAACTCTGGCTTGTACTCCTTTCAAAGAGTGCAGTTAGGAGGCGGAGTATTAGGGGGAGGCAATGTTTTCCCAGCTATTGATTTAAGGGTGTAGTCACAGTATAGCCTGTTGATTAACTGCTTAGCTTACAAGAGGCAAGCTGTAATTGAAATTAATGTCATGCATAACTTGGAGGTTATATTCACCTTAATAACAGGAAGTGTAGTGTCCTTATCCATGGCAATGGTTCTTCTTCGGGGGGAATTCCCAGTGCAGACACCGGCAGCTGGATGCTCACTAGAAGCATAACTCACCTGAAAGAAACACAAATTCATATAAAGCAAAATACATGTCTAACCCACGTATGGAATAAAATTAGTTTTTTTGCTTTCAATAATTTTCCAACAACCTAGGAGTTTTTTTAAACCTATTTCAAGCTAGAAAGTGGCGGAGAACAGAGGCAATTCTGTGTCATTTCTTTGGTAAAAATACTGTTGGATAAAAGCCTCCTGCTCAGAGTAATGCTACTGTTCCCACCGACCACTGTGAAGTGTAGCAATCACCAGCTCCAAATCACACACCCGGTTTTCACCGCGCAGCTCGTGCGGCTTCAAAGGGTGAAGGTGTAAAGCGTCATCTGGCAATAAGGCTTCAGGGTCGGAATAGCACGAGACCCGAATTCTTGGGTAGCAAGAGGAATGTTTGACAGCTTGTATTGCCTTTGAGGGGAGCCAGGCTGGTGAGTATCTCTAATTATCATTACTACCGGTGCCGCCGGCGGCTGCAGCGCGGAGCCGTGAGCGGCAGGAGGTGCTGGTGCGACACGGCCACGGCCGCACGGAGCGGCGGAGAGGCGCCCGCCGCGCTCTGCCCGGGAATTTGAGGCAGAGGACAGGGAAAAAGACACCGAATTCAACTTCTGCTTTTTTTCCCTTTTCTTTTCGTTCTTTTTGTTTGGTTTGTTTTGGGGTTGTTGTTTTTTTGTTGTTTTTTTTTTTTTTTTTTTTTTTTTGGGTTTTTTTTTTTTTTTTTTTTTTTTTTTTTTTTTTTTTTTTTTGTGCGGGGCTAGGTGTATGTGTGTGTATAAGTGTGAGTTCTTAAGGTGGATTAGGAGAGTTTGAATGTTTTCAACAAAATTCTGAAAAAGAAAGAATTCCCTAATTCTTATACTAAAAGAAAATAAACTGTATTCCATCCAACTCGGACGACTGGGGTGTGGCTGAAAAACTAGGAGTTGTGATACCTCAAGAGAGCAGAAAGGGTTCAAGAGACGAGAAAAGGAATTTTTTTCTTTTGCAGTATTTAAGATTCTGCGTGCCGTGGTTTTGCTATGCCGATCCAACTCCAATAACTACTTTGGAGGATAGCCACGACAATGAGAGCAGAAGGGAGAGGTGTTTAATCTCGCTCGGCTCACAAACGTGTTCTTCCCAAGAGAGGTCCCCAGTAAAATACAGAAAAAGCAGAGCTAAGCTTCTTTGCCTTGGGAAGGCAGAAAAATTGAAATGGGGAATAGAGAAATAGCTACTCTAGTTCTAAACACCTCACAGGGACACAACTTGAAAAGAAAGGCGTTCCCTCGGGAAGAACATCCGTCGAGGTGGGTTAATCCCTCTCGAGAGGGTTAAAATGCCAGGAAAAGCTGGTCCGCACACTCCGTAACCTGATACTTGAGCACCGCGCACACCCCGGTGTGTAAGGACGCGAAGGGCGCTGTCCACCGTGCAGGCGGGCGCCCACCGGCCGTCACCGAAAGGGGAAGAAGAGGTGATGCTCCGTGGGGTCTCACCACCGCGCCTCGCCCACGGTCACCGGCGTCCCTGCCCGGCAGGGAGGCCCGGCAGCCCGCCGCTGTGTCCGGGTGGGTCCGGTTCCGCTGCCGGGCGGACAGGTGTCTGTCCGGGTGTGCACCGCGCGGCGCTCGTGTTTGCAGCGATCCCTTTGTGCAACCACCTGCCGGCTCCCGGCTCCCGGCCCCCGCGCGGCCCCGAGCGCCGGCTGGGGGTGACGGTGGCGGAGCCGAGAGCATGCCGCTCTGCCGCTGACCGCGGCG
>VXAZ01006880.1:426677-547253 GCA_013399875.1 Gymnorhina tibicen
CCGGGAGGAGGGGGACGGCGAGGAGCGGCTCGCTGTAACCGGCTCGCAGCCGCCGGCCGACACCGCCTCTCCGGTGGAGCGGGGCATCTTCTGGAGCCGTGAGCTGGAGGAGCAGGTGCCGCCGGGCTTCGCGGCGGAGGAGGCGGCGGCGTGGCTGTCGGCTGCCCGCGCAGCCCGCGTGGCTTCGCTGGAGCGCGGCGGCTGCGGGCGCAGCTCCAACCGGCTGGCGCGGCTGTCGGATGGGAGCCGCGCCTGCGTCCGCTACGGCATCAACCCGGAGCAGATCCAGGGCGAGGCGCTCTCGTATCACCTGGCCGGGGTGCTGGGCATGCAGGAGCGGCTGCCGCCCATGGCCCTCGCCCTGGTAGAAGCCCGCGGGCGGCAGTGGGAGCCGGTGCGCGAGGAGCTGCGCGGCTCGCACTGGGCCGAGGGCGCCGTGGTCAGCTTGCCCCGCTGGGTGGACAATCTCACCGCCGTGGTGGCTCCCGCGCCCTGGGGCGCCGAGGCGAGCGCCGGCCGGCGGCTGCAACCACTGTCGGCGGGGGAGCTGGTCGGTCTGCCGCCGTCGCAGCTGGTGGAGCTGGTGCAGTGGAGCGATCTGATCCTCTTCGACTACCTGACGGCCAACTTCGACCGCCTGGTCAGCAACCTCTTCAGCCTGCAGTGGGACCCGCGGGTGATGCGCCGCGCCACCAGCAACTTGCTCCGCGCCCCCGACGGCGGGCTCGTCTTCATGGACAACGAGGCGGGGCTGGTGCACGGCTACCGCCTCCTCGCCATGTGGGACCCCTACAACGAGCCGCTGCTGCGCTCCGTGTGCGTGTTCCGCGAGGGCACGGCCCGCCGGGTGGCCGAGCTGCACCGCCGCCGCAGCGCTGCCGCCGAGCTGCGCCGCCGCTACCGGGCGCGGGAGCCGCTCTGGGCGCGCCTCGGCTTCCTCTCCGAGCGCCAGGCCGAGCTCCTGCAGGCCCGCGTCGACTTCGTGCACCGCCACATCGCCCACTGCCGCGCACAGGCCGCCGTGCTCTGAGGGCCCCGGCGCGGCCGCAATGCTCCGGCTTTCCTCTGCTCCCGGGCAGCGGGACGTACTTGCCCCGGCAGCTGACCCAGCGGGCCGGAGCTGACCCAGCCTGCCACCTCGGTGCCCCGTAGTCGCTGCGACTGCCGGAGACCGGGGGTGCTGGGGATGGGGACGGCCGCCGAGAGCGGCAGGAGTAATGGGCTACCTGCCTGCCGGGGCTGTCGAGAGGAGCGAGTAATTCGCTTTGTCAAGATCTCTGAAGATCAGAGCGCAATCGGTATAAATACGGCCCAGTTCTGCTCCAGGACTCTGCCCCCAGAGTTGGAAAAATGAGAGGGTTCAGCATCTTCAGTGCTTTCCTTAACTCTCTTGGTGCACTCGCCCTCGTAAGAGACCCTATAGGAAAGCAGTCCTCTTTGTCTGGATTGGGGTCGAGTAACTTTTTTCCTTCCAACAAAGGCAGGCAGAAACATTTTTTATATATTCTTCCTTTTGCAACGGCATATTTAAGTATGAATGTTGATGTTCATAGACCAAGAACTGATTGCACAATAGGGGAGCCCCTAACTAGCAAAACTGCCCTATTTATGAAACTTGTTTCCTACCAATTTTCTTTAACGACAGTGAACCTTTCCACTGATTGTTAAATCTTGTTGATGAGAAGTGTATAGGAAGCCCATGTTCCCTTTGTTCTTAGTTTTTTTGTGGATTCATTGGGTTAAATTGTTCTGATTCTTAAGGGTTTGTAATCATCACCACCATAATTTCATCTCACCAGTAAAGTAACTGACTAATGGGTGGCACAAGAAGATCTCCCATTTTTAAAAAATACTGCTATGTGCTAAGACTTGACACAATAGTTAAAGCGTGCTAAGCTATTGACACAATAGTTAAAGTGGAGGAAAAACTGTTTCATGCACTTTACTTTGACTTTTTAATATTTTTTTTACAGAAGACCTTTTTATTTTACAAAGTCTGCCTTTTATGTACATTATATATGTTCATAAACTTTTCTGTAACATACTAAAGAAACTGATATTTCAGTAAAGTGTGTTAATGTTTTGCCTTCTTTGGCCTGGATGTTTGCCTGAGCTTTGACAGGGAAGCATGCGTCTCCTCAGTCTTTCCTGATGGGCAATGGAGGCCACCACTTGGCAGCTTCTCACTCCACCGATCAGAATGAACTTTTACTCATTCCCTCTGAGGCAAGGAGGGGTAGAGTTAAGCTTTCAAACACNGCCGGGGTGCTGGGCATGCAGGAGCGGCTGCCGCCCATGGCCCTCGCCCTGGTAGAAGCCCGCGGGCGGCAGTGGGAGCCGGTGCGCGAGGAGCTGCGCGGCTCGCACTGGGCCGAGGGCGCCGTGGTCAGCTTGACCCGCTGGGTGGACAATCTCACCGCCGTGGTGGCTCCCGCGCCCTGGGGCGCCGAGGCGAGCGCCGGCCGGCGGCTGCAACCACTGTCGGCGGGGGNGCAACCTCTTCAGCCTGCAGTGGGACCCGCGGGTGATGCGCCGCGCCACCAGCAACTTGCTCCGCGCCCCCGACGGCGGGCTCGTCTTCATGGACAACGAGGCGGGGCTGGTGCACGGCTACCGCCTCCTCGCCATGTGGGACCCCTACAACGAGCCGCTGCTGCGCTCCGTGTGCGTGTTCCGCGAGGGCACGGCCCGCCGGGTGGCCGAGCTGCACCGCCGCCGCAGCGCTGCCGCCGAGCTGCGCCGCCGCTACCGGGCGCGGGAGCCGCTCTGGGCGCGCCTCGGCTTCCTCTCCGAGCGCCAGGCCGAGCTCCTGCAGGCCCGCGTCGACTTCGTGCACCGCCACATCGCCCACTGCCGCGCACAGGCCGCCGTGCTCTGAGGGCCCCGGCGCGGCCGCAATGCTCCGGCTTTCCTCTGCTCCCGGGCAGCGGGACGTACTTGCCCCGGCAGCTGACCCAGCGGGCCGGAGCTGACCCAGCCTGCCACCTCGGTGCCCCGTAGTCGCTGCGACTGCCGGAGACCGGGGGTGCTGGGGATGGGGACGGCCGCCGAGAGCGGCAGGAGTAATGGGCTACCTGCCTGCCGGGGCTGTCGAGAGGAGCGAGTAATTCGCTTTGTCAAGATCTCTGAAGATCAGAGCGCAATCGGTATAAATACGGCCCAGTTCTGCTCCAGGACTCTGCCCCCAGAGTTGGAAAAATGAGAGGGTTCAGCATCTTCAGTGCTTTCCTTAACTCTCTTGGTGCACTCGCCCTCGTAAGAGACCCTATAGGAAAGCAGTCCTCTTTGTCTGGATTGGGGTCGAGTAACTTTTTTCCTTCCAACAAAGGCAGGCAGAAACATTTTTTATATATTCTTCCTTTTGCAACGGCATATTTAAGTATGAATGTTGATGTTCATAGACCAAGAACTGATTGCACAATAGGGGAGCCCCTAACTAGCAAAACTGCCCTATTTATGAAACTTGTTTCCTACCAATTTTCTTTAACGACAGTGAACCTTTCCACTGATTGTTAAATCTTGTTGATGAGAAGTGTATAGGAAGCCCATGTTCCCTTTGTTCTTAGTTTTTTTGTGGATTCATTGGGTTAAATTGTTCTGATTCTTAAGGGTTTGTAATCATCACCACCATAATTTCATCTCACCAGTAAAGTAACTGACTAATGGGTGGCACAAGAAGATCTCCCATTTTTAAAAAATACTGCTATGTGCTAAGACTTTGACACAATAGTTAAAGTGGAGGAAAAACTGTTTCATGCACTTTACTTTGACTTTTTAATATTTTTTTTACAGAAGACCTTTTTATTTTACAAAGTCTGCCTTTTATGTACATTATATATGTTCATAAACTTTTCTGTAACATACTAAAGAAACTGATATTTCAGTAAAGTGTGTTAATGTTTTGCCTTCTTTGGCCTGGATGTTTGCCTGAGCTTTGACAGGGAAGCATGCGTCTCCTCAGTCTTTCCTGATGGGCAATGGAGGCCACCACTTGGCAGCTTCTCACTCCACCGATCAGAATGAACTTTTACTCATTCCCTCTGAGGCAAGGAGGGGTAGAATTAAGCTTTCAAACACTACCCTTCTCTCATTCCTAGGTGTCCATGAAAGAAAAAAAGCTCTTGGAGTGGCTAAAGTAGTGTGAGTACTTAAGCTGAATAGACATTTATCTGGTTTTCAAAGCCTGAAATGAACTGCCTCTATCTCAGGGCTAACCCCGAGATAACTGAAGTAGTTAGTTTCAGCAAACTGATAGAGCTGGTGAAGGCTAGCTGCTGTCAGCCTTTTTGGGTGCTGGGACTGGATACCAACCTGGCACAGGTCATGTCAGCTGTTTCTGCTCCAGAGGCATGTCCAGGGTGGCAGTTGCTTTCAGTGGTGTTCATACTGTCTTCAATTCCCATTTTGGTCATCTTTGCAATGAGGAGATTGAGGCAGGATTGAAGAATAGGAAAGCTTTTTGATCATGCTGAAATAGTTGTTGGGGGTTTTTTCTTACAAAAGTTCTGTTCTAGGGCGAAGCAGTAGCAGTGGTCATACAAAATAAAATACTAGCATCTCTTGCTTGCTTTTTTACATGTACCACTATTCATAGAAGAGGCCATTGTATGGCTCGAAATAACAGCCAGAATAAGGACAAAGGATAGACTAATCCTTTTTAGACCCCAAATGCCAGTATATATCCTGCTATAATCAAACAGCAGCATAATCTCTTCTACATCTGGACAGGCAGCTCTTGATGAAGGCAGCAGCATGCTCCAGTGGCTGCTGTGCAAGTAGGTGCCGTTTTCAGTGTCGAGCACTAACCCTCCCTTGAACTCAGGGAGGGCTGTGCATTCCTACCTGCAGGAGGTCTTTGGCCTATTAATATTCATTGTTCAGATTAAATTTCATATAAAGACAATTTTCATTGGCCATTACAGTGTTGTTGGGAGTGGGTTGGGGGTAGTTTTTTTTTAAAAGACAACAGTTTTACAAACAAAATTAACAGTTGATTAATTAGATGTGCTAGATATTGCATCTTTGTTTATGAGTATTTTTTTTCAAAATGTCCCAGCAGCCTCCAAGACTAGCTTTCATTCAGCTGCTGAACTGTCAAGGCTTTCTATTGAACTTGTATTTATAGTTCACTGCATTTATCTCTACGAACAATGCACAGAATCCCATGTGACATTCCCTTGTCATTTACATGATAATACGCAACTTAACTGTAATTCTTAATTCTTTAGCATTGCTTTGTAACTCAAATACAGCAGTTTCTGTCGCATTCACCTCATAAAAATATATTTAAATAATAAACTGCTGGCATACATTTTAAAGCACTGTGAAGAGCAAACTGCTGTGCCACAAGCATCTAAGGTTTTATTTCTGTTTAAGTACTTCTATAATTATGACACAACTGTGGCTTTGATGGCTAATGGGAAGTAAATCTCATTTTTAATGTCTTTACAGCCAGAGCCTAGATAATTACCCCTTTCAAGAAGAAGCATGATTTCCTATTTGGTGACTGGTAACTACCTCAAGTTATATATAAGTTACATGTTCAAAAATGGTGTAGTTGTAGGTTGGTGTGAAACTAGAGATGCTGTGCTAGGGAAGCAGTGCCCTGGGAAATGTGTTCATTCAAAAAGGACAGAAAAACTAGCATAGATGGATGACGATATTTCACTTTGTTGCTCTATTTTATTCTTCTGGTGCAGATCATCTGCTTCTGTAAAACTTTGAATTATCATTATATTAAGGCAAACTTACACTTTTCTGTGTGATTTCTTTAAGGCAAACAGTGCTTTGTAAATTAGTGGTCTCATACACTTTTTGCACGCTGTTTTAGCTACATATGCTGTCTTATATTTGACTATCCTGCAGAACCAAGGGATGAAACTCTGTAAAACTTGACATGGTGTAATTTCAATGGCACTCATCTACCTGTGCTTACTTCCAGTAGAGTTTCCTTTGAGTCAGAGTAATCAGACAGGCAAGGAAGGCCATTCAGAACAGGAAGACTTCAGGACCTGGAAGTTGTGAGTAGAAGGTTGTTAACAGCAGGATCGGCAGGTTCTGGCTGTGCATTGCCAGCAGCTCAGCAGCACTTTACCTGAGACTCAAGGAACTGTCTGCACAACCTGTGTCAGAATGGGGCTGTAGGGCTTTAGACCTCACTCAGCACAACACTTAAGAATGCACTTCCCATTGCTTTTCACAGGCTTTCCATCAAGTATGTGCTGACAAGGGAGGCTGCACTGGTGCCTTGGTCAGATGTGGCCTCTTGCACAGATCTGAAGAGGCTGGGTGGGGGTCACAGCCCAGATGTGGTCAGTGTTTGTCCCAAATGTGAGACAGGAGGTGCTTAACTAAGTAAAGTAGGTAGGAGACCTAAGTGCTTAACTGATAACAGAAGCTTCAGCAAAACAAAACAACCAAAAAAAACCACAAAAAAACACCCACCAAAAGATTCAAAAAGCAACCAAACCAAAACAAAAAAACCCAACCAAAAAAAGAGGAAAAATATAGAGTAAGGATGTATTTAAATCCTTGGTTAAATTCAGAATGACTTTCCTGATTTTTTCTTTCATTGGAATCTGAGGAGGCTTGTAGAGTTAGGGGGTTGCTGCTACTCCCAGCTTGAGTTTGTAGTCACTGGGACATTACCTCCAAACACTACCACGGTGAAGGGAGGACTGAGTTCACAGTTTCTGAGAACTAAAGGGTATCAAAACTGTGCTTGCAGTGGCTACTGCACCCCCAGGATGCACCAAACAGCAAAGCCTGTGAATTCAGTGGGGCTCCCACCTGGTGAAAAATGCAAGAATGGCATTTGCAGCACAAATCTCCTTTGCTTCTGTTTGCTTGCATCTGAAGTAATTTCCAGTATGGATTTATTTTCAGCGTGGATTTCCCTTTGAGAATTTTCTTCACAGATTGGGAAGCGCTTCCCAGGTGCAGAGTTCCCTTACCTCACACAAAGCAGCTGCCCTGGGGATAGAACTGTGTTGACCTCTGGTGCCACACTTCACTGCCTTGCTGAGGCTGTGTCAGCCCATTCAAAGATTGGGGAAATAACTCAGAGCCAGTGGAAGACAGTGAAAATATAGTTAGTAACACTTTGATTCACTGGTCATACAGCATGCTCTTGACATGACCAGCATAATTTTTTGCTTTCCCTTTGAGGTTTGATGCCTTTTTTAATGTTAATGAACTTAGAATTATCTCACTGACATTACTAGGTGGTCCAGGACTGTGAGATATGAGATTATATTAAAACTTAATCCCATTTTGCATGTTATTCCTACTTTGCAACCACAGCATGAAATTTAATCACTCCTTCAGAGCTGTACTGCCTGGGTTAAATGTGGCAAAGCTCCCAGGAGAAGGGGCTGGGCTGCACAGTAAGCAGCGCCTGCTGGGCACCCACAGAGCTCCTGCTACTCAGTGACCTAGAAAATCTTTTACCTTGCTGGCTTGGGTGCTAATACAGCTCTCCCTTCTGAAGCAATGCATGCTCATCTGAGCAGAAGTTACTTCCCAATGGAGTGACTCCTGTATTTTCTTGTGAATCAACTGGTGTTTTAACAAACATTATCAGTCCCACACTCTGGAACTGTTTAATCTGAGTGTACTTTGGGTATGGGGCAGGAACATGGTGTTAAACTTGTGATGTTTTAACACCCTCGTGTGCTGTGGCTTCCATTGCCCACTCCAGTGCTGGACAAGTTTATGGGAAAGAAGGACACACACAAGGCATGTGCATGAATCTGGACTGCTGCTGTGTGCAGGTGTGAAAGGAGCTGTGCAGATGAAGGAGACTGATCCCATCTGAAAGCAAACCAGTGCTATATTCAAGGAAAAGAGGTCTGGCTGGATTACTGGAGGATGAACAGTAATAGGACAACAAAGAGGGTTTGACGTTGCAAATGGATTGCCTGGTTTTGCGTGATTCTGCTATTCAGCTACTTCTTGTGGGGTTTGGGTTGAGGGGGGTTGTGTGTGTGGCACTTCATCCATTTCTGCAAGAAAACAAACACAAGGGAAGACTGACTGCAAAATGCAGTGATTGCTGATGCAGGGAAAAGTGAGCAGACATTCTGAAGATCCAAACCCTTCCAGTTCCTATCCCAAGGAGGAATATGCAGGTAAGGGGATTTCAGGTGGAATACCAACAGAATGCAAGCTGGTTACAGGGACAATTCAGACAGGGAGATTGAAATTGTATTGCCAGGATGTCACAATGCTTGTCTACCCTCTGTCACCTGGGCTTTTTAAGGTGACACACTGTCAAGCCAGTCTTCAGTGTCAATCCAGCAGAATGTGTTTTATAAGAAGTAGCCAAAGGCATGAAAATTACAAAAAAGAAAAAAAGATGTTGAGGCACTTTAAAACAGGCAAATTCCATTCCAGATGCTGCAGCAAACATCCTTTGATTAAATTGGATGGCTGCAGGGATTGTGTGTCCCTCACAGCCCCTTTCTCTACCTTCTGTGACAGGTTTCTTGCAACAACCTCTGAAATGGGTCTTTTTTAGCCAGTCTATGTCACAGAACAAGGAGAAAAACGTGTACTGGGAGATTTTTGGCACTCCTGGGGACCTGCCCCTTCCCTGTGTAGACCGTTGACAATTAATGATCTTGAAAGAATAGGCTCATTTTCAAAATCTCTCATTAAATGTTTTTGTTATCTGGTGGATTTCAGCCTGTGTAACATTATGTATCCTCAATGATTTTTATTGCCTTCAGCATTTTATTCAACCAATTCAATATTATTTGCCAAAATGCATGAAGTACTTTCCCTATTCTGACTTGTGAGCAGTTCACTAAAAACTCTTTTGGTGCCATAAAATCATTATATAATTTAATATCCAAGTATGTACAATTAAGGTTTTCCCAAACTATTTGGACTAGAGGATGCTGTTAACATTGGAGCATCCTCAGAGCTTATTCCTAGAGCTGTGTAATGGTGAGGATTAAGAGGTTTGGGATCAGTGTGGTTTTGTGTGAGGAGTGAGGCTGGGATGGTCCCCTTGCTGCCGCCACTCGCTGCTCCTTATGTTCCCCAAAAGCATGTGCAGGAGTTAAAATTACTGTTGCTCTGTATGGTCTGAGTTGATTTTCCCCTTTTGACTAAAATGTGGCTGAAGGGCTTTGTTCCCAAGAGTATCTCCCAGAAAGCAAAAGGCAGCTGTTTTAAGTGTCCATGTCCATCATGTCCTGTCCTTCACAAACTACCTCTTCCCTAAACTCCCTCTTCTGCCAAAACCCTTCTCCCCTCATGGTGGGATTTTAAAAGATGCCTTGCAGTGAAGACAGACAGGCACTTACCTCAAGTGATAGCAGCTCAGTTAGTGCCACCCAGTAATGAGGTAAGGAAGAAACACATCTTTAATCAGGATCTCCAGCCCCAGCACAAATGAAGGGAGGTGTATTTCTGCATAATGTATGTTTCAGTCAGAAAAGTCATAATTTTTTAATGTGCCTGTTTTGCCAGTTTCCTTTTTGTGTCCTGCTGTGGGGTAAAGGGCATTAATAAACTATGGTTTCAAGCTGCTGTTGTGAATATTTTTTAGTGATACATGATTTCTTGTAGGCAAGCTAGAAGTCTGCTCCCAGAATTTATTTGTTTAAGTGATTGCAATTGTCAATTTGCTTTAGTTTGGCTGGGTCACCTCTATCACCCTGAAAGTTTTCAATGTCCTTTACTATATTCAAGATAAGGAGGGGTAATTGCTTCCTTTGCTTTTTTGAAAACAGCGGATTTGCTCATCAGAAAAGGAGTTACTTTTTATTTTTTAAAAGTGCAGTTCAAAGTAAGGTGGCACAGATTATGGATGAACCTGGATGCAAGGACCTGAAGGATATTAATGGTATTATTTCCTTTCACACCAGCTACCCAGCAAAGCAAATGCCCAGTGGAGTTATTCCTGGTTTGATAGCCACCAGAGATCAAAATTAAACCCTCTGCTTGTGATTTGTTAAATGCAAGTAACACACTAAAATATTTTCTGATTTACAGCCCTGCAGGTCTAAGAGCATGATTTTCCCTGCCGTTTGGATGCAAAAACTGGTCATGAGTATATCCACAATGAGTGTTATTTAAGATATACTTTTAGAAATGACAAGGAGGACTGACAGTGGTGCCTCTTGCTGCTCTCTTTGCTGACTAACCCAGCAGACTGCTGGAATCCCAGCTAACCAGAACCTGTTGTGAGAGTCAGGATGACAGGAGGTTTTAAGACCTTTAGCAAGAAATATTTCAGGTTGTGCCAAAAATGAAGCCATTATCTTCTAGATCATCAAAACAATGAAGATGAGTGGTTGGAGCTGATACAATTAAACGGATGCTCCTGGGTTGCCTTCTGTTTTTCTTTAATCACAGAATGGATAAGGTAGGAAGGGACCTCTGGAGGTCATCTAGTCCCACTTACCTGCTCAGGCAGGGTCCCCTAGAGCATGTTACTCAGGATTGTGTCCAGACAGCTTTTGAATATCTCCAGGGAAGGAGACATTCTTCTTTAAGAAAAAAAATAAAGAATTTCCCCTCCTTAGGTTTCTATTAGTGCTTCAGGTGATTAAAACTAAATAAGAAATGTAATTCACTTATCAGTGGATAGTCCAGATAGTTATTTTACTTGTATATTGCTCCTCCCAGTCAAGGCACATAAACAAGGCACTTTTTGTCAATAATGAGTCTCCAGGCAGCTTCATTTCCTAGACCTTTCCTACACAATCAGGGCAGTGCAGTAACTACAATTGTTATTCCTTGAAATGAAACTATACCCATACAAATAATTAAAATTAATCATGTATTTTATAAAAGAGAATACTTAGGATTTTTTCCTTGTGAATCTTAACAAAGAGGCTACATTTTTTTTCCTCTTTCAGACTGTCAGGTTTAGCTCCTTTATGCTGAAGGCAAAGGAGACAACTGCTTCACGTGACATCTACTTCCGATTAAACAGCACAGCAATCCCATCTGTCTTAGCAGTGCTTTTGGTGACATCAGGAAGGTTGTCTCTGATCAAAGAGGCATAGTACAGGTAGGCTACTTGCTGAAGTATGGATCTAAGGCTTGGTTGCTTCATGGGTGATGTACTGATGCTTTGTGAGTGTATGGACAGTTTGGGTTAGTATGTAGATCATGGATGCTTATGCAGTGTCAGAAATTGACGTGAATTGTGACACTAGTGAATTCAAGTGTTAGATAGGCTCTGTTTCGCACTGGGAGAAGAAAACCCTCAGATCAGCCCTACCCCAACCATCTCGCTTTCTCCTCCTTCGCCTCCCCCTCTCGTCAGTTGAAAATAGATGTTTAAGCCACAGAGCAAGCCAAAGCAACTTCAGGCAGGATCAAAACAGGTGGCCCATGAAGCTGCAATGTCTGTGCTAAGCCCAGTGTAATCCTGTGTCAGCAGAGTGGCAGCTGGTGCAGAGGGTGGAGCTGGGCTCCTCCAGGAGCAGTCACCCTGTCTGCCACAGCACCATGTCACAGCTCTGTGCTCTGGCTGGCCACATCGCCAGCTGTGCTGGGGACCAGGAACTGGGACAGGCACAGCTCTCTTCCTACACAAGAGGGAAACACGACACACAGTCTCCAGCAGGTATGAAGTGGCAAAAAATTTGATGTTTCTGTAAATTTGCTAATACAAGGTATCTTCTTGCTCCAGACTTGTTGCTTTTCCCTGCCAGGATCCTCAGCACTTCAGCAGCTAACGCTGCTCTTGAGACACAGTTTGACCTCAGAGGTGGGAAGCAAAAGTAGAAGGATCCATCAGGAAGAAGGGAGACATTGTAATGGTTTAGGCCACATCCTGCAAGTCAAGGCTGCAGCTGTGAGCTGCTCAGCTGAAGTTTGCGGTCCTTGCCAGTGGAAAGGCTGGAATAGGGGCACTGCCAAAACATAGAGGTGGGATGGCTGCTTCTGCAAGAGGCTCAGCAGAGTCCGTCCAGCAGGGAGGAACATGCTCCAGCGAACTCATTTGTTCTGGTGGCATTTAAAATGCTTAAATCCATATTATCCGGAAAGAGAACTGGAGCGTATTGACTCCTCACTTTGTTCAAACTGTTCAACTCCTCTTTACCATCCAGGTCATTTTTGCTGCTGTCCACACTTCGCTTCAAGTTCTCAGATATCACTGATGTTCACAGGTGCTGGTACACATTATACCATAAACAGACTAGTCTTCCTGCCCCAGGGTCATGCTCCCTCCTCTTTGCTCTTCTGCATTAGGAGGACCTACCCACACACATGGTGCCCCAGAAACACCGGCTAGGGTGGTAAGGAATACATGACATGCTCTTTTATGTTGAAATGCAAATAAGTGTTTTTCTCATTGTAATTTTTCAATCTGCTGTCATTTTAATGATACCCATCCATTTCTTTCAATTCCAGCAACTATCAATATGTTCAGAGTCATCAAGAGAATTCTTTCTCAGAAAGAAAAGTATACTCACTGCAAAACTTTAAAAATTATCCTGCCTGATATGAATTACTCACAAAGCTTGTTAAAATTTCAGTTCTCCATTTGCATAATAGCTGAAAAATATAGGTGTGCCAGATGGAGTCTTTTGTGCATTAGAAATTACAGAATTTTGACTTCTAACATTTCAGATGTGCATACATCTTCCTGAAATTATTAGGAAAGGGCATATACAAAAAAAGCGTTTCCAACATCTCTGAACAACTGCCAAGAATCTAAGATATAGCATGGATGCATAATAAAGAATAATATTCATGCTTAATGATAATAACATGGACCATTCAGAGACAATAAATACTGTGATAATATTGATGATGTGCTTTGAACTTTTGCAGAGCATTTCATGATGGATTCAAAGCATTTTATGAAGATGAGTTAGGCATCACAGTGCTCTTGTGGCATGTGTCTTACTGCTCTCATGTTGTACAGAGAAAAACAGGCGTGGAGAAACCATGAGAGGATGTTGCATGGCAGTGGCGGAGCCCGAGCACCTAACTTGGCAGGAAAGCATGGCCAGTGATGGGTGAGCTCCAGCAAATACTGCATTGAAGGTGGAAGTGAGCAAAGGCAAACCTTGCACCCCTGCGGCCAAGACTTGGGCACAGGGTTTTTTCTACCCGCCGTGCTGTGCAGGCAGCAGCATTCTCTCACTTCAGTGGCGCTCTTGATGCTGCTGGCTGGCGGGAGCCTTCACCATCTGCCATGGGCAGGAGGGGCCCTTGTTCGTGGCCCCTCTGGGGACCCACTTCCCCAGAGCTGGCAGCTGGCAGGCTCAGGCTGCCCACGCTGCTGCCAGGAGCCAGCAGAAAGCTCACTCCTGCTGCTTCCCCCGAACTCTGCCCGGTGCTGTGTTGCTGTCCTTGACAGAGCAGAACAGCCACACTGAAGAGCTCCCCTTGTTTCCTAAGAATGTCAGGCAGGCTTCAGGGTAAAGAAGAGGTGACACAGTCCTGGAGTTACAGATACCAGCCTCATCCTTCCATAATTGCATGTAAAAGAAAACTGTGACATCTTTGTCTCATATATCTCCCAGAGTCTGTGTGTATCACATGCCTTGAAGGGCAGTGATGTGAATTCAGTGGAATAACCCAACTGCAAGTACTCCTCAGTATCCAGATGAATTATTTCTCTTTCCCCCATATTTAGACTAGATCTTTCTGTTCTTAATGAGCATAAATGTGGCATCAATGGCTCACATGCCTACATCTGTTGTCTTCTGGGATCCTGACCCTAGAAAGATGGCTTAATGCACAGCCTTCAAGTATGCTGTAAAATCTGTGAGGTTTTACCTAGCAGTGCTGTATTAACTGCACGCATTTTCTGCGAAGACTGTGCTCTTTGTTCCTGCCTTTGCTAGCAATCAGACAGAGCATCTTTGGATATGGTATTAACAAGAGACCAGGAAGAAGCTCTGTGCTGGTGAAGCCGTTCAGGTCAAGCTTTTCCTCTTTATGTACTGTTGACCCAGGAGTGCCAGGCTTGCAATGTGCAGGTCGGAGCTTGAAAAGTGGTTTGTTCAGTGTGATGCCCTCATCCCTCTGGGGTTGTCTCTGGGCTTTCTGTAGCAGGCAGTGCCCACTCCCACCCACCACTGGCCTGACCCCATACTTGGGTTTCCTGCGCCTCAGCAAGGGCACACGCAGCCCCACAGCACACCTGATTCCAAGTCGATCCTGGAAGAGCAGAGCTTTAAAGCTGAAATTTGAAAATTTGTGATTGGATGAGTCAGTGCAACACTATATATTAGCACAGGCATGTTCACTTACAGGGGGCATGGTAATGACTTGAACAGATTTGGGATTTCAGTGCCCTTTTTTCATGTGGATGTGGATAGACATTCAACAAGGAAATGGCTTTTCCACTGCCTTGCTGTTGGTATAGGAATTTGCACTTTGTGTGGATCATAATGACTGTAAAATTAAACCTTACAAGAAATGTATAGTTTTATGCATTTTGCTCATACTCTATTTGTGTAAATAAAACCCTAGGGAGAAAGCAGAAGAAAATCAGGCCATTTTATGCTGATGACTACCTAATTTAATCACTGTTCCCAAGTTCAGAATACCTGGGTTTGGAAAAAAAACCCAAAACCTTTTTTAAGACAAAGTAATGAATTTAAATCACTAAACATAGGTGAGGCTTCTGAAGATCATCAGCTATCAAATACAATTTTATCACAAATGTCACCTAATATTAGCAAAAATATCCAGGGTTCAGGAACACAGGAAGGAATTTCTTTTGATTTAAACCACTGCAGCTTGAAAACTGAGTTTCTAGCTTTCTGCCAGTAGAAGTCAGATCAGAATCAGGTTTAGAATAATATTAGCCCAAAATATAAATATTTGATAATACTTGGTAGGTTTTTATGTTGTTGTTTTGTTGCAATTTTTTTTTTGTTTACGGGAGTTGTTTTGTTTTGTTTGGGGGTTTTTTTGGTGGGGTTTTTTTTGAGTGAGTATTGGGTGCTTTTTTCCTATAATTACTTTTTGAGACTAACTTGTTGGAATGTTTGTCTGTTGAGAGCTGCTGATTACTCTGTTAGTTTGCATTAGACTTTGAGTGCTGTCAGCTGAAATAAATCTGGCATTCATATTCTCCTCACAGAGCCTCAAGTTTTGCTCTATCAACACTTTTCTTAAGTTCACTGCATTAAGGATTCAGTATGACAGGTTTGCACCTGGAGGCAAAGCCTGTTCCCTTCCCTCCCTTCCTTTCCTGAAACCCCAAGTCTTTAATTTTCCTTTGTTCAGGATGAAATGATATGTAAAGTATGTGTTGCCATGGATGCAAAACTGAGAGCCTATTGATCCTCCCCTTTTCCAGGTAGATTTCAAGCAGAATATTTAACATCAGAGGGCACTATGGCATGGATTCCCAGACAGAGACAGATTGGGGCAGGAAGAAACTACTTTAAATTTGCAGCTCCCGTAGCTCAAAAGTATCCTGATGAAATAAAGCAACTTGTGCCTCCTGGGGAAGCTGCTTGACTTGTTCCCCATGTGCTCGGCAGCATTCCTCTGCCAGCACTCCTTCTCCTCCTCCATGCATTCCCACCATGTCAGTGACATGGTTCATTCCCATCTCCCCCCCAAACACACTCAGATTTGAGCTGTGTCCCAGGTAAGAAATTTGTTGTGTATGCCACAGATGGAGTAGCAATGGTGTTTTAAATGCCATGGGAGAATGCTGTGAAGGTGGATGTCTGTGAGTGCTGCCGGAGGATCCCCAGCTGTTGAATAACCCGGCAGGGTCAAGCTACTCATCCAGCTAGGGCAAGCAGGTAGGGAGAGTGGAACACACTGCCACTCATGGCTCAGGGACTTCTGGAGACAACACCTCTGCTGCTGTGTTTTTCTCTTGCAGCAGATGAGAGCAAGCACCTGGTTTTTATGCACAGTACACAGGGTAGTGTTGAGCAGCTGTAAGAGGCAATCATCTCACAAGAGTGTTATCATGCCAGAGAGGGACACAACTGGGCTGTGGTATAAATAAATACATTTCAAAAATGGTTTACAATGTTTCCCTAACTTAATTTCAACCTTATTTTTTTATACCTATTGTTTTTCCCATGGCTTCATACCCTTTCCTTTCAGAAGCAGGATACTTAACAGAACATCAATTTTCCATTGTAATTACGTTGGACTGTGGCCTCCACAGAACTCCACTAAAATTGTTTTATTTAATTTGGTCTAACGAGTATAGTGTTGCCTCCACAGACTTGCACCAGAATTAACTCATTTTGCTTCAGATTAATTTTTTCCCCACAAGATTGCATTCTTACAGCCTGCACTGGTTCTTCGTTGTCATAAGCACACGCTTTCATCCAGCCTGGCTCATGTGTTAAATGCCTTTTCGGGGGGGTTATATTTTTTATTGTTGGGCAAGCTCTGAGTACTCGTGGGCAGAGCACCACCAGAGCCCTGCTCAGCAGTGCCTGGTTCACAGCAGAGGAGGCCAGAGGTGAGCACCAAGCTGAAATTAGCTTCTCATTCAGGCAGCTCAATGTCTCTGTTATTGGGGCAGAGGAAGGTGAGGGCATCTGCAGAAGCAGCAGGGACCATTGTTTCCCTTGTTTCCAACAATCACCCCGTTGTAGGGCCCTTGCTCCTTTGTCATTCATAAGAGCCACTGCTGCAGAAAGGCACTTTCTTTTTTCTAACTGAAAAGAGCTTTAATAAAGCTATTGTATTTGATCACTGGCTAAGGAAACAATAATTTAGCATAATAGAAAAAGATCATTAATGTTCAATGAACCTAACACTCTGCTCCAGTTTTTTGTTGCCCTAGAGAGATGGAGTAAACTCTTCTTCCTTAATTGAAGACTAAATAGAGTACATTTCATTTTTCATTTCCAGCACTTTTTCCAATAGGCTTGTGATGTTCGCTAATGTGTGCTGAAAGGGGTGGACTGCCTGGCAGCAGCAGAGAAATTGGGTGGGAGGGTTTAGAGCACATAAAAACTCGCTTGTTCTCCATCAGACAGCTCTCTAGGGCCTTCGACTTCTTTCTTGACAAGCCTAATTTCGAAAGCCCCTAAGGACCGTGCCAAGGAGATGCAGTAGTCCATTACATTACAAAATAGAGAGGAACAGAGGACAACACTCACATCCCCAAATGTCCCACAGCCATCTCTCCGTGGGACACCTACGTCCAGGGACACTGCTAAAATTGGGGTCTGGGTGGCATGACTGGAAATGCAATTTTGTATGAAACCAAGCTGATAAAAGCTTACAGGCATGAAGTTTGCACCACTGCAGCTCTGGATTCAAATCCAAGGTCCACTCCCAGGAAAGTGCAGCCATTGTACTTTGCACTGGAGACAGCTCAGGGCTGCATCCATCTCTACAAATCACTTCAAACACTTTAGCATCATCATTTGCAGTCACCTGCACTCACATCCCCCTCCAGAGCCACAGCACAGTTCCTGTCCTGAGCGCTCCCCTCACACGTGCGGGAAGGTGCCTCTGTGTCCTGTGTCAGTACTGCTGGCTGCGAGGTTGGCTCTGGCTGCTGTGGCTGGTGCGGGAGTGAGCTCTGGCCACGTTCACCTGTGTAAGACGAGGAGGTGAAACACATGGCAGACACTGCTGTTTCAGCTCTGCCCAACGAGCTTGCCGAATAAAACGCCTGAGCTCAGCTGACATGAAACAAGCAACTCCACAGAATAGCTGTGGCACAGCTAATAGCATCGGTGCAGCCTTCATTTAGTGCAATAAAAAAGGGCACCACTAAGGACTGGTTTTCCCCTAGAGTTTTCCTTGATGGATTTTACCATCAGAAAATGCACCATCCTCATTCCCTGATGTGCAACAAAACTAGAGGACACAACAATCAGCAATAAGAAGAAAACTGAAGCAAACTGGGTAGCGGTGCTGCAGCAGGAACTTATCCTAAATAAATAATAAAGGACTTAACAGTGCATGTTGCTACACTGCCTGATGTTCAGGCCAGACATCACTGACAAAAGCCATGTCAATTGCAGTGATAATTAACAACAAGATTAACGATAATTGCTTGTTCCTGGGAGTCCCTGGTGATGCAGAGCGGGTTTGCTGTCCCTGAGGAGTCTCTGTGTGGGCGCGACTGGGTGTCGGTGCGTGCATTGCAGAACGCCGCATGTTTGGGCTCCCAGGGGGCAATTTTTGGGGGTGTCGGGCTCTGCCAGGCCACGGGCTCGCCACAAACTCTGCCCACCAATCCCAGCAGGCGGCATTCCCGGCGTAAGGCCTGGAGGGCCACCCTGGTCCTGCGCTGCCGTGAGAGCGCCAAGCGTGGGGGATCACGGTGCCCCGTGGCCCTGAGCGAGGCGGGGTCTGAGGCAGCGCGCCGGCCTGTGAGGGAGGGAAGATGTCACCATCGATGGCAATGGGTGCTTTCCGTGAGGGAAACAGCTGGGAGCTCCTGGCGTAACATTTGTGCACGTGGATCTTGATAACCATCGAAGTGATTTCCTGGATGTCTCTGCCACCCAGCCGGCCTCTCCTGAGCACCACCAGCCCGCTGCCATGTCACTCCAGCAGCGGCTGGGCCTGCAGGCGTGCCCTGTCGGGTGGCAGCTTGAGGCCCGTTCCAGGAACCTGCTGGCACAGGGTGCCCTCACAAACCCGGTAGGTCTCTCCGTAATGTCTCCCAAGATGTTGCTTGATGGCTGCTTTCCTGGAAGTCAAATAAAAGGGAAAAGCAGTGGGAGGCTTTTAAACTACTAACTAGACATGGGCAGGGAGGATACTTGGATGAAGCTCCAGGGACTGGAAGTTCATTACTCAGCTGACAGTCATGTTGTTCATTAACATTAACAGGCAAAACAGTCAGTGGAAGAAGCTAGCACTCCCTGTGTTCTCCCATGCTCCTTCACTGCAGGATGCTTTGGGAAGTTCCTTCTCAATCCAGTGCTAGTGAGGGAGGGGAGTGGAGTGGTTCAGGGTGGTCTGTTAGCAAAATATCAATCCTCAAGCCTTCAAGTTGCTTCCAACCGTAACAGGCGGCTGCTGCCATGTGATGATTACTATGGGTAGTGCATACACCAAAAGTGTTGCCTCAGCTGGCAGGGTTATCAAAAAGGCTAATGGTGAGGGATTTTTCTCCAAGTGCTAGATTAAATCATGGTGCGAAAAACATGCTGTTATTACTTAACATATTTTGTATGTAAAATTGTGATTTCAGTCTTCAGGATTTATAAGAACAGCTCCTGTTTTGTGCCCAGGGTCCATTGTGACTCTGGTGGAAATTAGGCATATTAAAGTTTTTCTGTGAAATAAGGGCTGTTATCCAGGGGAATGAAAGAAAGGTAAAATGAAGTCTTCATCTAGGGAGTAGGCTGTGGTCTTTCTTTAATGCTTCAGGTTTCTCCTGAAGATCACAACTTTTCCTTATTTCTAAAGGAGGTGTCACACCACAGACCTGTTCATACAAGCAAGGTTTTTATGTAGCTGTGGGTGGTTTTGTTTGTCCATGTCTGCTTTTAGACATTAAATAAACCAAGAACTGTAGAAAATCAGGGAGAAACATGGGGTTGGGTTGAGTTTTTTTGGAGAGTTTTTTTGGAGGAGGGAAGGATCCCTTTTTATATTTTTTGCCTCGGTTCAAGCTACTACTAAAAGAATGCTACAGCCTTTGAGACAGCCTCACCTTCTTAAAGTCTTTTCTGGAGTCTGGTTTGGAACAAAGTGACCTCTGGCTGGCTTGGTGTTGCAGTATTACTGACAGGCCTTTCTATCACTGCCTGCCCCCCATGCTCCCTGGAAGTTGTTCATAATCTGCCTTTGATCCATGCTGACTCTTACTTATAAAGTACACAGGTTAAATTAATTGAGTGTTACTGATTTATATTTACCAAAATTTAATCATTACCCACCCATCTCCATTACTGACAAGATAAATAGTTGCTAGCTAAAGCTTTAATTTCCTTGGAGTACCATTTTTCTTGAAATGAGTTTGCAAGCTGGTGTTCATCATGTGTCCTCTGACACCTTCCCAGGAAATTGGTGCCTGGCTGCACCATCTGTGTGAGATGGGCTGTGGCTGAGGCCACTCACACAGGTAAAATTGTAATGAGTTAGAAATGCTCTGCAGGACAGCATCCACATCTATGTGTTGGTAGGCTTCCTGCTGTGTGGAGTGAGGGTGGGTCAGGTGAAGGCCAAATAAGATGGATTTGTCTGTGCTGGAAAGGCTTTAATGGCTAACATTTTTTAGCACTGGGGTAGATCACAATGTCTGTAATGTGTGTGTGTAAGCCTAAAGGACTCACCTCCTGTCCCAGCAAAGAAGTGCCCCTGTATGTTGTCACTGGGCCAACTTAGTAGTTTATGAATGCTTCCTTTAGAGAGAACAGTAATGCAAACCAGCTGGGACAGTATCTCATCTTGCAGAAGAGCCTTAGAGCAAGGGAAACCAAGGGTGCAGAGGGTGCCTCATGCTGATCTGTGGTCAGAGCTGTGGAGCTGCCAAAGTGGAGCCAGGTCACAGCTGAAGCTGGAGTCAGATGGAACTTGTACATAAATCTCTCTGATTTCATGCTCAGTGTCTGCAGTGTCTCTTGAGAAAGGGAAAAATGTTCATGTTTTCTCCCTCTATCAGTCACTTCAGAGGGATGTTAATGGACTATTGGGATGATTCTTGGCTCATTTAAATCATTCTGCCTTCTATCTTGAGTATTGCCAGTCCCTCAGGATACTTGACACCAATGCTGCTTGGAAAAAAGAGTATCTGTTTGGAAGCCATCCTGCTGGCATACCATCTGTTAGAAGTTTATGGTTTCCTTTGCTTGGCAACTTGGGACACCTGTGTGAAAACACGTGGCTTTTGATTTTTATCTCTTGCTGCTATTTATGCTTGTTATGTCACAAGCTGATTGCTCAAGAGATAGTTGTGCTGTCCAAAGTGGAGGATGCAGTACCTAGGAAGTGTAGTGATTGGCACTCTAGAAGCATCATGACACTTAGGGTGAGAAAGGCAGGTGAGGATCAGGGGAAAATCATTCATTTCCATGCACCAAACCCCAAATACGTGTGAAATGGGATTTTATTTTGTTTTGTGACTGTCTGGTAAATGAAGTTTAGAAGGGCTCTTCAGAAGTGGGATGAGTACCATGAAGTCAAAAACCCTTGAGGTAGTAGTAATTGGTGGTATGGCAAGGGGGCATTCACCTGCATCAGAAGGAATTCTGTTAGTGTCAAACAAGGTGCATCCAAAAAAACCCAGATTGTTGGTTCTGTTGTTGGAAGCCATCAGTGCCCTCAGGAGGTGATCTCTTTTCCTGCCTCTCATTGTCTCCGGTGGTACAGTTAGCTTAGCCTGGTCTTTGCCCCACACTCACTTTGGAAAGCTTCTGTACCAACACCGATTACCTCCATCTGTGCTGTGATACACCCCTGGAAGGTTGAAACCATGGGTGGCTACGGCATCTACACCACTTCTTTGTTTCCACTGGGAGTGGAGGTAAGAACCAAAGTGCCTGAAAGCAGATGATGCCTGTTTGGTGTAGCAGCTTCTTGTTCCTGGTGGGCCATGGTAGAAGGATAAAGCAAAAATAGCAGCATGTTGATATAAAAATCCAGTAGTCTTGTTAATACGTGGTCTGGATTACTGGGCAGAAACACAAAGAAGACCTTCAGCATTCTTCCTGCTCTTCCGTGTGGGAACAAGAGGGAGTTTGTCAAGATCTGTGAGGGGCTAGATTTGGCAAGGAGCTTTAACTTAAGTGTCACATCTCCCAGCTTTGGAATTATTAGGCAACTACTGTAATACCAAATGCTCATCTGATTTAGGGCCTAAGCTTCCCCTGTTATGTGTGAGAAGTTACTGCCTGAGAGGGTGATTTAGGAAACCCAGAATGTGGATCCATGAGGTTGACAGATGCTTAGGAGAAATATATCGTTTAAGCTTTATCCTTTGTCTTCCAGCCCAAGGAGAATACCTGTTTCATCTTGGGAAATACAGCAATGAATCTTCTCCCTTTTTTGTATTCCAACTAATTATTTATGCAGAGGCGAGGGGATACAGAGATTTTGAGTCCTGCCCCAGAAGGGCCAGCAGACTAAGAGCTGGATCACTTCCCTTGAGAGGACCTGGCCTCAGGTCTGTCAAACAGACAGCATCACTGAGCCTGACCCCTTTTAGAATGGTGATGGCTATGAAAGAAAGGCAATCATGAAAGCATTGTTTACATTTGTTTTACATGTGGCTTGTCTGTGGCAAAGGCAAAAGAATGCCTCAGTGGATGAATTAGATGGGAAACAATGCACAAGGCTGCTGCCAGGCTCCTTGGTCTCTGAGACTTAGGCAGTCTCCTTGCTAGAGAAGGGAAAAAGAATATCTAGAGTATTTTGTTGGTAGACACTAAAATGTCTTTAGGATTAGATGGGAGTTGAGGATTGACATTTTGGAAGTCAGCATTTGAATCAAGGTTTAGTTATCTAAGCCTCCCTCTAGCAAGGTGTCAGGACATTTTTTGGATTCTGTTCTGTTAAATGCTGTAGATGAAATCAGAAAATGCTCCTGGAAAACAGCTCCGTTAGACTTTTCCTGAACTCTTTCATTTGCCAGCAAGCTGCTGCCTCTCAAATAAGAGCAACAATATTTTTTCAGGGATATTTTGAAGCAAATTAAACAAATATTAAATAGGTATTCCTAAAGTGCCTCACACTTCACATTTTCTCTCCTGAAGCATGAATCCTCGATTGCTTCCTTAATTAGTATTTTTAAAATCTTTCTACATTCCCATTTATAAATAAATCAAAATAGATATTCAGAGTATTAATTTATCAGGCACTCCATGTGCACCCTAGAAAAGCAAATTTAACACCTGTGCATGCAAGGAATGAGTGCCCCCCACAAAATCCTGAGCCACTGACTTTGCTGGTGGCAGTGGAGCATCCAGGAACATCTCCCATAGCCCAGCTTCATTAGCAAGGATACAAAAGAGCCATGAGAAAAATGAATTGCCTGTGCAATTACATTTAATTTTCTTTCTAGAAGGTTTCCCAGTTCACTTGGCAGCTATTCTTTCTTCTTTTTTTTTTTTCTTTTGCCAATTCATGCTTTCTTTCATTTTTTTCCCATTCTTTCTTGGTCCTTTTGACTGAACAAAAGCAGTCCCACAAGGGCAGGCTAATGTATTCATAGTTTTGCTGCAACTTGGCTGATAAAATAAGCTGAAAAAAATTGCTGCCTCCTGTTGTTTACTGAGAATCTTTGTTGTGCTTTGTAGAGTTGAAATGAGTGCTGTCTCGTGCCCTCTGCTCCCCATCCTGACAGAACAGAGCCTGTTGTGTGGAACCTGTTCAGGCTGGAGATGGTAGGAAGGCTAAAGTTCAAGTTCACAGACCCAAAAGTAAGTTACAGAAATGATTGCTTGTTTGAGCATTCGCTTGCTTGCTGCTTCCTTTCATTCTCCTTGATCTAAGTGCAGTGTATTGTTAATGCCTATCTGAACATTGCATTAAACTCTAATTAGGCCTGCCAATCAAAAAAACTCAGAAAGCAGCCTTCTAATGTGCCTAGTACTAAGTTGTATTTTCACCCACAGTCTTCTGACTATGAACATGTAATGGGTTTGTGAGGGTTTGTTGTTTCATGTTTTGTTTGTTCATTTTCCTCTGAACTGCAGACAAATACTTAATGAACTTATACCCCAATGTTTACCTTAATGGCTAGATTTCATTATGAAATGGCTTTGAACAAGCATCACGTGAAAGGTCCAGGCCTTACCAGGCTGTAGCTAAGGTCACACTGGAGGATCACAGAGAACTCAAAAGCTGTTCTTAGCTCTTCATGCAGTGTCAGAAAACATTCCAGTGCTAACATGGTTGGGACAGGCGAATATGACAAATCATTCCGTAAGGTCTTTTTGTAAATAAGAGAGTATTGGAGTACTGGATTCTCTACCTGATACTGGAGCAAGAGCCACCAATAGCTACAGTTAGTGTAAATCCTAATTTGCTAACCAAAATCCAGAAGTGGAAGTATCAAATGATGTGACTTTGGACCTTCCACTGAGGCATCAGGGGAGAGGAAGCTGGAGGTCAAAGCCACCATCTAGTAGTACCATTTTATAAACAATCCTAAAAGAAGAGAGGTGGTTCCTAGTCCCCAACATATCTGTCAAATAAAGCATATTGGTAGGCTTGAGATTATAATATTTGGTACAAGATTTTCATGACTATAAGGAAAAACAAATAGGGATCACACATTACCAAAAAAGTCCCAAACCTCAAAGTCAGTAATTTCCTTTCAGAAAGACACCAGAAGCTTAGTTGCCTTATTTTGAGAAAAACTGAACAGGATAAAATAATGGCATAAACCAGAGACTAGAGTGAGACTAGCCAAGTTACCCCAATAGGTCTTTCCCATCTCTAGCACTTGGCACCTATTTTCCTGTGGAGCATAATGGTGGTTTCTGCCCTTTGGAACTGCTGAGTCTCATACTTCAGTGCTTGTGAAGTTTGCATCAAGTGTGGAAGTGGTATAGCAGTTGCAAACCAAAGCTAGGCATCTGAAAGGCCGTGGAGGAAAGTTGAGTCTGAAAACCTGCTGCTCCTAGATAGGTTATCCTGGCTTATGGACCTTAATAAGAGATCTCAGACTAATTAAACTTTAATACTATAGTTGGGGAAGGCTGACAGCTCTGCTCTAGCCTGACCCATTTCTCAATGTGCTTCTGTGCCTGTCTGAATTTTTTCCCCTTCCTTCCCCTGCTGTAATCCTTATGGAACATCTGCCCCAGCCAGGAACAAATGGGCACTTGTTCTCTGGACGCCTCGTCCTTGTGGGTACTCTCAGGTCCTGAAATCCTTCCACCCTTTGCTCCTCTGCCACTTCCCCCCCACAACTCCGTAAGACTTGATTAAGCCAAATGCTGAGATCCCGCAGGTGCTGTAGTTATTTTTAGCATTAATGTTAGAGCTCTGCAAAGGGTAGAGGAAGATTTATGATTTTGTCTCCTACAAATCTCGTGGCTTTTCCTTTCTCTTCTACAACTTGGATGGATTCCAACATCCCCCCAAATACTCCAAATTGCCTTTTATTTCTTTAATTAAAGAGCTGTGAAAGCCAGCAGTTTTGCCTCATGACTGTGGGGCAGAGTGGGTCCCTCGTCCCTTCTGAAGTTCAGGATGTTGAGCTCTTGTCTGCAGACATTGCAAATCTTCATCCTGGAAAGAGCCTTTTTAGCACTTTCTGTGGTGAGCTGGGAGAAGAAAGGTTGCTTAAGCATCTGGAAACCTAAACACAACTTTCATAGTGGATGCTTGCACTATTTTCTACTTCAGTGTTTTCATCCACTCTTCCATTTCTTCCTGCAGCTGACATATTTGTGCTTGACTTCAGCAAGTTCTGAGTTTGTACTTGTGCAACAGTGGGGAAAGACCTTTTCTCATTAAGAAATGTCAAGAATTAATTTGTGTCTCTCTTTGCTTGTGCCTTGAATGTTACTCTCCTTCTTGGGCTCCACACATTCAAACCTGGCCATGGTGTTTCAGCATGACCAGGATACAGCTCTCTCCATGGATTTTTTCCCCAAGCCAGGCATGCCATAGACCATAGCTGTTTCCTGGTATGCCTAAGTCTTACATCCCAAACCCATGTTTACACCCTACTTAAAATGAATTTAATGCATCAGGGAGCCAGATGTAATTACCATATATTTTCCAGCACGTATTTAGCCATGCAGGTGGGCCCACTTGTGCCAGCTGGGAGCTGCTGTTTTCCATGTGTCCTCCTCTGGCTTGCAGTCCTCCTCCTCCTCCTCATACACAGGGAAAGCTACATTCCTGGATTGTGGGGGCACAGAATGTAACTTGATGAAGAATCAGGAAAAGTTATTGCTATCTAAATTATTCTGCTTTTCCAAAAGCAAAATTTCTCTTTGGTGCAACATTTCCTAAAACCTCGATGATTATCAGCAATGCCTAGCAATGTGCCTTTGCAGCAATGCTGTAGGCTTTGGGAGGTTTGGGGGGTTTTGTGGCTCTGGACACAGGAGTAGTTGCTGTGTTAGAGCACTCCTCCCTCCACTGAGCAAGGTTTGCAGCGTGGCTGTGCTGTAGTGCCAGCCATTGCAGGACTAACCAGCTAGGGGTGTCTCCAATTATACATTTCCTCATACAAACATGAAATCAATATGCTGAAGCAATTAACTAGACTTCATAAACTTCAGCTGGCAAGCTTTCTGGAGTCTGTTCAAAAAGGCAGCTGGGTTGGCTGAGAGGGAAGTAAGCTCAGGGCATTTCTTTTGTATAACTGGTGAGGAGGACACAGGCAAGCCAAAAGGGGAGAAGATTTAACTACCTTGTTTCAACCTCAAGTTGAAAAAAAATTAAAAAAAAATTTCAAAGATAACCTCTATATTTTCAGTGTTATCAGGGGAGAAATTAATCTTTTCAACATCTGAGTAGGATTAAAAATTTGTTCTTACTTCCTACCATCATCAGCACCTCTTTTTGTTAGGAATCAGTGAGTTAATTCTGGTAACTTCTGGTTTTGAAAATTGTGGTTCTTTTGCCTGAAGAGCTGAATGAGATGACTACTTTTTTGACAAGCAGACCAAAGCTGTCAGGCTCCTTTTCCCTGTAGGTGACTGTACTTCATATTCCTGGTGCCAGATAGTATTTGACATTTAATTTAGGACCCTCAGTGCCTGCATATAAAGCTTTACTATGATAATAGTGATAAAGTATCTGAGTGTTGGATTTGACAGTCTTTTCCTTATCCTGGTACATCCCCATGCCCAGTTTGGGCTGAAAGATCTGACTTGAATTAAGGAGAGGAGGAGACTTAACCCTGAATATTTTTTTAATGAATTGAGAAGGCCTTACTTGAAGATAAATATCTAAATATGAATCTTATTCTGGCTATGAGATCTTTCACTGGCTCACTCCTAAGATGGCAGGCAGAATTTATTCAGAGGAGAAGGAGAAGGGTGAGGGATAGGGTCAGCAGAAGGACCTTCTGCATGTAATTCATCCAATTACTCATTGTCTTACAAAATAGCACATATTGTATCGATCAGTAGTGCATTTCCCATAGAAAAAAAATAGTGCTAATAGTATCCACAAGGCTGTGTTTGTACTGAGGAGGAGATAACTGGATTTTTTTCTGAAGTCATGTTTAGCTGCATCTGCGTTGAGGGTGCTTTAGTCTGTCCTGCAGGGGGAAGTAGGTCAGGTCAGTAGCTCTCAGAAGCAGAGGTCAGTGATGCCATGGCAGCTTGTCCCCTTTGGGGAGCAGGGCCTGCACTGTTCTGGAGGGCATAACAGAGGAGCAAATGACAGGGACAATATGTCTGTCTTTCATCAGCAGACAAACTTGGCAAGAGCTGAGGTGGTAATGCTGGGGCCCAGGCTGTGTCAAGTCAGTGGTGTGTTGTCCTTGCAGTTCCCCTCCCTGGTGCACTTCCACAGGCTCTCTGCAGCAGCAAGAGTTGAAGACTGTGGTGCCGGTGCCTTAGGATCTTAAACACATGTTATTTTTATGCCTAACATACACGTGGTAGCTGTCCTGCCCTCTGACTGCAGAAGGCTGACTTACTCAGTGGTCTTTTAGTTGTGCAAAAGGTGGCACAGAAACAATCCTTGTCTCAAGAGATATAGGAAGATAGTGGAAACTGAGCTCATTTCTTTTCTCCTTTTGCCTTCCACCATTTAAAATGCCCTTTTACTGGGATCAACACCAATGCTTTGTCACTTGTGTTAGCTGAGTGGTGAGAAAAAGCTGTGGTGAATCATGCTTTTAATGTGCAGATTAAAATATTATTCATTAGTGTGTTGGAGACAGTCCTGGTAGAAAGCAACTGGGAGGTAAATTCCTACAGGAAGATAAAAATTGTTTTACTGAGTGTCTGGAATCTAACATGCTTCCCATGAAGAAGTTATGTACCCGGTCCTACCGCAGGGACTAGAAAGAGTAGATGGATAGAGTTGGAAGTATTTTAATTTAAAGTGGGAAGGCATGGCACAGTATGGGGGAATGGATTTTCTCTGAGCAGAGCAAAAATTCTACATCAGGCTTTCAAAATAGTGCCTGCCTGCATGAAGGCCCCTAGTTCCTTGTGTCACTTCCAACCACCCACTTGCTCTGTAATTGTGTGGAGTGCACTTGTTTCTCTCCAGCTCTTAGCAGTTGATAAGATTGCTAAACACCCAAAATACCCAAAACTCAAAATAAAACAAGCAAACAAACAAAAAACCCCCAAACAAACCCCACTAAAAGGGTCCTGTTATTCTCGGAGAATCCTGTGGCTACTTTAGGATATGTGTGATGGGAAAGTTGTGTAGTTGTTTAAGATGTGGTTAAAGCACAGGGAAGAGACAGCTCACACAGAGGAGCTGAAAGTTCCCTGGTGAAACTTAGCTCCAGTGCGTACCCGTATTCTTGGGACTGAAAACAACCAGCGGAGACTAGCCAGGATCCCCACTGCCAGTCCACTTCATAAACAGACTGCAAACATGCAGCTTTTTTGTACATTTTTTCTGTCAGTGTTGCTTAGCCTGCATTTCAGGGCTTTTAATATCTCAGCAGATAGACTTGTCTGAGGGATGACTGGCAGGTCTTGCCTTGCCTTGCTCAAACCTCACTCAGGAGTTGGTTTTAAGCCACCATCACCTTTCTGCAGAAGCTGTTGTGTTGCATACTTTGCAGTGCTACGGCGGAATAGCTCTTGACCATGGCTCAGGCTTTTACAGAAGCCACACCTCTGTGATAGCAGGAGAGGGTCTAGTGAGAGCAGGAGCTGAGGCAGTGGGGCTCGCAGGGGGCTGTCTGCAGCAGGTGGTAGCCACTGCCACATCCATCCCACTGGTGCTGCCAGAGCAGAACATAGAAACCCACAAAAAATTCAGACGGAAAGATGTTCCAGGAAGCATGGAAGTCTGCCCTTAGGGCAGGATGATTTGTGAAAGAGATATTTGTCTAACCTTGTAATGCTAAACCTTCAGTGGTGGTACTCCACAGCCTCTTTGGGAAGTCAGTCCAAGTCTGTTACTACCTTGAGCATTAGAAAGCCTTTCCTAATATCTTTTTAAAAATATTCCTTGCTGTAATTTAAACCTGCTATTATTAGCTCTTGAGTATTCCTACCACTACCACCTTCCATTTTTCATTAAGAATAACTATTGCAAGTACTTATTCCTTATTAATAAGTGGCTTGTTCAGTGTTCCCACTTGCAAAAGTGCTTCACACCAGAAGCTCTAACATGAATTTCAGATTAATTCATTAAATAAAGTGGGGGGAGGGTTGGCGGGATCTGGCTGAAGCGATCTAGAATAATTAGCTGTGCTATTAGTATTTCAGGCACATAGAAGCACTATATGATAGTGCCATTTATGAAATGACAAAGCAGAAAGATGACATTTGCCAGTTTTTGGTGGAATTGCACAGACTGCTGTAAGAATTTTCCTTGCCTGAGTGAGACAGCCAAAAGGAGGTGGAGGGGCTGATGAGTTGCAGGAAGAGGAAGCACTGGAAGGGTTACCTTACCTCAGGAACCATAAATGGATCTTAGTTCAACCATCAATGGTAAAAGAAGTCATCAGAGTTCTGGCTATTTGAGAAGCTTCAGCAGGGAAAGCATCTCACTTTTTAGTGAACCTAAGAGTAAGTTACAGGAAAATAGACTGGAAATTGGGGAACAAAGGTTAAGTGCCATAAAAGACTAAATACACTAAAAGCTGGTCCAAAGAAGCAGGAGATATGAAAATAGTTGTAAAGAGATGCTCAGGACACAGAAATATAGGGACTGTGGGAAAGATTCTGGAGAGTTTCTCACTACCAGACCAGGAGCCCATGCTTTTGTTGCAGCTGTCGTACAGCAGAGCAGGGAGCAGCAGGGATTAGGTACAGCTAATCCCACACTGCATGGGTTTGGCATGTGCATGTCAATGTTTTGAGTGTTAATTATGACTGGGCAGCATCACACTAGAGGCCTGCTGGGCAGAGTTGCTCTTAGACCATGTGTTTCTTTATCGTTTCCTTACTGAGGTTTTTTTATTTCACAGCAGAAATAATGGTTTGGGATGTTAAATAAATAGATATGCTCTAGCAAGACACGAAGTGTCAGCTGAATATGTAGAAAATTAAGAACTCTTCAGCTGTGTTGAAAAAGGACTGTTGTTCATTATCCTTGCTTTATCCTGGCCAATCTACCTGGCCACTCCAAGCAAACGGCCATCAAAAGGTAAAGGGCACATTGTGCTGAGGAGATGCTAAGCTGTTGTCAGAGACGTGTTTCTGAGAGAACTGAACTGTATATTAAACAGATGAACTTGGATATATGCAAAAGACTCTTCCTGAAATTGCTGAGAGGGGAAAATGTGGTTTTAATTGCCTGCTTTTTACACTCATGAGTGTCTGGACCAGGAACAGAGAAGTGTGTTTGTCCTATCCTGTCAGCTGCCTGAAAGAGCAGGTGGGCTAGCTCTGCCCTCTCTCAAGGACTGCACAAGGTGCAAAGCAACAGAGGTGTGAGAGCCAGGAGACATGAACTCCGTATCTTGTCAGCCATAAACTTGATCTGACCCTGGACAAATCACCATACCAGGTGCCTGGGTCCTGTTCAGCCGCTCGGCGCTGGTCGTGTCACAGCACCGCTGCTGTTGGGGGGGCCTGTGGATGAGTCCTCTTTAGTCCTGCAGTTGCTTAGTGCAGCTGCTCTGTGTCTCACTCCTTGTATTATGTGACTGTTGTTCTCAAGTGAAAGATTTCCTTTTGTAAAGTACAGTGGCTGAAGTCTTACATCGTTGCATCTTAGAGATCCGTGAAATTGAGTATAAGCCTCCCTTTGAACAGCCAGATTTTTTTAAAAGCCTAGTAGAACTATTAGAGCTATGTTTAAAAATACCCAAAACAAACCACAAAAACAAGGTAAGTCAACTGTCCATCTGCATTTTCCTCTTTGAGCACCCAACAAGTGTACTGCAGGGGTGGTTTGAGAGCAAAGCAGAATTTGATGTCCTGATCGCTTGCTGGTGCTGCTATGTTTTCATTAAGGCTTTAGCGTGTTCTCATGGCTTTTGGACAAAGGCTGAGCTCTTTCTCCCCTCATTAATTCCCTTGTCCACTGAGGGGCTAAGATTCCTTTGACAATTTTATTTGGTACGTGTGGAGACTGTTGACCAGGGTGGATGTGGCGTTTAGTGTCGCAAGTGGATTAAAATATCTCTGTTGTTATCCAGAGAGCAGGAAGGGGACTCTTGGCTGCAAGGGGGAGTACTCCTTCACAGCAGACAGTTTTGCCCAATGGGGGATTCCCAGCATGGGTGATGAGCAATGCCAGGTATGGATCTGGTGGAGAAGGGGAATCTCCTCACCTGCTGCTGGCATCTGCTTCAGTGGTGGGGCACAGAACTGCTTCAGCAGGACAGACCCAGCTCTTCCAAACATTTATTTTATTTTATTTTTACATTCAGTTATTACTTGAAAAGCTGCCATTGTTTTCTGAAGAACACAAGCAAGAGAAAGCAAGTTGCTTAGCTTTATTCTTTTTTCTTCTTATAAAGCAATAAAACTTGGAAGGTACTTTAAGTAGAAAAAAGGTGCTTCACTAGCTTGAGGGCTTTCCTCCATGACATGGAATAGATGGATCCTTTCCAGGAAGGCATCAGTGCCAGACTTTTCCTAACAAAGATTGGGTTTATCTCTCATTCTGGAAAGTCCCATTTAGGCAGCATAAGTGGGAAGACTGCCTGCTTTCTTTCTGTGCATTTTGTTGTAGGTGTGAGTACTCTCTAATTTTCCAAGGCAGTGCTGAATTTAACCATGCAACAGTTGGTGAGTAATGTGGCAGTCAAAAGTTGTTGAAAGTTACAGTAGTTTTGCAGTAGTGTTGGAAGTAGGTAGCTCTAAAGTGTAAGACATGGTGCTGTCACATTGCTGCCAATTCCGTGATTTCTCAGGAAGCTGCATACAGTGCTTCCTTCAAGAGACAGACATTAAATTTAAATTCAAATTGGAAATGCGTAGTTATTCAGCTATCCCTGTGTGCAGAGAAAATGTGCAGGTATGTGCTACACGAGCATCTGCAGTTCCAAAAACAATTAGCTGATGAGCAGATACCCAGTGAGTGCCACTGAGAAATACCTCCACCTGACTCTTGTCTCTACTTATTTTTTTCATTCTCCTGAATGAATGAAGAGAAAAGCTGGACTGAAAATAGTGTAAAGATTGCAAATTCTCTCAAGGCATGGCCCTTACTTATAGTAATCAGGTTTTATTTTGGGAAGAGCTCTGTGCAGAGGGTATTTTTGGCACTTGGTTCCAGTTACCTAATTAAACTTCTCAAAACAACAACAACAAAATGCATCACCTCTGGAGCAGACCAGAGCTTTGGAAAGCAGCCAGATAAACTGACTGAGAACAAATAGAGAAATCCCTATTTCAAGTTTATAAACTTTAAAATCTGGATGGGGTAGATCTCCAGTGACTTGTTGCTGCTGTGCAGACCAGGCAAGACACCCTGGCAGGAAGAGGATGTCCTCTTTCTCTTTTCTTACCTTTCTCCTTTTCAAAACAGCAGCCATTCAGATAAGCACCTGAAGTGATGCTCCTGTCCTGATTTTTATTATTAGATCTCCACTTTCAATTTCACTGCCCTGGTAGGCTCTTACTGGAAGATGCCTTGTGAGCAGTTGTGAAGAGAACTTTCTGCACAGGCTTCCTCCAGTATCTAACCATGTTGATTAGAAGCAAACCTGTAGCAGAGAAAGTTACGTGCTTGTACCAGCCTTGCCCATCAGTCAGGGTTAACCTGTGCCAGTTCAAAGATGCTGCCTGTGGATACCATCTAGCGCAATCTATAAAGGATTTTATTTTTCTGTCTCTGTTGCAATTGCAGTAAGAAATTTTAGTAGTACACCTAAGCAGTTCTAAATGGATTATATTATTTACCAAAAAGCAAGTATTTTGGCTGAATTTTTCTGTCTGAGCTATCTATCTCACCATGTTATTATTTTTAAGTTGTCCAGAAAAAAAATGTCCAGCCTTTTTCAGCAACAGGACTAGAAGGATAACATTGCTTTACATTAAAAGAAATGGGCAAACACATCTTGGCAACTGTCTTCTTAGGAGATAGTGTCCTGAAAGCTTGTTAGCCAGTTTTGGGATTTGGGGCAGGACAGCCTGTGCCTGAGAAAGTGTGCTCTGTCCTATATCCTCTGGAGAGGAACCCATGGTTGCTGTCAGCCAGGATCTCAGCCTGCTCTGCTGCCAGAGCTGGCAGCCCAACTCTCTCTCTCTTTTGCCATGTTCCTACTGGGCAATCCAGGTAAAATTACCCAAGTTTTCCCCTGTGTTAGCTGCCTGACCCAAGTCCCAGTGACATGACATGGCATTTCAAAGGAAGCAGGAGTATGGGATGAGGAGGCTGCACTTCCCTGCAGACACATGTCCTGTAGAACTTGCTGGCAGCTAGTGCATTTGAACTCCACTGGCAGCTTGCTTTATTCCTTTTCCAGCTGATCAATACGAAGGCCAACTACTGTTACTCCTGTAAGATGATGTGTTTGCCCAAGTAAAGGAGGTCTGTGAAGCAGGTTGGTAGGCAAAGCATTGCCATTGATCTCCAAGGGTGACAATATGAGATCATTTGAGGGTAACTTTGTTCTGTGTTTTGTTTCCAGAATTTCTTCTTGCAGTTAATTTTAATTTTGACTTATATATGAAACATATGTAGAGAAGATAATTATTGAGACTGCAGGTAGTTTTGACCATGGTAGACCTACTCTGAGACTAATGAGGTTAGAGAGGAATGAAAGTTACTGAATCCCTTCATGTTTGTCATAGAAGCCATACTGTAAGGAGTGAGTGGAATAGGCAAGGAGAAAAAAATCTGATGATACAATTAAGGCAATTACACAAGTTGGTATAGGGTTTTTTTTCTTCTCTCCTTCCCCCTCCCAAAAATCCTAATGGATGTTTGAAAAATATCTCCTGATTACCTTAATTGAAGCAATTCTTATATTTTAACATCATAATCCTCTTTTTACATTTCCAAAGTGATGAGCCCTCTCAGTAGCTTCTAAGAAGCTCACACAAAGATACTCCTTTCACTTGTGACTCAGTTCTTAAAGAGAGAAGGGGACCCTGTTGGGAGGTTATGTCCTTTTGTCCAGAACATGGAGTCGCAATGTTATTACTCCTTTGTTCTTCTGAATAGACCCCAAACAGATGAGATTTTACCTCATGTACTCTGCACAGCTCAAGTGCATGTAGGTGAAGGAGGAAATTAGATCAAAGCTTCTATTCTGCTAAGTCTATGTTCTCTGTATGTACAAGGCACAAAGACAGTCTCTGCCCTGAGCACTGGAAGCCACTCTGAAGAAAGGTCACACTCCTTTTGTCAGTGAATTTTTCCCTGAGTTCAAGTATCTATTCAAAATTCACAAAACTGTAAGGCTACTGCTCTGTGCTCTTTGTGAGGTGACACAGGAAAGTAACTCCAACTGCACTGAGCGAAAATGGTGGTGCATGCTTTCTTAGGTGTCCACATAGAATATATTGTAACAGGGCCTGGAGCAGCAGTTTTGAGTTGACTTTAGAGTAAGTTTTGGATAAGAGGATTGTGTTAACAGACTTGACAGAAAAAAACCTTCTGGGGCTGAATTCCTGGGTTCTGAGATGACTTTTCTTGTAATAATGAGAGAAGTAAGATGTCCATTTTGGCTCTGTTGCACTGGAATTGATGCAGTCACGCTACTTTCTCCCTGACAGTTGCCCAGTTCTGACCAGTGAAATAGAGCAGCTACTCACAAACCTGGTCCCACTACTTACCTGTGGGTAATGTGGACAGCAGCCTCTCTAAGTTTCAGTTCATTGTCACATCTCACCTCACCTTATATGAGCATCTTTTGACAGAGAAGTCTGAGGTCACAGGGTCCAGAAGACATGTTGTTGCCTCTGCAAGCTCATGCTCTTTTTCCAGAGGACAATCTGAGACTGTCTGATTTGTAGGACATGTTGAAATGCCTGGGTGAGGAAAGGTGAACACGGTATATAGGCACTGGACGGAACTCACCTTTAGGGACTGGGATAAAGGGAAAAAGGTGGTTTTTTTGATGAGTGCTCATCATGTTTTGTGCTGAGCAATTTGGGAATATTGGAGTCAATACAGGAACTTAGTTGTAGAAAGAGTATTAGTAAACTTTCTCTGGTAGATTCTCGTTTCCACCGAGAAGAAGAATGTTTTGTAATTTACCCCCAGGATCTTCTGAATCATGAGACTGCCTTTCTCTTCAGGCTTCCTAGGTAACAGTGAAGACCTGTGGGATTTTTGCTTTATTTCTGGGGCTACATCAGGGTTTGGAGCCTGCATTGCCCCTAAACCTTCGGGGATGGTCCTGGCTACTCATTATAAAATGCTAAATATGTGCTTGTATTTCCCTGGGATGTTTGTGGTGCCATCAAATGCAATTAATTACTGTATCTCAAGGAAGTGTTTTACTGTATGAATGGTGTGTGTTAAGGGGAGAAAAATATTTCTTGTTCATGTGCCAGTGGTATGTGTGTGGTCTTAGTATCAAGGTCTGAACTTTGAGAACACAGTGATTTTCTTTGCTATGTACATACAGGAATGTGCAGGTAATATTTAATTAATTGAAATACAAGGAACAAGCCAAAGTGGAAAAATGTGTGGAGAATATTGTATTTTGATGGCTTTCAAAAGATGTCCTATTTGAGGGGTGTGAATTTATGCATTTCGTTGCAGGCTCCTGTTTAGAATGAATATTCATCAGGATTAGCAGCATCTTCTGCATGAGAGGTATCAAGCCAGGCTGCCAGTGTAATGAATGCATTCCTTTTGTTCTCTGGTTTAAGACACATTCTGTCAACTCAATACACCTTTTAAAAACTTCCTATTTATTTATGCGATGCCAATTATCTGCTGAGGTCTGTAGACACAGGCTAGATAGAAAAAGATGGTCAGTCACTTCACTGTATTCAGGAATGTTTTGATCCTGTAAGCAGAATGACTCCTAATTTGCCTCTGGCAGGATAAATTCCCCTCTGTCAATCTAGTGAAAAAGAGTTTCAGTTTGGCATTGACCCTGTGCATTCATTTCCACAAATATCAGGACAGAAACATATTTCTCAAAGTCCTTTGTTTAGAGACAAAGGCAATAAATTTAAATTATGTTTACTAGTCTTGCATATTCTGCTTTACATGGGGAGTGGAGAAATAAATGGTAAGAGGAAACTGTTTGTTTATTCATGTCAGTCATTCTGATGAAACCAGAAAATCAGTCATGATATTAAACTTCATGTCCCTGGACCTTTGTGACCCAGCATAGAATATACTCTGACAAGGAGGAAAATCAGTTTAACAAGCTTTACATTTAGGGGTAAGTTGAATCTGTAACTGCTATGTAGTTTTTGAACATGATTTGTTTTGTTCATTATTTTTGTTTGGTGTGTCATCAAAGTTTTGGCAATCTAAGGACATCATTAATCCAAAGTTTGTAGAGATAATATCTTGCATTAAACCAGCAAATACAGCTGGAAAAGTCAAAGATGCTTTCAAACACTCAGTCAGCATTTAATTATGACTTGTGTGCCCAAAAGCCTCTCTGCTTCTCCCAGCTCTACTGTTTGGTCTTATCTGAGATTGTCTGTCTGATCACAAACCCTGGTACTTACAGGCCACAGGAATCTTGCTGATTTCTGCTGGCTAAGATACAGGCCGTGCCTCTGCCCACTCTCATATTTTTTTTAGGAAAAAATGAACAAAATGGATTTTTCACCAAACAATTTTTTGTAGGTAGGGTAGGAAGCCTTGAAGCAGTGAAGGAATGGTACAGTTTTGTTGGGAAAATAGTCCTCCACCCTGCTGCTGCAACTGTTTAAAACTACTTTTTACCATGAGCCCATTTTTTAATATTAGTTTTTGAAACTTCCTGAGTAAAATCAAATTACTTTAATGAAGTTTCTTTTTACTATTTGTAGCCAAAGTGTTATTAATTGAGATAAGAAGTTTGGAAGTGGCCATTATCTGGTAATTGACCATGTCAGTTTGGTTAAGCCTCCACAGCTTTAGCTTATCTCGCCTCTGTATCCCCCAGTCTCAAGTCATACATTAATTCCTAGATGATATTTTTTTTCTCCAGAATCTTTTCTTCTTTGCTTCCCAGAATATTCTATAGGACTCTACATTTGGTGATGTTCTTCTGAGTAGGAACAGAAACTCAGAAGTACCCTGAAGCACTGGTATATTATGGATTATGTCAGATAACAGGGGCTTGCATTCTTCTGTGCTGTATCCCAGGAACTGTGAGTGCTGCATTCCCGGAGGATCCTCATCCTTTTTCCAGAGGATGACTCACTCAAGGAAGGGAAGAATGAGTTTCAGGGTGAAACTCTCCCCTTGAAGGCACAATCCGGTGTGGACTCAGTTCTGAGGCCATGTGCAAGAGTACAGCCAAAGTCCAGTTACGTGTTTCAGCTACACTTTATCTGCAGCCAGGCAGCCCGTTGAGGACAAACAGTGCAGGCTTTATGAAAACAGGTTTTTCTTCCTACAATCTGCAGGTAACCTGGAGAGGCAAAAATGTATATTCAGCAGCAGCAGTATTGATAAACTGTCTGGCAGGAGGACCAGAATGCTCTCCACCTCAAGAACCTGCAGGAAGCAGTGGCTCCTGCTTCTCTGACTGTAGTGATCCATGCAGGATTCCATATCCCTGTGGCAAACCAGATCCTTAGAAACCTAAAGACAACCCAACACCTGCCTTGAATGAGCTGGCCTTGCTCAAACCTGAAGTAAAAGAACATATGGCTTACTCTTCTTTTGCTGGTATGAGCATTAAATATGTTCATAAATGCAACTAAGTATCCTGGTTGGTAAGCCATGACTTGAGTAATAATGCAGGAAGTTGTGCAATCACATTTAGATGCCCACATATTGTCAGTGGTTATGAAAGGCAAAAAGCCAAATGTCTTCAACCACTTAATACACGATTTCTGGTGTATTGTACATAAAATTCTTGAGTGCTGCTGTGAAAGAGTGCTTTATCATCTTTATAACTCAGATGACAAATGGAGACACCCAGCTATTCAACGCTCACCTATAGTCCAGTATATATATGGCCTCCTGGCTGCCAGGGCATTCAACTTGCCATCAACCAGGACCACCACATCCCTTTGAGTGGTGCTGCTCTTCTTCAGTGTCTTTTTCCCCAATCTGCCCATACATTCACGGTTGCCTCATCACAGGTGCAGAATTCAGCACTTGCCCTTGTTAAACTTCATCCAGTTGGTGATTGCCCAGAGTGAAAGAATTTTGCAGAGGGCAGCAAGACTAACAGCCCAACTAAGTGGGTTTCTTTTCATTCCTCAAAAATAGGCATGTCACCCAATGACCACCTTCCATTAGTAAACTTGTCCTTAGAGCTAGCACTATATACAAACAAAAACCTCCCATGTCCCAGTGTTGTTCTCAGTTACGTTAAGGTTTCTGCATCTGCCCTAGAATATGTTTTTCTTTCTGTTGCCTGATGGGGAAATGTTATGCTTTCGTACTTTTTTTATTGCCTGCTCACTTTGGTGCTAAATATTGGGTAGGTAATATTTGAGTTGGATAAACTACCATCCAAAATTCACTTACAGCTGAATTTTATAGCTCATGCACCTGAAGTAAATCTCCTGTGACACCTCTGGTTCTAGAGTTTTGGTCTGAATCAAAACCATGAAGACATTTAAAAGAAACTGTGGTTGTGGGAAGGAGAGGAGAAGCCTATCCAAACATTTTGGAAATGTACAGTTTGTTTTTTCCTTGAAAACTTTAAAAACCTCATGTGGTTTCTGTGTTTTTTCCCAGACAGCCTTGACTTTTCCACATTAATCATTTTACTCATCAATTTGTTTTCCTTTGTCTTCCCCTCAGCAAAAGCTTCATGAAACCTTTGCTGTTTATAGTTTCAGTATTCATTACAAGGTGAGGAAAATTGCTCCGTTTAGATCAGAAAGCAACCCAAGTTCTGGATACACAGGTATGAGTCAGGGCTTCAGGTTTCCAAGCCAGAGCTGTGGAGCCTGTTCTTCACATGGGGCTCCTAAATTGATGTTTAAATTAGTGTTAAACCCATAAAATGGCTGTGCTTGTGCTTGAATATCTGTAGTCTTAGTGTGGAATTTAAACAAATTTTCATGCAGTTAATCAAAGTTCTACAGGCAGGGTACGTACCTCCTGTGCATAGCACTGTATAGGTGCTTGGGAAGAGAACAAGAGCATTTTCAGTTCAATACCAGTATTTCCTGAAGGCTTATGTATTTCAACTGGAAGCTTCTCAATAGATGCAATTTTAATTCACATAATTCTTTTAACTCGGTCCTCCAAAACTCGGCTCTGCCAAAATTCAGTTCATTGGACATTCAGTTCACTGGTGTTACAGCAGTAAAAGTTGTAAGAAACTCAAATTTGAAAGAGCCCAGCAAGTCTGCACTGGAACTTTAACTTTTCTTAATGCTCTAGGGAGAGGTTAATTCTGCTCAATCACCTTTTATTCACCTGCAGCATAAAAGGAACTGCAGACACTTTAATATCTGAATTGAAAGGTTGTTGAGTCACCATTATATCTCTGTAGTCTTTGTTCGCTTGCTATTTTGCAGCTGCTTTCACCATTATTCACTGAGTTGCCACAGAAATCCCTGATAGTGGTACTAAGAGATTTTTATTTCCCTAGCAGTGGGAAATAAAGTGCTAATCCAAATCATTACTGCTAGCACCAGGGGGCTTTGCATTTAAAGTGCAGGTTGTACAGTAGAATTTGTAGCAGCAAGTGACTGTCTCCAGGCGTTTGGGAGCGTATACTGGGTTATGTGTGTGAAGGTCTCTACGATTTTGAATTAGACTTTATAGGACTTGCATGAAATATGCCTTGTCTGGGACTTGACCCCTTGCCTACTACCCTATTATAAGTCATTAATAACTTGGTAAGTATTTTGTCATAGCTTTACATTTCTGCTATATGAGCTGAACTGGATTTCTTCTTATGCGCAAGCTGTAATTTGTGAGTAGTGCCAGATTAAGTGGCACTGTCCTGCTCATCTCTCAGAGGATGTCATGGAAGAGTACTATATATCTCTATGCAAGATATGATATGATATGATATGATATGATATGATATGATATATGATATGATATGATATGATATGATATGATATGATATGATATGATATGATATGATATTATATTATATTTTGTGGAAAGGTAGATAAGAAAGGCAATTACTTCATGGATCCTGAAGTACCTTCTACAGTTTGAAATGGTACACAGCCTGGAGTACCA
Source organism: Gymnorhina tibicen (assembly GCA_013399875.1). NCBI lineage: Eukaryota > Metazoa > Chordata > Aves > Passeriformes > Artamidae > Gymnorhina > Gymnorhina tibicen. Next base: position 466,914 of record VXAZ01006880.1, read on the forward strand.
AGGAAAGCCAGAATAGGTGTTTGTTGCCTTTACCATACTACATCTGAGTAGAAACCCCAGGGTCATAGGTTTTGGGTCATGAATGGCTTTACCGTGTGGACCACTGGGTTTCCAGTACAGAGGCATGGGCTCAGCTCTTCCTATATAATCACATACAGTGCACCAAGGCCCCTATAAGTTGCCATACCATAAAGAAATTAGTAAAATAAAATAGTCTGAGGTGACTTTCCCAGTCTGACTGAAATAGTGAGGAAAAGTTGATGCTTTATTCTATTCTTCTTGCCAGTGTGTATGAAGAGAGGAGCAAACCAGAGCAGCTGTGTGCTACACCAGGTCCCCCAATTATCCATATGGCTGCAGGGAACCATAGCAGCAGTGTTACACAGTAAATTCAGAAGATACTTTAAGCCATTTTTTCTTGTTCAGATAAGTAATATTTGATAAAAAGACACCATTCTGATCTGGGAGTTTGATAATTGGTGTATTTCATCATCACATTTAATTTCATAGTCAGTTTGTGCAACTGTGAGAGTTCAAAACATGTTGTGTCAAGTCAGACAGGCCTTCTATGACCTGCTTTCTGACAAAGCAGTCAGTAGCTTATACAGGAACTGGCCTGTGCTTTTCAAAACCAAAGGAGCAAATCAGTACATGCTTTAAACCTAGAGACTCCAGACTAGTTCTACCAGTGTCCCACTAATTGGGCCCTGATGTGTTAGGAATTTGGGTTCCCTTATGCTACACAGAACATTTGATCAGGTATTAAGCAAATTTGCACCTGGTGTCTAAAAGCAATTGATGATGAACAGGATTACTCTTTTTTTTGCTCAAAAGGGAAGGAAAATTATTTTTAGAATGGTTTGTGGGTTTGGAGGAGAGGTAGAAGAAAAATATTTTGTGTATTTTCCTCTCCATTCAAATAAGTCCAGCGATGTGATTCTTGCAATGGTGCTTGCAACTGAAGCTCGAGTGCCTCTGCGAAGAGACTTCACAGAGCAAAATCAAAGCAATGAAATGGATTGCACAACTGGATCTCACTTGTGCTCTCCTCTGAGCTCAGAATTAAAATGAACTACAAACAAATGTTAACAGTGTTTCCCCTATCCATTTCTCTTGTGAGAAAGTGAAAGAAGAAAGACACACAGCATAATAATGAAAAGAAAGCCATGTTTTTAGAATTTTATCTGTCATAGCCAGCAGTCTGGCAAATAGTCTCAGAGAAGGGGGTTGATTTCTAAGAACCCGACCGGTTCTTTGCTTGTCCACAGGCTTTGTGTCTTACTCTGTATATCAGGTCTTTTGCAAGCCTTTCCTTCCTATAAGGGTGAAAAATAGTAGGGTGAGTGAATATACACAGCCAGATTTCTGTCCTTGCTGTGATGGATGGTGAGGAATTAGCAGCAAGAGGAGAAATTAATCTGCATTGTCACAGTTCATGTAAATGCCTAAAAAACAATAATAAAATTATCTGTAAGCAAAGGTGTCTTAATGTAATCTCTTTCACACTGCTGCCCACAAGGTTTCAGCTGGAAAAGGTGGTCTGAGCTTGAAGTGGTCTGAGCTGTGCTGAGCTATGCTGTACGTGTTCAGTTTCTTAGTTATGCAAAGCATGTTAAATTGCATGTCTGCTTTGGTTTATGTGCCATAATTCCTTTCCAGATTGTCCAAGTACTTAGCAATCAATGCCTGCTTAGTGCAGTTCTGTCACTCTGTTTTCTGGGTGAAAACACTGGAGAGCAGGGGAAAAGGTGTTTTTCATGTGTGCCCACTGCAAGAATTCCAGTCTACACAAATCTTGTGTGATTGCTGCAGTTACCATCACCTGATACAAGTAATCTTCATTCCTTCTGTAATGTGTATGGCTTTGGAGAACACAGATTCTCTTCTGATACTTGCTTTAGACCTCTCATTTTGTTGACTTGACTGGAGTTCATTCTTATTGCAATGGACTGTGAGAAGAAAGAATCTGTCCCTATGTGTTTTGCAGCATTTGCAGTTTAATTTAAACCTGCTATGAAAAAGAAATGGGATCTCTGAAAAGCTTGGTATCATAAGGCTTCTGGTATTTACACACCATCTGCTTCAATACACAATGGATAGCTGATCAGCTCCTTTCTGTAGAAGCAGGTAACATGGTGTTCCTGTGAATGGATAATATTGGCCCCAGTCCTCTACTAGTGTAAGAGGAAAGAAAACAGGTCTTAGAGAGGGTGTACATGTATATTCATTCTTCCTAAATCACTGTGATCACATATTGTTGTGCAACCTAAATATAGTAATAAAAGCATTTGGCCTATTATCTCCTTCATGACCCAGTCATCTGTAAGAATGATGCCCTCAGCCGTCAGACTGTAAGATCTTGTCTCCCCTAATGATAGCAGGGAGACTATCCTTTTGCTAAGTGCTTGGTTCAGAAAGAATAGTTTTCTAAAGTGCTGAATCTAACAGCCTTAACTTTTTCTCTCTCTCTCTCTCTTCTCTCTCATCTTTTTTTTTTTCTTTCTCCCTGCAGAGCCAAAATGCAGGCAAGAATACTTTCTTCCCCTGATCTTCTATTCTGGCTTTCTTTGATATCTGAAATTCAGTTTTGAGAGGAGAAGCTCTTAGAAACTTTTATGGGCCAGTAGGGACTGGTCACAGCATTAATGTTGTAAAACCTTCTAATCCAATTTGTGCCCAAAGGTGCATGTTGTTAAAATGCCCAAACACATCTAAAAGCAGGCTGAAATGGTTTCTTCTTAGCATGTGTTATGCATCCACAGGTCCCATTAGCTTTGTCTGGCTCTGTACTTTGACTTTTGGTTATTTGGGAACCAGTTTTTACACTACATTCTTTTATGCCTGTCAAGCACATTTAGACTGGAGTGGGAAAGAAAGCTTCTCATCCTCAGATGAGATAAGTTCTCGACCAAAAGAGGTGAGAGAACAAGATCCCAAAGAGTTCCAGCATTGTTGTGTTTATTGAAAGAATTCTGTGCTTGAATCAAGAAGAAGCTGGCAGAGACAAATATGAACTGGAGGACACAAAGTGTTTTAAATGGCTGCATTACAAAGGAAAATTTAACAAATAACGTTCTTGAAGTCTTAGGTGTTTGTGGGTATGGGTTCTTCTGCAGGCATTTCAATTTTATAGCTACAAACCTAAGGAAACCCAGCTAGGTTTGACCCATTGGTCACTAGTATTACATATCACCTGTATTCAGTCTGAAATATTTTCCCTTAAAAATGAGGAAATTAACAAGCACAAGAATGTGAGAAACAAGCATTGTATATGATGCTTCCCATTACTTTCTAATTTTTATCTTTTTTTTAGCATCTCCATCCTCTTATCTGCTTACAGAATTATATGTGCTCAAGTCCATCTGCTAAGGTTGCATCTGAGAAAAAATGGGGACTCATCTGAAGAACATCTGATGTGTCATTTAGGAATCTTTTTTTCTTGACCAATGTCAGCTCGTCAGCAGTATTTAAGATCCAAGCTTGTAAGCTGACCTGCTGAAGGGCTCTTTCTAGTTCTTTTTTTCCCAGATTCCTGCTGGACTTCTAGAATGCCTTGCTGTTCTGCACTGAACAGCCTAGTTTGTTCTTAGTTTCCCCAAGGAAACTGGTAGCATTTATAGACCATCAGTCCAGCTGAGACTCAGGAGGGATGCACACCTTTCTGAGAACCCACTCTCTTTACCTGGATGAAATCTTGGAGATCTTTGACTTGTGGATAGACTGAGTTGAACGTTGTGGTGAGAATGAGTTGGTGAAGGTAACCATGGGATGGAGCAAAAAGCAGATCTTCCTGCGCTATCCTTGTGGGACTCCTGCTCTGGTACCATATGTTTTAATGCCATTTTGAGACTAGAGCCAGGGAAGAGGAAGGAGTGCTAACTTCTTAGAAGCCAGTGATGGAGTGCTGCCTCCGCAGAGCAGCCCAGCTACACTTGTTGGTGCTAATTAGTTTGTGCCTGTTGAGCTTCCTTATGACACAGTCTGTTCTAATTAACACCTCCCTGTAGATTGCTGCTGAACTCCAGAAATCTCATTCATTTGTGACACACATTTCACCATCCCAGGAAGACAAATTTATTTTGTTGACAAAGGTGCTGATAACACTATCAGACTGCAGTTTAATGTGTGTCTCAGAGATGGAGAGAGGTGACAAGACAGCCTGAGTGGGAGAATGAGTTAAAAATAACACTCAGAATTGCAGCTGTACTTTGTCTACCAGGTTGAATTGTTTGAGCCCCAGACCATGCAATACTTTACTGGCTACAGACAATTATGGTCAGTGTTTATTCCTTCTATCTCTGCCTCTTTATTCTATGTAGTAACATAAAAAGGTACAATAGATACAATTGCTAGAATGAGAAGAACTATGTATATATTTATAGTTAAGCACACTGTACACAAATCTCTGTGTCTCTCTATAGTCTATATATACAGTTTGCTTTAAAAATAAAAAAAATCAGGAGCTATTCTGTAAGTTAAATATAAGCCTTGCAAATAGAATATAGCTGAAACTCCTGCAAAATTTGGATCAGAGGCAGCAGCACCTAGGGACCTTGCAACAGGTTTTATAAATAATTTGCAACTAAATATATGAGACCTTTTTTACTTGGGCTGTGGCTGTGGCACCTGTCAGCGAGGCTGGCTGCTGCAGCAGAGAAAGGAGTAATTGCAAAAAGCTCTCTGACTCCATATGTACAATGAAACAGCATTGGACAAGGAGACCTGTGCTATTTTCAATGCAGCAAAGAACTCTGGAAATTCTGAAAAGCCTTCCCCTGACACCATAACTCCTCCTGCACTCACAGCATAGCCAAAGTCTATGCAGGCTGAAGCCTATCTGAAGGTGGGAAATGCTGGCCAAGAGTTGGGGCATTTGGTTCCTTCTGCTAGGAGGAGGCACGAACTAGAAGGCACCACCCTTCTAGTTTACATTATCTACTCTATGTGAAAGTCCGTATTTTATAGTTACAACCATTGATGTCAGGAGTTTGTATGGCTGTTAGCATGAGTCCCTCCTGAGATCAGCTTTTCCTTGATGCTCATGGTCTTCTCTGCATCTTACATTGCTCCCTTCTGAGTTGCTTTATGTTTTACTCCTGGTCTGTAGCATGACAAAAGCTCCTCTGGAAATGCAAAAAGCAATTTTTCTGCCTTAATGTCTAACTCAGAATGACTTGACTTTTGCCATTTCTCTTCAATCCTCTCTGCAGCATAACAAATAGCTCATCTCATAGCGTGGTTTCCTCTAGCTGTGTTGGCAATGCTCCTGTACTGTGGTATGCCAGAAACTATACTTCCTTAACACATTCTCATTTTCTTGGGTCCTGTTGGTAATTATTCTAAGCATCACATACATGCCTGAGAAAGCTGAAGAGACCAGAGTAAAACTGACAAGGAAAAAATGAGGCTTGAACACCCTGGTGCAACACACGTAGAAAGCTTGCATGGAGTTCTCTGGATTTTTCTGATATTGATCTCTAATTCTGTTTTTTATGGCCATGGGTTGCTTTTGCAGCCCCAATAACAAAGACTTCAATTTTATATATCGCGGATGATCTCTGTTGTTAAAATAACTTCCAAAAGTGATTTTGGGCACCCACTCAAACCTGGACTGCCTTTGGTGAGTCCTAGCCAAGCTAAAGCTGTCTTCCTCACAATAGTGAGATGTTAACAGGATCCCAGCAGAAGAATAAATCATGAACCAGAACAATCTGCTCACCTTACACAGACCAGTACTGAGTTAATATCTTAGCTTTGCCACTGGGGAGTGGTTATCCATTGACTTCCCATCTGCCCATCTTCTGGCTCATTTTGATTAGAAATGGCTTCAGATACGGGTGGAAATAGAGATTTAACTAGTTCTTAGTCAGTTCAAAAGGGTTTTTGCAAAGAATACCTTTGAAGAGTGGCTGTTTAAATAGGAAGCTTCCTGTTTTGAAGAAACATTTTTCTATTTCTGCTTTTCTCAAGTTTTCTTTCTGTTCAGCTTGGCTTTGCCCTTCTGCTTAATTTGAAAGGAAAATGGTAAATTATGACAAAAATTGTGGAAACGTCTACCAGCCCAAGCACAAAATCTTCCTGGGATCATGAAAAGGCAAGTGGTTTGCTTGATTTGACACGCTAGTACTTACCCTATGTCTTACATCTCAAAAAGCAATATTGCAGCTCCCAGGCTCCATATAATGCTCATGTCACTTTTCCTATGTAAGTATAGGACATTTTTTGGTATACAACTAAGTTGTATAAGTTGTTTACAAACGTAAGTTGTACACAAAAAAAGGCACAAAATAATTGGAAACTTGAGCAATAATGTCTTTGCAGTTTGCAGGTGCCAGAATACAGTCCTATGCCAGGACTCCTCATGGAGGGATAGCCTAGCTTTGGAAGTACCACTCTGCTCTCGCAGAGCTGATCAGCTTTCCCATACTTGGAACAGAGGCCTGCTTCCTCTCATGCTGAGGTAAAAACAGTGTTAATCAAAAACTAATGACAAGAGTTCCCAGCTTCCATAGGAATACACAACAGGAGATTCAGGCTTCTGTTTTCACTTTAATATTAGCAACATCTAATTAAGATAAGCAATATCTTCTGCTTTGAAGCATCTGTTTCATTAATCCTTTGTCTGCTGCTGTGCATTAGACACTTCGTGGCCCAAAGGGCAAAAGTGTTACTTTGGCCACTTCTTTCCATTTTTCAGATACTGGTCCATTGCTTGTTTGTTGCATTGTCTTAATTTCAGTGCACTTGTGAAGAAATACAGGCATGTGGCATGAAGCTAGGGAAGCATGGGATACAGGAGCATAGTCATTCATCATTCAAAGAGCTGTTGAGGCATTCCTGTAGGACTGACATGTGAGGGCCTCTCACAGCCAGATAAGCTGAGTCCTTTTCCTCTTCTCCTCACATGTAAGAGAAAAGCATTTTGTATAAATTTAGGCAACTTTTCTTTTGGTTTAATTTCTACTAAAGCAAAGTAGTAATTCATTGTTAGAATAAACAACTCAGTAATCACAGCTCTCACTCTGAAAGCTTCAGCATGCTTCTGACAGACTCTCCTCCAAAACAGTACATGTGAAGTGGCCTGTTAATTGCTCATTGTATTGATTTAATGAGGCCATTTTTCTTTAAGATCGTTTGGACTTAACAGAAATCTTCATGCTTGTATTTTCTGCTAGCATCTTCAGTGGACTCGCCTACATGCCACAGGCTTCTTAGGCATACCTTTGGCATGTTAATTAAGAGGGAAGGAATATCAGCATTCACAACAGGCAGCAAAAAACCCGAAGTAACAACACTTTGCTCTATGTTGTGTGCAGAACTCAAGGCACTTTCCAGAAGACATCTCTCATCCATTTGACACACAGAGAAATGAATACTGGGAAGTTTTGCTAAATTTCTACAGGTAACTGTGGCAGAAGCCAAAGTTTTGAGAGTTTCTTGGCCAGTTTCTCTGGTAAATAGCACTTTTCTTATACCTGTATGTTCTTGGTTATTTTGTTCAGTACCGCCTTTGAGGAGGTGAGAATTTACAGTAGCTCCAGTTCAAAATTTGGTCCACTAAGGACAAAGATAATTGAAGGGTGTGTAGAGGTGCCACAGCTGGTCAGTTGTCTTCATAGTGAAGAACTCTGTGTTGGTGTTCTCGAGGTGAAGAGCTGAAACATTGTTCAGAGCCACAGGCAGCCAGGCAGTTCATTATGCTGCTTTTTGAAGAACAGCAGAACACACAGGATGTGCAGCCCTGTCAAAGGGTTTCAATAAATGCCTCAGTGCAAGTCCCTCTGGCATGTGTGGGCTATTTTCCTTTTTGATGTTAATTGTTTATCAAAAGCAGCTCAGGTGTTGGGAAACCAATAGCAACTTGTAGTCTGCTGTGTTCAGGCCATGCCTACATCATCTTTGAAGCAACTTTTTCTATGTCCTGAGAACACCCCAGCTAGTAAATCCTGGGCAGACCTCAGGAGCACTCCATCCATCCCAGTGTAGCATCCTCTGGTATAGTCTGGATGACCCTTTGCCAAGAACAGGCACGGTATGTAGACTTACTCTGCACATTGTGATTGACTCTTCAAATGCTGGGGCAATTTTTTAATGAGCACATTGTTTTCAGTTTTAAAATGTTGCTCAACCCACTTTGCAGATAGTTAACATAGACTATTTTACAAGGGCTTTTTTCAGAGGGATGTGGCAGAAATCTGTAATGATGGTCTGATTTGTTTTAATTATTGGCTGGTGAACTCTCTTGATTTGCGGGGATTTCGCTGGGAGGCTGTTCCTGTTAATTGTGCATCGCTGAAGTGATTGTCAGGCTGGGCAGGTGGAGGGAGATCTCAGCTTTAGAAAACCCAAAGAAATAAATAAAAGACAAGGTCAGGGAAATGTTTTCCTTTCGTGTTCAATATTAAACATTCATGTAGTTTTCAACTTTCTCTGCTCCTTCTGTTATCATATGGTTCATAATAAAATTTCATATTTGTTTTGTGCTCACTTAAGTTTATCTGGGAACTTGCATTGTGGCATCTTTGTCAAAGTCATGTCATTTTGTGTTGCAGGAGGTGCAGGCCAGAGTGAGGTCTTCAATGAGTTGACTTTTTCTCACTAACTTAATCTGATCATTCTGAAATACCTAATTTTCCCATCTGAGAAAAACCCAAACCCCACCGATTTGTCTCTAAGTAAGCAGTTAACAAATCAGATGCACAGAAAACAAGGTACATTCAAAATACTTTTATGCAGCCATGGCAATACAGAGTTGTAAATGCCTCCTGTCCCACACTAAGAATTTCCCCTGAACTGGAGGAATTTGATTGCCCAAACAAAGGGTCTGTACTCAGGTGTGCAAAGAGCTGAAGGCTGTTTTTTCTCCTATCTAATCCATATGCTGCTGCTAAAGAAATTTAAAATAAGGGCCTGCATCCAGCTTTCCACCGGTATTCAAATCTTGCTTCAGACCTTGTACTGGCTGAATACGGCCATGTCCCAAATACCTCTGCAGTATCTTTAAAAAGAAAATATCATCAATGTGAAAAATAAATATTTGCATGAGAAACAGCAGTTAACATTGCCGACCTTTTTTTTTTTTTGAGACCTGGGTGATCTTTTCTGTGCTACCGAATGTATCAGGGCTAGGAAAGGCATCTTTTAAAATCCCCACCATATTTGTGCAGGACTCCTTGGACAGCACCTCAGGATGACTCTCAAAGATGCTGCTGACAGCAAGATATCAAACAGCAGAAGGAAGGAAGTTTGCCGTCTCCCAAAGCTGAAGGGACTCACCAGTAGCAGGGCAAGAAGAGCCAAGCGTGTGCAGCGTCTGGGAAGGAGGTGGCATAAGTCACTGCTGAAAGCTTTCCTAGTCCCTTGGCTGTAACCTGTCTCACTGGATCATGAGCAGTTTCCTGTGGCTGCAGGAGGCCATCTGCTCCCATGCTCACTCAACAAACAGAGGATATATTCCTGTCTTCCTAGCTGAGTTTTTCTTTTCAGCTGCCTCCCAGAGGCTGAGCAGCTAGGGAAAGAGGAAAGTTCATTAGTTTCCCTGTTGGTGCAGGGTTTTCTGCTCTTCCCTCCCCAGGGGTTGTGTTTCACATGTAATGTAATAAAACAGGATATTGTGGGAGAAGTTAATGGGTGGGTCAGGCCCTCTCAGCGTGAAGCCTATTTTGATTAAAGGCTGCTGCTGAGAAACCTCTGGACTCTCACCCACATTTGCCCTCACTAACAACGCAATCAACCCCTGAGAAAAGGGACTATAAAATGAGAGAGGTGGGAGAAAATAGGTTTGCTGTTATGTGTCCCCCAGGAGGGACCTGTGTGTCTTCTGTCTCTGCAATTTCTTTCCTAAGAATGGCTGAACTAGAGCTGTTTAGCATCCTGCAGTCGGTGTGGTGATATGTAGGACTTGAAGTAAGTAGTTGTATATATGATACATAAGGATCTTGTGCGGTAACAAGGCAGAGACGCACAAAAGGCTGCCAGCTGCTCAGCTGTAACACCATGGTGACCATAGTAAGCACTGTGATCAGGTCAGTCTGTCCTGAGGATCTCACACAGGGCTCGCAATGTGGCCAAGACTTTGCTGCTTTTCCTTCTTCAGCTGTTGCTCTTACATGGCAAACTCACTTGAGGCTGTTGGCAGAGACCATAGGACACAGACAAAGAGAACATCTGGGTACGTCACTCTTCTGTGCAGCGGCATTAAAGCCATACTGGAACACTCCTTCCCTTTTGCCCTTTCTCCTTTCCCTTCCCCTACTTTCTCTCTCCCTTTTCCCAGGATCTCAGTGGTTGGGGATCCCTTTATTCCTTTCCTCTCAGGCAGCTGTCTCAGGGCCCTTACTCCACAGACTTCCCTGCAGGCAAACTTTTTGTTGCTGGGTAAGTTTTCTGTTGCTAACACAACATCTTGTGACTGCTGTTTTCACCCTCACAGAAAATTCATTAAAAAGGCATAATTTGGTTTCTTACTATCTTTCTTCAGATATCTGCTTTCTCAGGTTTTTTTTTTTCTCAAGCTCCCACTTTTGCTTGTCCATTAGCAAGTAAGTGCTTATTAGAAATGCGTTCATTCTTGTGTACTGTTTCCCAGACTTATTGGGATATGTAGTGTCAGAACTATTCTTCAGATACCCATTCCTAGGAGTTGGTGTGTATGAGCTGACTAACACTTCTGAACTAAAAGCAAGGCTCTGTCAGTTATCCTTAAATTCCCCTGGGATGGGGGGAAAGGGGACCATCCTCTGTGGTCTAGAAGTTATATACAGTAATAACCACCTGTGTTTCCTTGCACAAAGCACCTGCCCAATGATTACTGACCCAAAACTGTTAATATTTTACTGAGGTCCAAATTATGACTTGTGCATTTGCATCAAACCTTTTATTGTAAGCCCTGTTTTCTGACAGAGGCTCTGGAAGACCAATATTTTATTGTCTCACGATTCTTGGACAAAGCATTATGCTTTTCCTGCAGTTGAAAGTGGAAGGAGAAGTTATGGCTGTATTTTATACAAACAAGGTGCCAGGTTTAGGTTTCTTGTTCACACTTGTCTGTGTTTAGTTTCTGAAAGAGATCTTCAGCTCCATTTTGTTACCAGATGGAAAGGTAGGAGCCTTTGAAATGTATTTATTTAAGGCCAAACAGAAATGCCTCAAATTTAAGAAGGGAGCTGAATGCCCTTTCTGAATGCAAGTTGGTGACAGGTCTGCAGGTGCCAGGTCATCTCACTGTGGCATCTCACCTCCCACCTCTGCCCAGCAGCATCCCTCTTCACCTTCCCTGTGCCTTCCCTGTTCCCCTGGCCCGAGGGGATATTAGACACTCTCTAGGAAGCAGCTTTTCTCGGTCAGGTCTCTGTGTTTTATCTTGTAACTCCCTCCCTGTTATTGCCTTGGTCCTTGGCTTAGGGCTGAGTCAAAGGACATGGGTGTCACCTACCCATGGGTGTCATGCTCCCTTCACTGCTCTGGTTTCTCCTCAGCCAGCCTTCTCAAGGTGCAGCTGGGCTGCACCCTGTCACTTCTGTGAGACTCAACGGCTCACAGGGACCGTGATTTGGTGTCATGAGCCACTGCTGGGGCTGAGCTCTGCTGCCTCTGTGGTGCCCCCAGGACTGCCTCACAGATGGTTTGGGCAGCAGAGGTTACAGGGAGGAGACGTGGAAGGTGGGTGTGCCCTAACAAAGTGACCTACTTCTGACCAACCTACCACCGTGTCTGCAGCTCCCACTGTTAAGACAACAGACTCCAGCCAGGCAAAGCCTCCCAGAGTTGCTGTTGGTTTCAGTTGATAAGAGGAACTGCCTGGGTTTCTTGCCCCCTCCTCTTCCTGGAGTTTTACTGTTTGAGAAGAAGCTGTTGGAATTCGGAGAAAAGCAATTAATGAAGGAGTTGGGATTTTTGACTGACATAGTAATTACGCTGGAAAATATAATTTTCCCTGCATATTAGAGATGGGATTATTTCAAGGAGATCTTATTAATGTGCTGTTCACCAACAAAGAGCCCAGTAACCTCTCTCTTAATAAGATTAGCATGGGGGTCATAATGCAGGAGGCTGCTAGGGTGATATTCAAGGTTTTGTCCTAAAGAAATAAATTACCTTCTCCTATCTGGTGAGGACATACGGGAGTTGATTTCATTTAAAAGACATATGCTCATTTTCTGATATCTAGTGGATAACCTGTGCCCAAATTCCTTTGTCCAGATGGTGTACATCAGCAGCAAAATCCCAGGGTTCAGGGGTGAGCCTGGAGCAGAGGTCAGAGCAGCTGAGAATGAGCAGGCAGGTAGTTCTCCTGGCATCCCTTCTTAGATCAGTGACTTCCTCCTGTAACTGCAAGCAAGGCCCTCTACTGTCTGCTTCTCTTTCTCTGTCTATAACATGTGGATAATAATTGTCCACAAGTCATCTAAGATTAATGGCTGTTTGTGCAGTGCTTCAACTCCTATGAAGCAAGGTCTGCACCCCTCGTCACGGACTACAGCTACTGCCATCATATATGACCTGTTGTGTTCTGAAGGGGTGGGAAATGGGAATACAGAGGGATGGAAAGGGGTGCTGTCGGTTTGGTTGTAGTTTGATCAACATGTGAAAATTCAGGCTTTTCTGGGGCACCATGTAGGTGATGCAGATGCTTTTTCTGGTTACACAAGACTTCTTCCACTCCCTGCTGATGGCTGTGGCATGTTTTTGGGTAAGCCAGAGAGTGACACTGCTAAAAACATTTCCAGGCAGCTTTCTCCTTCCTGACTCTGCTCACATCTGTCCACCATCTGTTTTGATTTTGCCTCTGTTGTCCTACATGTAAACATCCTCTTGAAATGTTCAGGGCACGGAAAGTTTGGGAGTTCCTCCCTTCCAGCATGGGGTGTGAGGTGCAGCCTCCTGCTGTTGCATTAAACATGGGAGATGCTGCCCAGTGCCATAGAGGAAAACCAGCTGGTATTTGTTATCAGCACTGCTGGTCTGTGGGAATCTCAGTTGTGGGTCAGGGATCCCTGTTGTCAGGCTAAATGTGCAAACAGCAACAGAGTCCAGCCCGTACTGTCCTGTGCTAACCTTTCCATAGCAAGCTCTACCACCATCTATGAATATTTCTAAAGTTAAAACCACGAGTTAACTCTGCCCCAAAAAGGGAGCTATGTCAGATGGTAGAGTCTTCAATGTCACTATTGATTTTTACCGGAAAGGCACTGATGTATTGTAATAGAGTGCAGTGGTGTTAAACCCCTTGATACTTTACCAGGGGAACCCAGGGCATCTCTTGCACACAAGTTGTGTGCTTAACTGCTTTAGCATAAAAATAAATAAATGAAGCATTGCTTATCCTCTTGGTTTCTTGATATCTCATTTACCTTTCAGACAATATGCAGAAATAGGGGTAGGGAAAGGCTACTTCAAATTTATGTAGGTTAAAAATTTGCTCAGCACAGTGTAGTGAGCTGCAGTTAGGAAGTGTATTTTGATGCAGTTTCAGTTTGCTTATGAGCTAGATAGTGCCAACTTGTAACATTATGTTTATTATTCTTATACAACCATAGGTAGAAGCGGTGCAATAAATTGCAGAGTCATAAAGCTTTCACTTCTGGGGCATACGGTGGTCATGTCTGAAGGTATTTGTGCAAGGTATTGTATGTTAAATGTCATTAATTTATGGTTTGAGACAGGGGAAGGGTAGCATGTCTGAGAACATTGCTTTGGTGGACTTGGTGAAAATCTAGAACACAAGGTTGTCCCTATACCAAAGAAATGCTTTTTGAAAGATATCTTATTTAACTTAAATATCTTACACTCTAAACAGATAACCATGTTAGTGATAAGGCAGAAGAGGTCTGAGGTGAGTGGAGCAGGGCTTGCGGTAATCTTGTTAGTGCCACAGTTACATTTCTTGGGCAAGAGAGAGTAATAGTTTCTCTTTTTCCCCAAAACACCTTTCTTAAAGGCCACAATGAGTTACCAGTTAAGTGAAGCAGTTGTATAGCTGAAAAACATCAACCCTTGTAAAAGTTTTTTAATATACTGCTGTGTCTCAGGGGAGTTGCAAATAGGATTTTCATATTTCTGGATAGGGAAATGATGAAAAGAGCTCTTCTTTCCACACAGTACTTGATTACTTTCTTCTAGCTAGTTGCAGGCATAACAGAATCTCAGTTATGTTGTTGTATCTGTTCATCCTCTCTCTGTTAAAATAGACTACATATAAAAGACTAATGATCAGGGGGTTCATTGGTGATAGTGGAAGGAATTGATTGAAGCCAGTATAGCTTCTCACCACTCCTAAATCTCAGTTATGGATTTTGGAGGTTCTCACTTTCTTCCTCCTAAAATATTGCTGTTATGTCTGTTTTTACAAAAGTCTCACTTGCCAAATGCAATTGCATTTTCAGTGTAGGTAAACCAGGTCAGACTCAGTATCAGCAGAGATAACACTTCCCTTTAGTAAGTAAACAAAAACACTGAACACGTTTCTTTCCTCTGAAAGCTGTATACATTGCTTCATCATCTGCTCAAATACTGGAGTGTTATTTATGGCTTAACTTACGATTTCAGTGCAAAGGCAAATTAATTCTACTGCTGTTTGTTAGGCAATGCTTCTTTAGAATAAAGAGGGTGTAAAGGCTCCACTGGATTGCAGTCATAAGAAGACAGTAAAGGGGAATAGCATGATTTCAGTGAGTTACCACATGTTAACGTTAGAAGGGATGGTCAGATCATCCTTCCTGATGTCCCCAGAAGTCAAGGCTGGGAATTTTATCTGGGGCTGCTGCACTGGACCTTTGTTCAGCCAAGCATACCTATCCAGCAAGATCTCTGCATGGGACACAGGGTTTGAGATACCTGTTCAAATGTGTTCTAGCCTGGTCAGAACCAGAAGAGTGGTTGATTAGTAATGCAGGATGAGAGGGGGTGAACTGTCTCATAAGACTAGAGATGTACCAAACTGCCTGACTGCCTTCTGCTCTCAGGGTCCTCTGGGAGTTACACTAGCAGCCATATCACCCTGGTCTCCTTTGGGTTTAACCCTTTTTGTGGCTTTCACAGTATCACTATTTTGCCTGTACTCTTTGGAGAGAGTACTTTTGTTATCTGTGTCTTGTGTATCATTGGATGTTCTGCTGTCAGTGTTTTACTGCCTGCTTGTACACAACAAAGCAGAGGGAAGGCTGTTACTGGAAGGATATATGTTTAGTGTTTAGATTTTTTTTTCCACTGGTTTGTTTTACTCTCATAGTGAAACAGATACGGGGGGAAATGTGCAAAATGTGTACTCAGCTACTGTTGTAGTTGGCTTGTAACATTTTAGAATATTCTTGTGTTTGAAAGACAGAACTTTTCAGACTATTGTAATTTGACATCCAACCTCAATATCTGGCAGGATTTCCAAGTTGACTTTTTTCTTTGTAAAAGTTTCTAGTAACTTCCTTTTTAGCAGTTTGACTGCAACATTTGCAGTTTTAGTGTGATGCACTACTCTTGGTGCCTGTCTGTGGTGAAGTCTGGCACTGTGCATTTTTTTCATTGCACTTAGGAAGGAGCCTCTCTTGCTTGCACTTCATTTGCCTCAGTAGTGGAGCTGGCCTCTGAAAGAGGGAAAACTGTGTCTTGCAAAGATAGTCTGACCAAAACCCAAGAATTTCATTATTCTCTCTTTGCATCCAAAAGCTGGGCACAGAGAACAGGAGAAATATACCTCAGTGTGGAAGCCCCACAGTTTGGGCTTAGCTAGGGACTTGGGCCATTTCTGGAAAGGTCACTGTTAGCCTCTGCCAAGGTGGAGTGTAAAGTCAGGCTCAGGTTCTTCCCACTGAGTTGGGTCTTCAGAAATGGAACAGGGCAGCTTCATGGCTGTATTTCAGAACATGGTGAGAGAACTGTGTGATTTGTTATTTTCTTTTATACTGGCTTTGGAAGCCAGCAGGAAAAACACGAAGCAGGGTACCCTTCTCATGAATTCGCTAGAGCAGTAATTTTGTATATTATTGAGCAGTAGCAGCCAGTCCATGGCCTGCAAATGAATTTCTTGGTTGCTTTCTAGTTCCATTTTTGGAAACATACAACAGTGTCTTTTTGGGCCTGATATATAGCTTGGGTGGAATGTGACAATTTTCTACAAAAACATTTATGTTGAAGCAAAGTGAAAGCACAAAAGCAGAGCTGCTGAATGAGAGCCTTTTTTGTGTTAGCACCCTCTAACAAATATGAGGTGTTTTCAAGCTAGCTTACCAAGTTCTTGTGAAATTGATTGCAGAAGGAGTCAGATTTTAAAAGCACATAGGAACAACTTCTTCCTTGTCATCCATTTCCAAAGGCAGCTTAAAACACAAAGACCACTAGCTTTCAGGGAAACTTAATGACACTTGATTACAAAGATTGCTTTTGTGTATGAGAGCTCAAACCTATTTGTTCCTAGCATTTGAGCTTTCAATTTTTTAAAATAAAATTGCTGAGGTTATAAAAGTTTTTGTTGTCAAAGCATTCTCAGGAGCATTGTCTTAGGGCAGCACCACCAAATGGTTCTTCTCATTTCAAGCACAAGGAGTTTCTAGATCTTTTTCCATTTATAGGGCAAGCTTACAATGTAATTCCACCACCCTGCTGTGGCCTGTCTGTGTTAAAAAAGGAGTTTTGTATCACAGGGAGAAGGTAAGGGACAACATAAGAGGAGTAGGAAAAAGAGATGTTTTACTGTGGATCACGGGTATTTAATAAACCCAAAGAGGCTCACAGGAGAGCTGACATCATGTCCTCTATGGGGAGAGCCATAGAGCTTCTGATTTCCGTAATGTGCTGAAGGCACTGAGCCAAAATTAGCACTGATGGCACTGACCAATACAACACCTGTTTTTCAGTAGTGCTGCACTCATTTACTTCAACAACTCTCAGGTGCTCTGCTTCCTGTTGGGCATTTTTGCCCTGAGTTGTTGTGATGAATAGCTAACTACCTGAGATGCTTTCAATCTTCCATCACAGGGATATGGAAAAAAGGAATTGCCAAATGCTGCCACAACTTCTGCTGGTGGTGTGATTTGGTTACAGCCATTGCTGACTGTCATAGATATGGCATTTTCACAGGAAGTCTGAATATCTGTCCCAGGAAATATTTCTGGCCTTACTGCTCTGTACATGCACACTTGTACACTCTCTTGGCAGTTTTTTTGCACTTAGGTGAGCTTCATAGAAACCAATGGTTTGCCTTCAGTGAGATGAATTTGGTGTTTGCTGGGTGGTTTGATGTAACAGTAAAAATAAAACTTGCGTGCCTTAGGTGCCTTCTAATCCTGATTATAGATGAACAGAGAAATTAGATTTGGGTTGAGTTACAGGTGCCTGTTCCCACCCTTAACCTTTCTGAGACTGCATAAAATTTTCCAAGGGAATGCATGAAAGCCTCTCTTTTCAGATGTCTGAAAAATAGGTTGGATACAGCAGTAGCAAGTATCCTATAGGGAACATTTCAGCACTGTAAAGTGGTCTACATGGCTCAGATTCAGAGACAGAAAAAGATTCATTAAGTACAGAGCAACAATAATTGTGCAGCTGAGGTGCTAAAAAACACAAGCATTTGCATTTCTCTTTTGAGTCTCTGAAGCAGCAGCTTGCTTGCCAGTAGCTGAATTCCTCTTAAATATATGTGACATAGCCATTTCCTTATTATCACTTTTATAGACAAGGGATCCAGTAGCACATTACTTCTTAAATGTCCTGCCATTATGAAGGGATTTGCTGTTCATTGTAATAATGCCAATCATGATGAATTCATTTTGCATTCATGTAGATGTCATGAGCACTTTAGATTATTTTCTCCCCTAATTTAAATCAGTCAAGGGACACTTAAAAGCAGTATCCGTACACCCATTGCCCTGCCAATGAGCAAAGGAAAAGCATGTCTGTAGATTCAGGCTAGCATAATCCCCTGCGCAGCAGGGAAGCTTCCTCCTGGCTAGAAATTAGCAACCAGCCCTTCTGGATTGATTGACTCTTCCTTGTGACAGCATGGACCTTAATCAATTTGTTGCATACACAACAGGCACATCTGTGCCTGCCGAAGGCATTCCACTGTCATTTAGTGGCTGGCTCAATTTAATGGACCACTTACTGTATCAGATACCTGCTTTGAGGGTCTTTTGGAGCTGGGGAAAGGAAGGAACTCTGTATTTATCAGAAGAATCATCTTTCTTTTTTTGCAGAGTGCTCTGGGTGCTTCCCCTCACATAAGTGCACTTCATCTATGAAAGGCTGGCGCTGCCATGATCAGCTTGTTGTCAGTGGATAAACTCTGTAGTTCAGTGATGCAGAATGTCTGCTCAGTGAACTGGGAGAGAGAAATAATTTGGTGGCAGATGTTTGGAGTTCAAACAGCACTAAACTTCCAAGTGCTAATGTGAATTGCAGAGTGTGTGGGGAGGGTACAGAAGGGGAGAAGCACCAGGGGACCAGAGGGCTTGTGCAGAGTGAAGAGGGCCAAAGGGAGGCATTTAAATGACTCCACAGCTCTCCTACTTAAACCAAGTTCTAGTGGGTCATCATGCTGCAAAGGAAAACATGCAAGTTTTTACACACCATACACTCACAGCTTTTCCTGATGCTCTCTAAGATTTTTGAAGGTCTGAGCACTTCAGGTGACTCTGGAAGCCCACCAAAACTATTTTGTGTATCACTGGGCACAGAAGTTACTCAAGTTTCCCAACACTGTTGTGAGTCAGCTGAGAAAACAGTGGTGTTGAGGAACTATGTGATCAGCTGGGGGTCATTTATGAGGTAAGCTGCAGGAAAGATTGGACTGTTGAAGCCCCAGTCCCCAGATTTCTGTCCTATATTTCCAGTCTCCTCTGTTCTTTCCCCATGTCTTAGTAGGTAAGTCTGGTGCCATTTTACTATATCAGACCCAGCTGGCCCCAAAATATCTGTGACTTCACACCAGGACTGTGACTATGGTTCAGGTCTGTGTCCTAAGCACTGAGTCATCAAATCGAGCATTCAGGTATCCAGCTGGCTGGCTTCATTTTCAGAGGCTGAAAGAGGGAAAGGATGGGAAACAAAAGGAGACCCAGTTTAAACCAGAGCAGCACAAGTAGGGAAAATGCTGAGTAGAAACCCAATAGACATTTTTGTTAATGCAGTCACGATCTCATCATGAATAAAACAATGTGTTTCACTTGACCACTCCATCTAATAAGGATTCACCTCCACTGGATTCTATCATTTTCAAAGTAATGAAATCTCTGCATCACCTTGAAAGAGATAATTTGACCCGTATGTTTATATGCATGTACATGACAGCAATTTCTAGGGGCACCCAGTAGGTCCATTGCTACTTACACTTTTGATGCAGGAGAGAGGCTTCTTCTCAGGTTTATTGGTTCAGACAGCTAGCTGGGAGTCATGGGCTTGAAACCACCAGTCTGCCCCTGCTGCGATCAACGCTCTCTTTCCACACCAAGAAGGCTGTCATGTGGTTCAGGCATAATCACTTTAGATGCTGAACTGCAAGGAGGAATTCTTAATGTGAAAGGGGAGTGTGCAGATGGGGAGTGAAAGCAAAATAGCTGTTGTACTTCAGAAATAGATTCTTAGTTCATTTGGAAATATTCCTTTATGGATAAGCTCTTCTAGGTACCACTATACTTTATTGCTTTTTTTAGGTGGAAATTTATACTGGTTAATAGCTGCTGCTTCGTGTCTATGCTAGAAGGGACTGGGAGAGGGGCAATAGACCTGCCCAGGTCCTGTGGTCACTTCTTCATGTAGTCTTAGCATATTAAGTCAAATCAATTACTGCTGCCAAGACTTCCATATACCTTATCTCATAGCTGAATCCAAGGTTTATAATTTTGGGACATTTTTCTCTCTGGTTTAGTAGAAGCGAAGGCAGCAGATTTCGTTTGGTTGTGCCCCTCCTGTTGTATAAAGTGGCAGAGCTGTGGAGATTGATCATACAAGCTGCTATAGCTTTTGGTCCTGGCTCGTTTTTTAACCATTCTCAAAAAATGTGAAGTATTTCCAGCACTGAAGGTCTAGCATCTTTCCTATCTCATGTTTCAGTAAATATTTCAGTTAAAGTTCAGGTAAGTTGCACCTTCAGATGGAGATTGTATAAACCTTGCTGATTTTTTTTGTTGAATAGTTTTTATGGAGTTTTTTTTGGAAGTGTCCAAGAATCAACTCCAAATTCAATTTAGGAACAGCAGCAGACTGTGCAAACATATGTGAAGTTAGAGAGGAAAGCAGTTTGTTGTGAAAGGAGACTTTAGAATTTTTCACCTTCCAGGCAGTTGTGTAGCATCAGTGGCACACTGAACCTCGAGAGATTACTGTAAGAGTGTGACTGTGGTGTTCTTTGCTGATTATTAACTTGAGATGCAGAACTCTTTTTGTGTGCAGTACTACTCTGCAAGAAAAAAAAGGAATTCAATATATAGGCCAATGTTTGCCCCATTATCTCTTAATTTAAGTTGTTCTTTGGCATCAGTACTTACAGGCATGGCATCAAAGTGCCACTCAGAAATGCTTATGGAGATTACAGCTGGGAAATTACATCCTCTCTTAAGACAAGGCCAGCACTACGTGGGTGAAGGACAATTTCCTAAGCGCAGTGACAGCAGCGTAACCATCAGTGCTGCTTCTGCAAGGAGCCACGCATTGCCCTAGAGGCAAAACTTAATGGTGCTCAAGCCTTGCAAACTACCTCAGTGACCTGGTGGTACTAGACTGTGAAGTCTGTGTAGAAGAACATTCATGGTAATTAATCCACTCTGTCCCCAAGCCACTGGTGGTGGACTGTAGTATGTTTTTTGTCCAGTTTTAATCAGAAGTGGATTGTATGGGAAATGAAAAAGAAGAACTGAAATCTTATATTGGATCATAGACCTGCTCTATTTACTTTGCAGGGTTTAGTTTTAATTCCTGCTCTGGCTGTGTTCAGATGAGCCCAGGCAAAGTAAGGAAACTGTACTACAAGAGGCCTGGAGACTTGACATTTCACCACTGGAACTGGGGATGGTTTGAGGATGGAGTGTGGGAACTGGCCAGTCGACCCTGAAGATGAAAAACAAATGATGAAGGTGAGATTAACCTGAAATACCCTGCATAGTTTCAAGGGAGGTGTTTTTCTAAACAATTTCTAAGTGATCCCCAGCTTTTAAGAAATGTGTGTTTTGCAAGAAATATGTAGTACTCACTCTTCAAACAATAAATGTAAATTACCCTCTTTAGTGAAATCATGCATTTTTATATAAGAGAGAACATTTTCCATGTTAAAGCTGCAATTACCCCTTGTTTTATCTGGTATAAAACCTTTGCATTAGCTGGCAGAGTGGCTCATTAAACCTTCTCCAGCTTGAGTGTGTGTGTGTTGGGCAGGCAAGTGCACATGCCACTGTCAGTGGTGAAGAACACTGCTGTGATCCAGCTTCTTGGAAATGGCAGTTCCCACTCCAGTCCTCTCTGCCTGGAGCAGACCTGGAGAAACCTTTTTGCTTCAGAGGGAGGCCACCACCCTGGTCTCCATGCCAGGATTTTGCCACTGAGTTATGGCATATTATCAAGAAAGGGGGTTTATGTGCTTTAAGACATCTGGATGCTGAGTTCCCATTAAAAAAAGAAGGGTAAGGGCATCCATATTGCCCAGGCAGCTTCTGAAACATCAGTCTTAGTAGTAGTATTAAATCTAATTCATTAGTATTAATTATAGAAGTGCCTTTAGAAATGACTCAGAGGTCTAAGAGAATAGTCACTGTTTGAAAGACCTTGGTTAGCCATGTTTATACAAGAGTCCACTTGACCGCAGTGGGAATTTTGGTTTGCTTTGTTTGGGTTTTTGGACAAATGTTTGGATTTGGCCAGTATAACAGTAGACTCTTGCCAGAGTTTCGCTGTCAGCTGCTTTTTCCAGCTATGTTGGAGTGCACATGTCTTCTGAGAAGCATAGCTGGTTCCTGCAAGCGGACATGCTGACCAGCTGTCTCCTGGGACACTTGGGCAGGACTCTGGTGGGCACATGGGCAACAGGACAAGGCCTGGGTTAACGTGCTGCATCTCAGCTTTGTGCCTGCACATGTGTCAGTACTTCACGTTGGATGTGCCATTTGTGTTGCTCTATTTGGCTGAGCTGCAGGCAAGATACCAAATCTGTCCTAGCTACTGTCACGTCTAAATGCAGCTCAATTTTGATCAATGATTATTAAAAGTGAATCTGTACCTTTTTCTGGCATCTAATGGCTCTGGGGGTAGGTAATTTTATTGTCTGGTCTAGAAACGGAAAATTTTTGCAGTGCTACTTTTTTATTTATGGTCCCAGATGGAAAGCACTCAAGTCCTGAAAAACATCCAGATGTCTCTGTGGCACATTTTCCCTACTCTTCTGAGGGTGTATGAGAGGGGCAATTCTATCCTTCATTTAGATATAAATGCTACCCACTTTTCTCATTTCTTAAATACACTTTTTGGGTACTTAATAATGGAAAAAAGTACTGCTCAGTTTTTCTGCCCTTCTTACTCTATAAAGTGAGTTGTCAGAAGAGACATTTGCTATTGCAAAATAATCTCCACTAAATTCACTCTTCCAGAGGAGCCTGAAGATGAGCAGGCTAAGAGCCTGGGACACCACGAGATACAAGACAGTCTAACTCTGCCCTTGGAGCAGTTGCCCACTGGAAGTGATGGAGAGCTCAGGTTTGCATGGGAGCCCCTCATAGCAGTCATAGGGCCTGTCCCAGGCTCCCTGGCTAAATGGAGGCCTCATCGCTCCAGTGCGATGCAGCATCAGAAAGCCCTCTGAGGACAGGGATTCACTTTGGCATAAATACCACTTTGTCCATTTTGTCCAGTGTATCTGGAAGGGAAGTTGCTAATGAGTCATGGTAATGGGTGTGAGCTCCCAAACATTTAAGCAGAGCTAGTGAGCAAGAAATAACTGTAACCTTTTTTCTTCTTACCTCTTCCAATGTGTATTTAATAGAAAAAAGTGTGCCTGGTCCTTGTCATCTTTTATTATTGTTGTTCATTATGTGGTATCCCAGGGAGATATTCTTGTTTTTATGTGAGTGAATGTACTACTTACTTATCAGATAATCATGGAGCTCCCCCTTCATCACTGAGAGGAAGTGGAAGAATTAATTATAGAGACAATCAACTGTTCAGCCTCAAAGACTGAAACAATATCAGAATCTGGTACCTAATGAGGAGTGAAACAACATGAATGAGATTTTTTCTGGGAGTTTTGCCTGTTCCTCTCAGTTTTCAGGTCATCTAAGTCAGAAAATTCTTACTCAAGATGGATGTTTAAACTACGGTGAACAAGATGGTTGGACAATCTCAGCCTTAACATTACTCTTATCCCAAGGGTGATTCCCACTTTTGACATTTAAAATTTCTAAAAAACAGAAATAGAATTTTTAGGCCCTAGGTCTAAATTAATGAAGTAGCTTAAATAAGCACAAAAATTTAAAACTAAGAGGAAAATTTCACATGGCTCCCCAGAGAGAGAGTAAGAACTGTCAAAAACCAGCTTGAGCTGGACTCAAAGCAAAGGCAAATAAAGCAAAAAGAAAAAAGATCTTGCAGTCAAATAATTACAAAGCAAGGAAAGAGTGGGGGGATGGAGGGAGATGCACTGTGCAATAAGGGTGGGTTACAGTTAAATGTAACATCGGTGAAGCTCCCAAACTAAGAAACTGCTTTGTCTTTCTGTTCAGGAAAGATGGTTTTGTTGGACCTGATCAAGACAATACTTTCCCACCCTTGTTAAATACTGGGGTGGACAAAAGGAAGGTAACAGTAGCTCTGAGGTAGAAAGGAGAGACAACTACCTGATTCTAGGTGGTGCAAAACTTTGAGACTTCAGTGGACATGTCTGAGGGGTTGGTTATATCTTTCCCTGCTGCAATTTGTGCATGAAGTCCTGGTGTCAAAGTAAGAATTTTGTGGCTTTTTAAAATAAACATGAAATCTGAATTTACACCATTTGACTAAACAACAGGAAACCTCAGGGACAGGCAGACATACTAATCTAACCTCAGTTCATATTCATGTCTATAGACCAATTTGGGAAGCAGAGAATGACCAAGAATGGATGCAAAGTAGAAAAAACCCCAAAGATTATCCTGATTTGGAAGGGACTCACAAGGACTGACCAGTTGCTGAGTGGTGTGCACTTTGATTCTGCCACTGGACCAGTGGAATGGCCTCCTGTGGAGAGGCACCCATCCTGTGAACTGCTGTGCCACACCCTGTTCACCAACAGTCCCCAGGATTACTTAATGTGGCCCTGGAGGCATCCACTATCCCTCTCAATCCCACCTACACCTCTGCAGCCACTCCCAGGGGAGCTGCCAGCTCCCAGCCAGTGTTGGTGCTCTCTGTTGCACCCCTGGCTCTAGAAACTCACCTGGTTTGCTGCAATTCCCTGCTCCACTGCAGGATGTGCCCGAGCCAGAGCTGTTATCCTTGGCAAGTGACCAAATAAATACAACATAGGGTTTTCAGAGATTGTGCCAAATTTATATGATACCTTTAAGTAATGAAATAACTGATCATCTTGGCAAAGAAATGCAATAAACAGAAATTATTTGAAGCCACAATTCACAGGGAGTTGAATAAACTGGAGAAGATGGGGATTAGAAAGTAGCAGAAGCACATGGGTAACAAGGAGATGCCAGGAAGTGATAGGAAGGTTGGAGGGAGGTTATTGAGACTTCATCAGTGAATGGTTTGGGGACCAGTCTTGCTTAATATTTTTTATTAGTGACTTTGGCTCAGAAAGTAGAGAGAGTTAATGAAACAGCTTTCTGTTACTGACATGAAGTTGTGAGACACATCGATAAAAGGAAGATCAAGATACTGTGGAAGAAGAATTGGATGACCTTGAAGATTATGCTGTAGAAATGTTGTAAAATGGCATGGTACCAAGTACAAGGTTATTCTCCTAAGGATTAAACATAATCTGCTTTGCTGGAAAATGGGCTCATAACTTAGAGAGGACTGAGGCACTAGTGCTTGTGGCTTGGTCCAGATAAGACTAGCAGCATTTGTTTTGTCTGGAAATTCAATTATTTTATTGCAGAGAAGGGTTGGGTTAATTTGCGCAACATGTTTTTTGAAAACCTGTACTGTATTTTGCAGCATAAGATGCCAATGTGATGCAGCTGCAGAAAGGGCAAATGCAATCCTCTCTGTACAGTTGATAGAGAGGGGCATTACAGCTGTTGTGTATTTGGAATCAAGAGTGCAGTTCTGGTCACTCATACTCAAAAAGGATGAACTTAGAAATGTGTTCACTGATGGTTTGCTTTAAGGAAAAGGTAACAAAAAAAGGGAGAAGAAGATTTGTGTTACATAGTAAAATGATGGCAAAGAGGCAACAGGGGTTTGCCCTGTGTGTTGGAAAGAATAATTTAACCTAACAGACAGTCTTGGCACAAGAACAGCAGGCCATAGATTATTGAGGAATACATTCAGGCTAGCAATTAGAAGAAAGTTTTTAACTGTAGGGAAAGTGAGGCTCTGAAGTAGACTTCCACTTAGAGAATTTGGAACAGCACAATTTTGTTCCTGATGAAAAACAAAGGTGAAAATATGACTAGTTCAAGATGGAGCCTAACCTGGACAGAATGAATTTACCTGTGATAGATGGAAACAGGGCTTGGGTGGTTCAGAGGGAGTCTTTGCATCCTGGGTTCTTCATTTTATCCCAGGGTGACTGAAGAGTGAATGCAGTTGCCCTGTGTCCCTGCAGATCTCAGTTTTACATATATATAGTTGGAAACACTGCACACCTGTGGTAAAAAGTATGGTTTGACGGCACTTGGTGTGGCACTTTGAGAGCTTGAGGGGAGAGGAAGCAATTTGGCTGAGGAGACGTTTGGTGAAGCAGGTGAGAGGAGTGTGCCAGCAGATAGGAATCTACCTGGCAGCAATTAAAAGACAGGTTTACAGCAGTCTTTCTAATGAGAGCATCGTTTGAGAGCTTGTGAAAGCACATGAATACATGATCAATCACTAGTCAGTTCTCTCCAGGGAAATGGACATGTGATGAGCCAGTACCTCAGGGTGCATGATGTAGTCTTGGTGAGTGCTACGTGTGCTCTAGGGGTTCATCTCACTGTCTTAATTATGTGGATTTTTTTTAATCTTCCTTTTCCCTCTTCCTGTAATTTCCCATTTGTCTAGTTATCAGATTGCATCATGAAATTTCTCAGCTCCTCATTTGCTAAGGGATATTCTTATAATTACTATAATATAATTTGTAGGTGTTCAATTTTATAAAAAGAGGCACCTGAGCATGAGCCAAGTGCAGCCTAAATAATTTTCTGATCTGAGGAAGTCAGGGGATTGTTCCTGGGAAGAAACCCAAATATTTATGATTTAGCAAACAATCGCATTTCTAGGCAAAGGACTTTCAAATAAAAACAATTTTAAGACAAAAGTCAACAGCTCAAAGAAATAATGTTCTCAAGTCACGCTTCTCTTGCCATTTTTAAGTACAGCCTTGCTTTAATGTGTCTTTGTTTACCATAAACCATGACTTCTAATCCACTGCAGGTGCAGCATCATCTTATACACTGTCACTGCCACCATTTTGATGAATCAAGTAGGCTGACATTTGATTCAGAAGAACAGTTTGGTCATGTCTCTGTTCTAGAAATCTAGCAGGTTCCTGGATATTACAGAGACAACAGTATCAAGCAGTCAGTTGGTTAAGTGCCTGCATCTTTCTCTTGAACTTTAGAAATGGACAAAGACAGTGTCTTGTGTAATAATTCATTCTTCTGCTGGCCCCAGTGCCCCTGGTCAAAGGCATCATTCCAAGATGCTGAGTGCAACATTTGGAACAGCACGTTCTTGTTCTTATGAAAAATCAAGCTTGAATGGCAGCGAATGTGTCCATCTTTCATGAGGCAGTGAACTGACTGCTTGTCAGCTGCTTCTCGCAGGTCACGTCTGTCAGGCAGCGAGAATGAATTGGAACCAGCCTGACATGGACAGCCTGGTGAAATGCCCCACGGTGCTGTGAGCAGAAACAGCCACTGTGGGAATGGGTGGGGCAGTGGTATAGCTGGGGGCATTGTGGACCATCCCAGTCTCTCCTCTTTACTTTTGGATTTTTACATACATCTGTGATAGGAACTAGAGGCTTTTGTGCTTGTGCTGGATGTTGGCCTGTTTTAAAGGAAGTTGGCCCTTACAAGATCATTCTGCTGTTGTGAGTGGCACAAAAGATGTGTCACACTGTTAAATGCTGCAGTGGTCCTTGTCCTGTTGCAGCTCCAATGCAAATCACTAGAAACACTCCTGCACCAGTTGCATGGGAGGAATGATGGCTTTCACTGGCTCTGAAATCACATTTCTTGTGAGACGAGGTGACAATACAGAAAGAATCAAGTATAGGTGTATTGTACAGTTTGCATTACAATGCATGTAGTGGTTCACAGAACACAAATAGGAAAGAGGTGAGAGGTCTGACTGGTTAGCCATGTTGTAAATACTTTGAAAAGATGGTAACCAGTCTTAATACAAAAGGCTCTAGCACCCATATTGTCTGCAAAGCTTTACCTGGACCATCTATTTAACTTAGAGAAACAATAAAAAATAATAATAAAAAAATCAGTATTAAAAACAGAAATGTGGGCTTTTGGTTACTTTCATCCCCTCTGGTCCCCTTGAACAGTGAACACCAGCAGTACAAATCCAGTTCCAGCCTGCTTTCATATTTCCCTGTAAGGTGTCTTCCAAAAACTTTTATCAGCTCCCCAGTAAGCCCACCTGAGGCTTCTTTCTGTGTGCAAAGCTGTTGACATTTCATCCCTACTGTCACTATTTGGTCACTTCATCATATAATGATGCTCTGTAGCACTGTTGGGAAGTCAACGTTCCCAGTCCTGTGATGTCTAGAGGTTTTTCATAAGCCTGTGTTCCCTGGGAAAATGAATCACTTCCTCTCAATTTCTCCTGGTCCAGCCTCAGTTTAATGGTTTCTAATGCTTAGGAGACACTGTCTCCTTCATATTATGAACTATTATTAATGATCCATGCTATTGGTGCATTGTCCACTGAGGTTGGAGCTAGTTTCCATAGCTTGGATCACAGTGCACAAGAGAGTGCAAAGCTGTGCTGGCCACTTCACATGCTGGGGTAGGGTCCAGTTCTTTCCGTGTCCCTGTTGACAGCTCTTAGGCAGTGACACATTCATGGCCTTTTGTTGTGGACTGGGGTCTGGGTTCATAAGTCCTGGATCATAAAAATTGCTCTCCATGGCTCTGAATGGTCCAGCAGTGCTAGGAGTGTACTGATACTACAGAAGTTTGAGCTGACTTAAGGGGTTAATAAAAACAAACATCCAGCTTGCTGCTTTCTGGCTGTGTATTAATCAAATTATAGGGCACAGCTTTCCTGCCCTAGTCCCATTTTGGAAAGTGTAGATTCAGTACACTGGCTGTTGTGTTCAAGTTGCATCAAAGGCAGCCAAATAGGATATGAATTGCTTCCTGTGGATATCTGTGGTTTTGTTTCTTTTTTCCTGTAAGTAGTTTGAATACAATTTCTTAGTAGAATTTTTGTCCTTTTTCTGAGCAAAATTATATTGTCTCTCAGTCTATTGCCATGTGCCTCCTATTTCAGCTGCTTGCTGTGATGAAGCACCACTTGGGTATGCTCTCAATGCTGATTCCACTGGGAGCAGACCAGAAATCTCATTACAGAATTGCAAAGACTTTGTGAGGCCAAAATGTCTCCTGTAAAACCATTAGTGTCCCTACATAACTTACTTTCCCTGTTCCTTTCTTGGAGCTGTCAAATATCTTTGTTGGTGTCCTCCTTTCCTTAAAAACTTAAACATGACACTATATAACTACTTATTCTTAGAACAGTGAAACCATTTGCTCTTTCATGAATTTATAAAATGTTTTTAATTATAAATCAAACAATGAGTAATTTCTTTTCCTTGGCAATCCAAAAGAAGAGTCAGTCAATTGACCTCGTGTTTGGTGAAGCAGCATCCAAAGGAGAAGCAGTACCCTTGGTTTAGGCAAGCACCACTGAGCATACTTGAGCAAATATCTACTGAACCACCAGCTCTTCAGTCAAGGGTGTAACTGAATTTCAGAAGTCATGGTGTCACAAAGATATTGATCTCTATACTTTGCTTTTTTTACCTAAAACTTCCCTCAAAGGAAATGTTTTGTGTGTTAGCAGTAGTTGACAATTTTGGTAGAGAATAGTTACAGCTCTTGAACGGCATGCGTGCCAACCTGTTGAACAGAGGTCTCAACAACTCTGGCTTTCTCTTTGTCCTTCTTCAGTGGGCAGCTCCTCCTCCTCAGCAGCACACTGAAAACAGAATAGACCCACAAAGGCAGATACAAATATGCAACCAATCTAATGCAAACAATGTAAGGGGTTAACCAGACTCCAGGAGAATGGGGCATTACAGATGTCTGTAAACTTTAGGACAAGGAACAAGAGTTTGGTTGCATAAGACGATGTCAGATTAAAATGAGAGACCATGGTTCCCTCCGGAAGACAGCCTGTTAGCTCTGACTTCTTCCTGTGATTTGTATGAAAGGCGTCTGTGACATCCTTCTGGTTATCAGTGAGGTGCAAATGTAGATAATAATAAGAAAGATGTTCTAGCAGACACAGCACAAGGCAAAGTGTAGATGCCTTGTGACACAGGAAAAATTCCTCCTGGCCAAGCTGGAGGTGTATTATTGCAAGAGTGCAAGTATGGTTGCTGAGCCTGTGAAATGAATCATTTGGCAACTTTGCCTTTTTTCCTCTCCTCTTTTCTCGTTTTCCAGTTTTAATTAATTTCACTATATCAACATGCATATCACAGTCTCATCCCATAAACTTGCTGTCCAGCTGTGGTGAGCCTTTAGGATTGTCTGTCTTTCTGAGGAGATGGTAGGATTATGTGTGTGCTCAAATGAGTGCTGCCACGTGCCTGTTTCTGCTGCAGCCACTTACAATAAGGTAGACTTTTGTCATCCATCTGTCTTTCATCAAAGACCTTGCATATCTATTCTCCTCTTTTCCAAAAGGAACTGCAGACAATTAAAATCATCCCAAGGTCTCCTTGGCTTCCTGCTTCTAATCTATATTCTCAAGAATGAAATAAAGCCATGAGAGGCAATTGTCTTCGGTCCTATAGTTTTTAGAGGCCTGGAATGGAAGAGCAGGGAAGAAAAGAAATTAGATACATTTATAAACCAAAGACATTCATCAGACAATTCAAGGTCTCACATGAGAACACACACTGATGTAAAGAATAGGTATGTGTGCAGAGTGTCGCTTATTTTTCTTTCCTTAACAAGAAGCTACCATGCTGTAACTGCTACTCCAAGGATTTGAATATATTTTTCCTATTTTGTCTTATTCTTCTGCTGCAGTGTTTTGTATGAAGTTGTGGTTTTGTTGAAGCAAATAATTTTGAAGTTTCTTTCTGAATTAAAAAAGGGAAAATGCAATGAAAAAAGCTGCTAGTTTAGGCTAATGCAGGTGTGTTTGGTAGGCACTTACCATCTCTGCTGCTTTTGCTGGCAGGCCCTTACCTCTGAAGTTAACAAAACCTGGTTTAGGACAGTCCACCATTTGAGGTTTTCCTTCTAAATGAAAAGTGGCTCTGGAAGCCAGGTTGCCTATGCTCATTTTCACTGCTGAATATCCAACAACAACAGAAAAAGCTAAGGAGGGATTTTCAGTGACTGGGGCTTTGGACACAGAGTCCCATCTCCAGACTCCAGTTAACAATTGCAGTCTGTTTTAGCTGTGGAGACTGAAATGCTGCTGCCTTAGCCCTTCTCCTGCCAAAGCTTCATGCTAAAACAACTGCTAAATGGAGTACATTTCTAGTCCACAGCCCTTTGTTTCAACACAGACAGAAAGGAAACTGCACAAACCAAGAATTAGCTGCAGCAGCCAAGGAGTATACATCCCTCTCAGCCATCCTTGCTCCACTGACATCAAAGTCTTGGAGACTGAGATACAGACAGCTGAAATTAGAAATTTTATCCAAAGGCAGCTCTGCCTTTGTCTACAAATGCTGTGAAATGGAAGTGGCCCTTTTGTTTATTGCCCTTCCAGGCTTCTTCTCTTGGCTGCTTGCTATGAGTCAGGTCTCTGAGTGAGGAACTGTTGTGTATGATGCTTTAATACAGCAGGGCCCTGATCTGTATCCATAAGGGCCCTTCAGCACAACTGTTGAACAAGTTATCCTATTTAAAAATACTTGCAGCTGGCTCCTGGGTGAAAAAATAGCATTTCTGGACTTTTATGTAAAGTGATCATTTGTTTCCAGGGAGCATGCCCATGTGTGCATTATATGTATTTACACAAAGATGTCTGAGTGATGCATGAAACCAAGATTGCATTTCATCTACAG
Source organism: Gymnorhina tibicen (assembly GCA_013399875.1). Classification (NCBI taxonomy): domain Eukaryota; kingdom Metazoa; phylum Chordata; class Aves; order Passeriformes; family Artamidae; genus Gymnorhina; species Gymnorhina tibicen. The sequence goes on from VXAZ01006880.1 coordinate 498,286, forward strand.
AATGGGAAGAAATGTAGCTATTTGTGTATTTTCATTTGGTTTTTTCCTGATACTGATTAGACACTAAAGTAAGGAGGAATTCAGACTTTGGTAAATCATGCCTGATACTGTGATCAGGGACGATGACAGAATCTGAATTTTCCCAAGCAAGTGTGAAACCCCTGGCAAATGAGAAGGCACATAATAGTGATGATTCAGGGGGCTTAAGAGAGTGATTTTATTATTGGCTTGTCCTTGAAGATGCCTCTCCCAGGAACAACTCAACGAGTAGCACACGTGGTATCATTCCAGCCATTTTCCCATTTGCGTGTAAGGTTTAGGACAGCTTTGAGAGGTCTTTGACTTCAAAGCATCTGAACGCATCTACTTGATGACTGCCTCCTCTGCTTTCAGACATCTGTGGTTTTGCTGCCTCCAAAAGGGTCACACCGAAAATGTCAGATTATTTAGTAGAAACAGGGAACTACTGAACCTCAGACTTCTCTCTTTCCTACAGGGTCATTGGTACTGCTTGGTTTCTCTGGAAGATAAGCAATATAACAGATTCTCTTCTTTGAATATTTCACCTCTTCTTTTTGCTGGTTTTCTATTTTTTTTTCTCTGTAGTCATACTGTACCAAAAATCGTGGTGTTTGAACAAAGCCAGAGCTCAGAAATCAAGTGTGTTCAGCACTGCTACATAAGTATATAGCTGAACCAGTGAGAAAGGTCAGCTTGTCTGACAGAAGTGATTAGTCCTGGATGAGATTTAGCACAAAGAAGTTGGGTAGATTTATTAGGCATAGTCTCCAATGTGAAACTGTCATATGAGCTTTGGAAGTGTGTGGCTGGCATGGGAGATTTTGGTTCCGCTTTGGGGTTGCACATCAATTGAGACTGCACACAGGCTGATGGAAATGAGGCCTGCCACTAAAGGAATGGGGGAATTTGCACTCCAGCTGCCTTGGAGGTGATGGCCTGAGATGCTCTTCCCAAGCTTGTAAGACAAAGGCTTCATTCACAAGTGACCAAGCTGGCCTTCTGTTTCCACAGTTGCATTCCTTCCCTCAGCACTGCCCTATTCCCTTTCTCCCTTTCTTTTCTAGCCCTGTCCACTGAGGAAGCTGTCCACAGCACTGTCACTGCACCCTCACTGCTCTTAGCCCTTTGTACAACTCATAAAAGGTGGGCTGAGTGTTTGTGTTTGTTTTCCTGCTCCCCACTTCCCCTTGCCTCTCAGATGATGGGTGGGCTGCAAAACAGACACTGAGGAAGATAAATTTGCCAGGGAAATTCGTCATGTGCTGGAAAGTGGAGATGACTTGCTGAGATTCCCTGGTGGAGCAATGAGTTGGTCTGTTGCCATTTACCACAACTGCTTAGGACAGGCCTGAAGTTTTCCCTCATGATTGCCCTTAACCCCCCTTTAGCCTCATGTGCTGCCTTAGCACTTGTTAGTGCTGCAGGCATGCCAGCAGCAATTATATGTGCAAAGCACCTGGGCAGCTGTGCTGCCACCTTTAAAAGATATGGCTGGCAATAAAAATCTCCATATTAAAGGAGAGGAAAAGGCAACTGAAACAGTAGCATTGTTACAAAACATACATCCAGATAGTAAATAAAATGCAGGAGGTTTCTGGAAGAAGCTCTGTGTTCTAAACATGAATTGGCTTCAAGCTGAATCTACTTTCTCCAACAGTAGTGACTATAAGGCAAGAGGAAAAGCAATGAAAACCCTTCTGTGCACAGAGTTAATAGCTATGACTGGTTTTGAATATAGTGGGGAGAATGAACACACAGGTGTGTGATCAGTATTTTCTGTGCACTGTATGACTGTCCTGTACCTAGAATGTAGTGTGATGTAGCCCCACATGATCACCCACAGTGGACTAAGACACCTCTGGGGTCTTGATCTTTCCTGAGCTTTGAAGCTTACTGAAAAGCAGTGAACTGCTTGCTTGGACCATGGAGTCTGAGCTGTGCCACTGATATGGCTCTTGGCCTTAGGAGGTCAGTTGATCTCCTGCCACTTTGGTCCCTTTTGCTGCAAAGTGGAAATGAGGGTGCTTGCCCTCTCTCTAGTGCTGTGGTGGGACTTTGCTAACGAGCTCATGAATCTGCCAAAAAGCCCAACTAGACTGTAAAGACAGAGCTGTCTGGCTTCCGTGCCTTGTGTCCCCAGACACCTTGAGGACAGAGTGGATAGGACAGGTTATGGAAACTTGAAGGGCAGGATAGCTGGATGTCTCAGTATCTCACCTTATGGTTTTTAGGTACAGGTTTGAAAATACTTTCTTGACAAAACCAGTGTGCTAAAGGAAACCATTTTAAAGGATTTCATCATCACACAGAGACCTGGCTTGTTCTACCCACAGCTTGCATGACTGGAAGGGGCTAAAAGATGGACAACTTTTGATTTTTACCATCAAAGTCCCTTGTGGATTATTAGGCACATAGCCATTGTACCAGCACTCTGGGTGATGTTCATCAGCTCTCGGTAGCTGCTCCAGGAAAGACTAAGAACTGAAAGATCCTGGACATCTGACCCAGCTCTCACCAGCAGGACTTACTTCCTTGCAGGGTGGGAGATGGTGCCTGTTTTAAGGCTTAATGAGGCATCACCTTCCAGGACTGCGACAGCAACATGCTTCAATGACTCCAAAGTCAGGCATCTAAAGAAGAAAATGAATTTGTTATTACAAATTAGAAATTGATTTCAAGGGTACAAATTGCAGCTAGACTTGTAGCACAAAAGGCATAGGCCAGCCCACTCCTCAGTTGTTCACAAGGACTCTGTCCACACAGGCAGCTTTCTTACTTCTGTTAGTTTCCATTTTCCTTCCCCTGCATGTCTTAGGCATTAGATGCATGTAGTTGTGCATGTGTGTTTGCAGCCGAACAGGAGCCAGGCTGGTCCATGGCTTCACACAGCCTGCTGAAGCCAGGATGTGCACTCTGGGAGATTTCTATTGATGCACAGTATCCGTGTGTGCCTACTTTTCTCCTGTAATTTTTTTGCTGCTGCATTTTTCCTAGCAGTAATGCAGTATTCTTTATTATCAGCCTGTCGCCCACTTGTGTTGCTAGTCCTGCTTGTTTATGACAACAGATTTCTCTGTCTGATCTCCTCCTTAGAGTGAAGGTCCAGTTGTTCTTTATTTCAGTGTACAATGTGTTACTGTATACGGCGGTTCAGTAGTCCCTGTGCAATGCCCCAGCTTTACGGATGTTTTCAAGAAAGAGGGGAGCGAAAGAGGAAACCAAACTCAGTTTAACTGTCTCTTGGAGAAATCACTGGACAGCCAGGCTATGTCTTTGAAAGCAAAGGGGCTGCGGAGATTATGAAATTCTCAAACATTAGCTCAGCATGGCTGAACCAGGGCATAAGGAGATGTGTGAGCCCATTAATCATTGCAGGGCAGCTGCCAGCTCCCTGACTTTAATTGTGGCTTTCTAATATTTACCCTCTTTGGAGATTTTTTTGGTCCTGCTGATAAAGGATTTCATTCCTCTCCCCTGAAACTGTGCAGAGACAGCAGAGGTGTGAGCTTAATTCAAGGTTGCTGAATGACTTGCAGCTACTGGGAGAAATTACGTTACTCAGCATTGTTTTCCTCCTGAAATTGTTGCCTTGGCAGCATCTTGAGGAGTTTTGCATATTTGACTCTTTAAATTTCCTGGTCCTCAGACTGCTCTATCTTCACAGTTTCAGTCACTGCACTTTTATTAAAGATCTCCATGGAAGTAAACAGTCTCAGAGGGTGCATCCTTAAGATATCCCTGGCTTGAGAGGAGGAAGCAGGAGTGGAAGTGTTTCTTAACAAGGGGAAGATTGGAAAGTATGCTATTGACAGTGTAACAGGTTGAAAAATCATTCATGTGAACTCCGACTACGTCTCAAATGATAGACTATAAAAGATTATTATGCTTAAAAGAGCTCCTTTCACTCACCATGATGTGTCTGTCTAGGGACACACTTCGGTGCTCACTTGCAAACAAGCCAAACACAGAATTGTGAGTTTTCAAGCCTGCATGTGCCTCTTTTACCCCCTCCCAGCTGTCACTCACTGCCTTCTTCCCAGCAGGAAAAGTCAGGAATGTTTGTGGGAGAAGGAGCAAAACAGACTTATTCCCCAACTTGCAAGGTGGCAATGGCCTACATAAACTCTACCTTCTGTGGGGTGGTGAATGAACTGGGATTTGCATGGGAAGTTTTCTTCCAGCTTCACCCAACTGCATAACTGCAAATACAGTAAAAGAAATTTTCTGGAAATGGCCTTCTCATTTTGCATTTTAAATTGCACATTTTTTTACCAAGCACGCACAAGACGATGGATCTGAATCTGAATGTTTATGCCAATATATATGCTTTGATATATGTGGCATTGATCATCTCTTCACAGTAGAGTTAATGTGAGGGTGATCTACCCCCCTGAACACAGCTTGATGCTGCATTGCTTTTACATCCGGTTACTCTATCAGTTCAATGTGCAGCCCTTTGTCGGCTCTGAATATCCTTTGTAGGTCAGCTGCCATGCAGGGAGCCTACATGTGTGCAGGCCTTAATTGGTCTCTCAGCTCTTTCCCATTCTCTACTTTGTTTTGCTTACAGAGCTCATCCTTTCCCTTCCATTTCTCTTTCCCAGGAGGAAGGCAAGACAATGATGATGATGCATCCTCCACTAATGGACCCTGCTGAGACAGTGATTTTGGCTGCAAGGGAGACTTTATGGGCATCTTCACATATCAACCTTCCTGAGAGAAAAAAGGAAAAGGATCAGACACTTCCACTGATTTGCCTTTTTTCCAGGGACGATTGCTGAAACTCTTCCTGTCCTGGCAATATCTGTAAATCAGCCTGGACTTGGCTTTTACCCTCCAATCCCAGAGCATCTCCCACAAAGCATAAGGCACTGTGATTGGTCTATATTGACTTCTCAGAGTTTCAGAGCAAAGAAAACAAACACGAAGGTTATTAGCTGCGAGTTGTGAAAGATGTTACATTAGCTAGGTTTCTAAACCATTCAGAGCTGAAAGGGATTTTTGGAAGGCACTTACTTCCTCCTAAAAATCTCATCCTTACCTAATACATTCTAGTTAGCAGACAATGCTACAGACTTGATAAAACTTCATACGATGAACAAGCAGGGGCTCATTGTTAGAGCCTAAGGATAATCTCCTCACTGTGTTTAAGCACCTTAACCGCTCTTACCTTCTGTCATACTCTTTTTGCCATAATAATGATAATAGATCTTCTTAAATTATAATTATGTTGATTCATATCCCCAGAAAAATGCAGCTCAGTCCTAGTTAATTAGTCAGACATTTTAAAATCCGTTTGTATTTTCAATAGTAAAAGGAAAGACAAACAATAAGATCTTACTTTACGTCTAATACCAGTGCAGGCTGTGGATGCACTTCAAACTTTGCAAGGCTTCTGGTGGGAATGTTTCACAAAAGACACTTTGTCTCCTTTGGAACAAATGCCACCAAATAGTGGAATTTATTTCTTAACTATTTTTCCAGGGCCCCTCTATTTCCAGCATGCTCTCAAACACTTTGCATAGAGATTTGCTTCTTTGGAATGGCATGAGGGAGGACCAGCAGTGGGGATTTGCTTTCTATGCATGGCATGGTTTGCCTCATCTGCATGAGCTCTTTCTTGTTCCTAGGATACACTAGCTTGACTTAATTTATGGGCTTGCTTTATTATTTTTTCCCTTTGGCTGAGATCTGTTTTGACTTTCCCACTAAGCTCCTTTTGAGCAGGGGCAAAACCAACAACACTGAATTTATTTAAGTGGAATTAAAGGGCAGTCCTTGTGTGTGAGGCTGGGGCTGGGCTGCTAAAGCATGCTCAGCCTCCTGAGGTGCTAAAAAACCTCATGTTTCATTCAAGAGCCAACTGCACTGAATAGCAGAGGACCACTTCTGAGAACTGCAGTGGGACTCTAACACCAGCAGCACAGAATGAAGATAGGGCTTTAGGAGATGATAGGATATAAATTGGAAAGAGAAAAAAGTTGACCAACCACATTACATTAAGATTCCTAGCTTTGTTGCCCCAGAAGCAATTTCTGGAAGATGATGTACTCCCTCTGCTCCTATGGTGCAATGGTGACTTTTGAAAATGGGTGAGGTAGTTAATGCACACATAAACATTGAGCCACTTCCATTAACAAAAATGAAATTCACCTTCTTCAATAGCATTATGAATTGCAAAGAGGGACCCTTCTGTATTGAACTGATTGTCCTTGAAAATTCACCCCTACTTTGCATCTGCAGGTATCTTTCTTGTTCATATGCATGCTGTGTTTTGATTTTCCTTGTCCCCTTTTAAAATGAGAAGCAAACTGAAGCTTTCATCAGAACCATATAGAAATGCAGTGACTGGACACGAGAGCAGAGTATAAAAACACAGGGCTTTCATGAGCATACCAAGGGTACTAGGCATGTAAGAAGTATATCTACTCAGCAAAAGAAGGGGTTTCTGATAGTGTTCAGAGCGGCTCTAGTAGCTGGTTCCTCAGTGTGACCCTGATGCAGTAAATAGAAAGCAGTTTTCTGGAGGACTCTCTTTCCATGTAGTGCCCTTTGTATTGGTGGGTGGAGAGAACTGTCCCTGTATGTGGACAAGGTTTATTTCTTTTCTCCTTGTTTTTTCTGCTAGAAGAGAAGAGACAGAGCTGGGGTTCAAGAATTCAAGGAAACATGTTCATGTCTGTTTATCAAAATTCAGTCTCTCTTCCTGATGCTAAATGAAAAAGGCAACAGGTAAGGTGAATTACTGAATCATTCAGTCCTACCCTTGAAGGGCACAGGTGATGGAGGAAATCCAGTAACTCCAGAGAGGCAAAAGATTAAGATTACTTTTCATACCGGCAGGACGTAGCTGCTAGAACAAAACTGAAGCTGTTGGGAGTGGCAAAAGAGAAAGTTGTTTTTCTCATCCTGTACTTCTCCTGCTCTGCAGATTGAAATAGTGGTTCAGCCTCAGGGGCGATTACTCCTACATTTCCAGCTGGCACTAGATTAGTTTGAAAAACCAACAGGACCTTTGTATAAATCACCTGCAGAGCATCCTTCTGTTGGTAGAGGTCCCAGAAAAGTACTTTTCATTGCACCTTAGGTACAATCACATATGCTGAGGGTTAAAAGTTTTTGACCCAATCAGATGTTGGCTGTGTGCAGCTGGGCTTGTGTTTGTCTTTTCTTATTAAAAAGGTTAGAGAGGAATGAGAGACATCATGTAATACATTATTTGTCTTGTAAAGAAAAAAATCCAGCATGGTCTCCAAAGATTTCCCCGCATTTTCTACTTTATCTCTATTTTCTGAAATTATTGTTGGTCTTGGGATTTTTACAAGTAATGAAATTGGAAGCACACATGTAAGAAAGAAACTAGACAGAAAAGGAATTACTCTTGTTGTACCAGGTGGAGGTGAATTTAAAAAGATGATGACTGGATACATTGCTATTCCCTGAGGAAGAAAGCCCATTACTGTGTTTGACTTTAGGATACCAAGAGTGTAGTGCTGGGCATTTTACTGTCTCCTCACATGTGCTCCAACCTGAATGCTGGGGATAATTATTCTTGATCATCAGCTGACAGGAATCACATTAGAGAACCTGAGGCCAGTTTTCCTGCAAGGCAGTGCTCATACCATAAATGTATGAGGTGTCACAGATGGTGTGCAGGTGTGTCCACACATCACAGCAGAGGAATGACTTCGGCACAGGCAGCTGACCTGGGGAGCAAAAATGAAAATGTAGCACGAGAGGCTTCAGCACGGGCTAACAACCAAGGTAAGGACATCATCTTCTACACACCAGTGTTTCACTGGACAGTGTGTGCTGTCGTTTTTTAAAAAGTCTCCTCTAGTTAGAGAAAAGCAACCAGAGCTGGCAACCCCTTGTCACAACCAACCCTTTGCGTTGCTGAGGAGACCTTTCTAGTTGCCCTGACCAGCTGGCAAGTGGCAGGTCAGTAGGGGGCTCTGAATTGGATTGGCCACACAGATGAGACTCTTTTAACATTCCTGAGTTTAGTTATTGCTCCTGTGTACCGGTGCAGAGGAGTTTGTATGGTGGGCGTCCACCATCTAGACCATTGACAGACCTGGAAAATGGGATTTTCACGACAAAACATCTGTTCTTTGAATCAGAAAAGGTAATGGCAATAGGAGAACTGCAGTACTTAATTGTTAGGAGCCATTGGACAGATAAGGGTTATTTTGGGCTGGGATTATTGGGTGTGTTCCGTGGCTTTGATTAGATGTGATCTTGATTTCTTTATTTAGGAATTTTTGCTGGGAGTTCTTGTTATCCTTTTAGTTCATAAACCCTTTTTTGCAGATGATCTCTTTTCCCTTCACAGAAAAAAATCTACTCAGTCTCCTTCTTGTAATGAACACCAGAATAATGTCTTGAACAATGCACACCCTGGCAGGAGAAATAGATGATATTTCCTCCTGTTGCTTCACTTTGACATGTCTTTGGTTCACCTAGATAACATGATCTTTTTTCCACATATTTCTCCTTCAAGAATTCACTGCTTGTCACACCCAATAATTTATGCACTTGTCAAACTTTTTTTTTAGGTCGATAAATACCCTGCAAAGATAAGGCACTGGCCTTTGAAAATATGGTGCCAGTAATTAAAATGAAGAATGCATTACAGTAAAGGGTAAAAATATGGATCTAAAAGCCACACTGGTATTTTTAGTGATGGGAGTAATTGAGAGTTTCATTTTAATAATTCAGTGCAGCTGAGATTAATAAACGGTATGAGGTGTAACTGGTCTTTGAAGACCAGGGGTGTAGTTAACAATTTATTTTAGTCTATCCTGAAAGATGCTGCTGGAATTAGTGCATAATAACTCAGCATAGTCCTACAGTTTCCAACTCAGTTTTGTAAAAGGAGGAACACACTTACTGAGTGAGGATTATGCAAGGTGAAGTGATGCATCTGAGAAGAAGCCAAAAAGGCCCAGTGCCCCAGCCATACCTGCAGTGGGTCACTGTGCATCGCTGTCGGTTTCTGCACAGCTGGCAGCGCAGAGGGGCTGCGTGGAGGACCAAACCCTGCCCAACCTGTGATGAAGTGCCTGCTAATGACACAAGCCCTCCAGGGCAGGCCAGAAGGAAACCCTCTCCTTCTTTTTCAGGGGTAGGTTGGTGCAGAGAGTGGGGGAGGAAATAATCAATGTATAAGTGAAATGTGACTGGCCAGGGAGCAGTCCCACCTACTATCTCCCACAGCAGGAGTTGCTAGAGGGAGCACTCCACAGGTGCAAAGTTCTAGGTAGGTGTAGTAGTCATGATCACTTTTATCCTCCTTCCTCCATCTCCCAGGAGTCTCAGGAGGTCCCAGGCTGGCTTCCCCCCTTCCTGAACAGCTTTTAGGGTATCAGATCAGCTTTCAAATTGAAGGGATGCTTGAATCACTGGAGTCCAGCCATGCAAATCTTATTTGCAAACACTGTAAACTGTCTTTCTACACGTGGTCCTGTGGGGTTCATTACCTTGTTGTCTTTTCAAGTGCTGTGCCAGAGAGCATTTTCCAGTTGGACCCCTTAGTTCTTATCATGTCCCACTCACACAGGAACTCTGCCAGTGTAGAAGCTGTGAGCTTCATCTGCTTTTGTTCCTTGGCTCAGCAAACCTATTTGAAAGTATTTGCTCTGTGTAGCCAGCAAAACCACTTGTCACGATAATTTGCTGGGTGTTCCTTTAAGGATCCTTTAAGCATCATGGTTGTGTTTGATGAGAATTTTTCTCTAGTTTATGAAAAGACTAAACCAAATAAATGATCGTGCTCTCTGCTTAAGGTGTGAGGCCAAGCAGTGCTGAGCTGTGGCTGGTCAGCAGGTTCATAATCTTCTGTTTGACTACAGAATATCTCATGATCGGGAGCTGGCCCTGGACTTGCCAAAAGGTAGAAACCTCCAACAGCTAAGTCCAGTTTAGATCCTGATGGAGCAAGATGCCATAAGCACGTGAACAGTTGTCTGGGCTTATTTTTGCTCTGATGTTGATAGGGTTAAACTCAACAGCTTTATCTTGTTACACTCAGACACTGGAAAAGCCTTATTTCCTGTCTGTATGTTAGGTGGGTGAGTTACATTGCAGATGTGTGTTACAGCTGGGATGCGTATGTTGCATTCTGCCCCGACTTTGCAGTGATGATTATACATATGGAAATTATTCAGGCTTTCTCCCATTTGCTTGGCAAGGTCTATTTTGTATATCTTGTGTATACCCCTAACTTACTGTTTGCAGCAATTGATGGGCAGAGCCAAGCACTCTGTCCACCTTTTGAAGTTACGGAGTGATCCTACATGAATGGTCAATTGGGCTGCACATAATGGAGAGTTTAACAACTTTCTATACTTCTGCTTCTCATTTCAGTTTCTAGGATAACCTGAAATTATATGGGAATCTTTTAGGGAGAATCTTCCCCTCTCTCCTTGAAATGCCAGTTTGCATCACAGGCATTTGGTGGGTTTGGTAGTTTCTTCATCGTCTGCTTGATTGTGATTTTGTTTTCCTCATTAGGTTTAGCTTTCTGATATCACAATAAATTTCAAAGCAAATAAGGTTTTGCAATCCAGGTTCCAACATTTCAGCTTCCTCTAAATCAAAATTTGCCTAACATTAAAGGCATGACCTGGAAACTCTGTAAAACTCAGTTATCAGTTAAGAAGCAGGGTAGTATTCTTAGGAGAGCTTCTAATATTTTTTACAGTTTAATACTGTCTTGGTCACCTGATAAACTGAAAGCAGCAAGTACATTAAATACAGTGCAATGACTTATACAGACCAAGGCCAGGGTTTCTGGTTTACTCATTTTATTGGTTTAAATCCCACGATAGTTCCCCTGATTGCCACAGCAGGTACCCATAGGCTACACAGTGCCGTCTTAGCTCTTGAGCATGAAAATCACACTGTTTCCATTTTGTTCCTGGACTATGCTGTTGGTGCATTATTCAGATTTGGACTGAATTATGATTTGATTTGACCTGGCCTACACTGCACTGTTTGCCAAAACACCGAGTAAGCCAAGGAGGCAGGTAACAGCCTCAAGTGGCCCACTCTCCTGATCTCAGGATCAATGATCAGCTTTTATTGTTTAGGTTATTGCTGTTATCAGAGGCTCATAAACCCCAACTGCAGTGAGCTGGAGCTGTGCAAGCACGGGACAGAGTAGTCTGCTGCCCCCAGGAGTCTTCAGCCTGGGCTTAGTGCAACAGTGGACTCTCAGCAGAACAGCCACTGAGCTCCTCCCCAGGTTTACTTCTCCGTTAGGCTCACAGTATAGACAATACCGAGGAGAAGAATTGGAAAGAAAAACAGTGATGCTATTTTTGAAATGAAACTACCTATACCCTCTCTTTGGCACTTGGCAAATAATGACTCAGCCACTGTTTTTGTGCAGTGCTTGTGCCCCACAGATGGTACCATACACTTTGTTTAGGAGTACAGATCTTAGCCGTGCCATTATACCACTGCAGTCTCTCATGTAGGTACATATATTTTTGTCTCTCTGCCAAAAAGAGCATTTCTTCTAAATATTGCCACCAAAAAAAAAAACACCTTAAGCTTGCAAGCATGCTGTGCTGGGTTTGGCTGGGATAGAGTTAATTTTCTTCAGAGTAGCTGGCATGGGGCTATGTTTGGATTTGTGCTGGAAACACTGTCGATAACACAGGGATGTTTTCTTTAGTGCTGAGCAGGGCTTACACGGGGCCAAGGCCTTTTCAGTTTCCCATGCTCTGCTAGTGAGTAGATACACAAGAACGGCAAGGGAGGATAGCAAAGACAGTGGATATCCATAGGATATTCCATACCATAGAATGCCATGCTCAGGATATAAAGCTGGGGGAAGTAGAAGGAAGGAGGTGATGTTTGGAGTGACAGTGTTGGTCATCCCAAGTAACCACTTCACGTGACACAGCTCTGCTTTCCTGGAGGTGGCTGAACACTTGCCCATGGGAAGTAGTGAAGCAATTCCTTGTTTCGCTTTGCTTGTGAGCTTGGCTTTTGCTTTCCCTGTTAAAATGTCTTTGTCTCAACCCACAAGTTTTCTGACTTTTACCCTTCTGATTCTCTCCCCCATCCCACCAGGCGAGTGAGCAAGCGGCTGTGTGGGGCTGAGTTGCCATTTGGGATTAAACCACAACACGTGCATGGAATGGCAACACTAGAATGAAGATTTTCACCACCTCTCTGCACACCTTATGAGCCTCTTTGCTCATTTAGCTTCTCACACTGTTGGTTTGAACTCAGATTCATTCCTGTAAAGACCACAAATCAAGTCCTGTCATAACTAGAGAGCATGGTGTGTTATCATTATTGCTTACCTCTGAATGAACCTGAAAAGCAAGGTAATCAATACAGACATAATTGCCAGTGTCACCAGTTAATTGTTCCTGAGTAACTGAGGGCCTCTTCAACTGGCAGCCTGTCAGTCTCAGAAACAGCAACAGTCTCAGGAACAGCAAAGTAATGTGTCAGACTTCATGTGGGATGAAAACACCCTTTAGAGCAATGTCAATTATTAGCAGTAGGCTCTTCTTTCACTGCTTTGCTGCACATTTCTAACTTCCCCATCACCAGATGGGGATGCCCTGTGCAGTCTGTACCTTTCTGCATGTGGCAAGGATCAACCAATCTTGGCTAAGCCCCGCTTCAGCCATATGCTTAAGCAGGTACTTAGAGTAAAGCATGAGATTAAGTCACACTGAATTCAAAATTAGTCAGATACTTAAAGGCTTAATTCAAAAATTACCCAAATAAAACTCATCCTTGCTCAGTTCTTAATCACACAAGTTGTATGGAAATCTCATCCAAGCAGCATCTGGGCTGCTAAAAAATTAACACATGAAGAACAGAGTATATTATTTGTAGAAGGTTTTAAAATATTTGTGACACTTCTTAGAATGAGGGCTGGCCTTAGTAACCATGAAGGTCATTCCAGCTAACTGGAGTTAATTCCAGCACCGATCTCTGTGTCTCTGTCAGTGGAACAATGAAACCAAGAACATAAGGGGCTTTTCAGGAAAGCGGTTTCACAGTAAGCCACGTTACCCTCTGTAAGTTTTTGAGTTGATTTTGCATTTAGCCTTTATCCCTCAATCCATCTGTTAAACACAAATTATTTGTGGCCAAGGCTTACAGAGAGAAGGTCACTTTTTCATAACATGAGTGTTTAAAAAAACCCTCTAGATTTTGTCATGTGGCTTCAGTTTAAATGTAGTTCCCAGCTAATTAGTCTGGTGAAGTATGTATATTTGCAAACAAAGAATAACTATAATACTATCCCAGTGGAGATCAGCAGAGGAATTTGGGGAATGGAAATGTTGATAATTGCAGTTCCTGTGCTATAGTTAGTTGGAGCAGACAGACGGCTGCCCTTAAGGAGACCTCTCTTGGTGCCAAGAGTGTTACACACAGGACAAAAGGCAGTAGATCCAATTGCAGGATGAAAGGCCAGATTCTGATGTCCTACCTCATTTTATTCAGTCCTTTCTCAGATAAAGTTATCATGGGGCATTTCCTAAAGAAAGACTAGAAAGGTTCACAGGAATCTTAAGCAGATGGAGACCCAGATATTTAATTTCTTTTCTGAGAGGGCTGTAATTCTTCTTTCCATTTTTCTTTATTTCCTTTTTTTTTTTCATCTGTGTCTGACTTACTATTACCAATATCAGTTAGGTAATTCTGCCTGACTGCACAGGCATTCCTGTGTGTGCATGTAGGTGCCTTTGGCATCCTGAAGAACTATGCATTTTTAACACTTGCCATTCCTCTGGCTCGGAAAATTAAATATAACCTTGTTTCTCTTCAAAAAAAATTAAACATCACTACCACCACCACCTCAACCCCACTGATAGCTACCATTTTGGCTTAGTTTGCATTGAGCTTTTACTTCCTAACATAGATTTTACCAAGCACAGGATGGTTTCCATATCCCAGATGATGAATGGATGGATCAGATGGAATGATTTCAGATGGATGTAAAGGGCCCATCAGACTGAAGCATTAGCAACATCAGATTTCAGAAATTACTTCCAAAACTTGCAAAATCATGAGGCTTTTTGTGTGCATGTGTATGTGTGTGTTTTCTGGCTCTGCCTTGAGAACTGTGTGCCGCTAGTAGCTGCAGGCTCGTTGTCCAGAGGTGCCAGCTAACAGCTTACTTTGCTTTCCGAACTCACCAGACACTTTTCTCTGACACTGGTGCAAAGCTGAAGATGTATCTGTTCAGGGAGGCAACAAATGAAGTATTCCAGCAGTCAGTCCTGATGACAGAGGTAGAAACAGGGAGAAATACTTCTTGAATAGAGCTGACAATAAGCCTTCAATGTGGTTTAAACACTGCTGCCCCCATCACAGTCAATCTAATTTGGCTTTTGCTCTTGCAGTCTGAGTGTGCCTGAGCAAGACGTTTGTCTCAATCTTGTGCTTCTTAATCATCTATTTTACTGGAATGCGAAAAAAGAGCATGTTGTACATTTACTTCATATTGCCGTTTTTATAGCAATGGAAGAGGGGTTCTCACTCGCTCCCCAGTGCAGTTGAAGCATCCCCACTGGTGCTGATGGCATGTGAGGAGTTCACCATGAGCTCAGTGCCCTTGGGTGAGGCTCTGGATCCTGAGTTTGCAGTGCTGCAGCACTCATTTGAGCCTGTATGCACTCCTCCAGCTCCCAGGCACTGTCTGCCTCCCCTCCTCCCCCTCCCTCCTTGCCAGGCTTTGGCTATGACCACAATAGGAAGTGACAGTCTCCCGATGGCCACATCAAACCTCTTTAAGCACTGGAAGCTGAATGTTAGCCAAGAGGGCTCCCCTGGGTGACAGCCTTCACCCCCTTCTTTCACTAAGCCTTAAATAATGAAATCTTCTGGCAAAACAAAGAGGTTTAAGGATGTAAAGTGTCCCTTATTTCCCCCTTCCTTAGAAAGCACTTGGTTGAAGTTGATTTGATGGTACAAATGTAAGGTTCTAGTTATCATTTGATACCTCTATAGGCTTTGTACATAAAGGGAGACCCAAAGGAGGGGTGCAATTGGAGCAGATGCATGTACACGCTGTGTCGCATTTGCCAGTGGTGGTCAGCAAGCACTGCTGGATGGTGGTGCTTCACACACCAGCTCCTGTAAATCAAACTGGCAGGAGGAGGCACAGATAAAGGCTATTTTGTGATATCTATGTGGTTGCAGTTTCCAGTGACTTCTAAATGTGTGCAGTGAGCAAGAAGATGGTTGGGTTTCTAAAGCTGTGAAATGCTTTGCACTGAGAGAGGTAAACATGGGCTGATGAAGAAACGTAGTGATGTGAAAAGATGCCAAAAATGAACAAGGCAACTCTTAAACCAAAAGCAGCATCATGTCTGAGCCCTGTTTGTACTTGGCGTGCCACAGAGGGAGAAGGAGACAGGAGATAAGGCTCAGCCTGCCACGAAGAGCTGTACTGGGAGATCACAGACTTGTCGGGAACTTCACTGCCTCTGACATCAGCCCCTACTGTAGAGCAGGAGGCAGGGACGGTTTTGCTTCACAGCTCATGAAAGCCCAGCTTCTGTCCCGAGCAGACTAGTGGGTCAGCTGGGGCACCACCCTGCCGGCAGGACCTGCAGCTCCAGCTGCTTTGAAGGAAGATGCAGTTTCCTTAGAGGGACGTTTTTCCTACCTCCAGCCTGTGGATGACTTGGAAGTCCTGAAGCCTGAGAGCTGATGAACCTTGTCATTTTAACTTAGCAGAGCTGCAGATACTGTTCTGAGTCACCTCAAAGCCGGATCTTCGTTTAAAACTTGCCTGCATGCTTTATCTCCCTAATGGGTACTGGCTCTCACAGGTCACAGAAATCATCTGCTACAGCAGTCGATACCCAGCTTGTGTCTCTAGTGCCTCCAGTGCATCTCGTGCAGCCTGGCAGTAGCTCCCCTCACTCACATCTGCTGTTTGCAAGGCAGGCAGAGAGCTGATCACAGAGGGAGAGCAGTGCCAGGCAGAGGAGTCACGCTTGCCTCCACTTCTGTTACAGCCAAGAAGGATGAGAAACATGCTTCTTCCCCCGGGCAGCCAGAGAAAAAAGAAACCACAGAGGAGCACAGAACCGTCCCAGTACAACATCTGTGAATACTACGCACCGCCTCTAGTGGGCCGGCACACAAGCACATGAAGACAACCCTGTGAGGCAATTTTGCATCAGTTGTTCTGTGGTTTGCTTTCACAGGAGAGGAATTAAATGCAAGCTGACACAAGATCAGAGCCAACAAAATTATGTTTTCAAAGGCAGAAAAAAAAACCCCCCACAGAAAAAGAACATCTCATAGATGTGTTCCTTCTCACACAGTTCCCACCTCCTTTAATTGCTGGTTCACAAGTACCTTAATTAGTCCTCAAACCACAAGAGTACTTGTGTTCTTCGACCTAATCTGTAGCCAAGGGAAGTTTTTCACCTGTCCTTTCAGTGTCCAGTCACCTAATGCATAAGCACTTCTGTCCTACAGGTGCTTATTTTTGAATGTACTTGTAGCACTGTGCCTGTGTTAAAGCAGCTTGTTGTTGCAGTTAAATGAGCGCTGTTCTCAAATTCTTTATTAAATGTAGCTTCCCCTGCTGCTAGAGGGTTAAATTGTAATATGCTTTAGTACAATCAATGGTGGAGAGAAGAAGGGGAGCCTGACTGGGCTCCTGCTTTTGCTTGGGATCTGCTCTCCAGAGCACATTCACACTGCACCCAAAAAATGCCAGGCACCTCTGGAAGTTCTCCAAAGGCAGACAGCAGCCTGTGTCACAACTGCAATTCAGCAAAAGCCAGGGTACACAGCATGCATGTCTCCTTGGGGAATAAATTCACACTGTTTCAGCTTTTCCCAAGACTAAACAAAAGTTTAATAATTGCTTCTCCAAAGCTGAGAAAGAGGTGGGCCTGAGAGGGGGGTGGGTTGAAGCAATTTTAAATAGCTACTCTTGGAAAGTTGAAATGTGGTTTGGACAGGCAAACAAAGAGACATGGTGATGCCAAGTGTCTGAAGGGAAACCTTTGGTCTTTAACATCAGTGCTCGGTGGCTGTCATGCTCCTGGGCTGCCTAACACAGGCCTTACATTTCAGCTGGGGGGCTTTATATGCAGCTAAGTACTTGCAGATGGATATACCCACACCAGTGAAGTCCTGAGCGGCCATGAACTGAGCTCTCATGTGAGCCCTGGGGTGCATGGGTAGGTCTGCAGCACCTTCAGGGCGGTCATGGGCATGGGGCTGACTGCAAAACTGATGGCATGTGCTGGTGCTGCCACTTCTCTTTTCTATCGAAGGCTTCTGTTAGTCTGTTAGTCTTTTTCCTGGGGCAGTGAGCTTCCTCTACTGCTTCAGAGGGGCTGACCTGCCCACCTGTAAGACAAATGCTGCAAGAAGCAAACTGGGGGGCATTTCATTGTGGTTACTGAGGCTTTGTGCTCTGTTTTGGATCAGACCATGCATTTCTGAAGGTACCAAGATGCTATGTTCAGAGCTGCTACCCTTATTCTTTGTAGTTGTAGTCCAAAAACTGATTCGGGGGTTGGTTTTCTTTCTCTGTTTTCTCCTTATGAAGCTGCCTATCTATGAATAGTTATCTCCCACGGACTCACCGAGAAAGAGACCTGGTTTCAGGGAGGCAGTCCAGGTAGATGAGGTGATGTGTTTTGGCTCCAAGACAGGAATTCAGGGTCTTAGTAGCTGGTTGAGTGCCTAAACCAGGCTGAAACACCCGCTGAAGCTGGAGGGAGCAGGATTGGAATCCTGCCTGGGAACACATGCATGCCCATCTCCTGCTGTTTCCAGAGTTTCCAAGTATTTAATCTTCTCTGGGCTGGGACTTGAAAAGGTTATATTTGACCTCCTCTGAATGGGAAATGCTCCTGACAGGGTACAACGGAAACAAAATCAAGTTCAAAGAAAGACAGGAATGTGGCTTGCTAGACTTGGGATAAGACTGCATAGATTTATAAGGATGTTTCCCACCCTGCTATTTGATCATTACCATGTTGCAATGAGTGGTGAAAAACACCTGGCTATGGTCATCTTTTCCTTCTGCAGCACTGGGGCACCTCCCAGCAGTGTGTTGGGAGGCTCTACAGAACATAGGAAAAGAGATATCAGACTTTTCAGCCTGGACCCATCAGGGTTTAAATGCAAATACTGCTGCTTTATAACTTGAAATTCCCTTATATTTTGGAAAAGTCCAAAACTGAATATTGTGCTTAAGCCCTTTATGGTGCTGCAGTGGTCTGAGTGAGGTTAAACAAACAAAAAAAAAACAACCCAGCTTTAAAAGAGCAGCAGCACTGAGCAGACCTTGTGTGCAGTGGGTGGCTTTGTCTTTTCTGTACAGCCAAATGTCACAACTGCAGGTAAAAATATTTCTCTCTGTACCATACATGAAGAGACCATGAGGAGTCATGGCATCTCCTTGCTGCTCTCTGTTCAGCAGCTCTGGGGAGGGTAAAGACCCTCAGTGTGCAGATGCCCCAGCTCAGGCCATTGAGGGAAAGCCTCCCCTCAGAATATTATCTCCCGCCACAAAATCTCACTGTTAACTAATACCAGCTGAGATGTTTCCATAGGGAAGTAAATAAATAAGGGCCTTCCTCCCTTCCCCAGCTTGTTGCAGGGAAACCACCCACGATGTGTTTGAGGGGAAAGAAAAGAAACAAGCTCCCTGATGTGCAAATCCAAAGAAACTGAAAATGATTGATTCCTCCCTGTTGAGGTATATTGCTCAATATATAAGGGCTTTGTCTCCCAGCTCAGAAAAGGCTGAGCTTTTTTCTTTTTCTTTAGACCAGGTCCACTTCCTTGTGCCCGAGGGGTTTCAGCAAAGAACAAGGGGGTGAAAGCAAAGCAGCCTAGTTGGGGGTGAGGGAGGAGCAGCCCCTGCTCCTCTGTGGCAGAGGGTGAGGCAGAGGATGCTGATGTGGTTCAGGCAGGGCTGGGGAGCTGCCAGAGCTGCCTGCTCACACATCCAGGGAGTGCCATGGCCAGGAGGGCAAGGGTGAACACCCAGGGCCGTCAAAGCTCTGTCTGCTGTGTGCAGTCTTGCCCTGGTGCTAATGTGAATTTATAGTCTGAACTGGCTCCAAAGCCCTGTTTAATATTAGCAGCCAGGTCCTGGGGGGCACCACTGTGTGTGGCCCTGGAGAGACATGCCAGCAGATGGTTCCTATCCCTGAGAGACATGCAGCAAAGAGGCAAAACATCCCAGAGGAGGCACAAAAATCCTGTGTATTTATAATCCTGTGTATTTCTAAGTGGGGAAACTGAGGCATGAAGCAGCAGCCACAGCAAAAATGTGGGAAGTAAATCCTCTGCCTCCACAGGCAAGGAGATAGGGACTGCAGCCATGTGCAGGGGCAGGCTGTGGGGAAGCAGCAGCATTACCCTGTACCTGGATCTTAGAACAGTTAAGGTTGGGGAAGACCTCTAAGATCATCAGGTCCAACTGTTAACCCAGCACCACCATCTTCACCAGTAAACCATGTCCCAAGTGCCACATCCAGATGTTTTTTGAACACTTCTGGGTATGGTGAGTCAACCACTTCCCTGGACAGCCTGTTCCAATGCCTGATCACTCTTACAGTGAAGAAACTTTTCCTAATATTCAATCTAAACCTGCACTGGTGCAACTTGAGGCCACTTGCTCTGGTGCTATTGCTTGTTACGTGGGAGAAGAGACCAACCCCCACCTGACTACAACCTCCTTTCAGGCAGTTGAAGAGAGCAATAAGGTCTCCCCTGAGCCTCCTTTTCTACAGGTTAAACACCCCCAGCTCCCTCAGCTGCTCCTCACAAGACTTGTGCTCCAGACCCTTCTCCAGCTCTGTTGCCCTTCTCTGGACATGCTCCAGCACCTCAATGTCTTTCCCATAGTGAGGGGCCCAGAACTGGACGCAGGATCTGAGGTGTGTCCTCATCAGTGCCAAGTACAAGGGGACAACCACTGCTGTTACTGTTTGGTTTTTTATCTCGTTGATCTTTCCAGCAAATTGTTCTATATCAGCCTGTGATCTCTGCCTGGTGTCACCCACCAGAGGGGAGTAGGGAGGAGCAGCTCATGGTTTTCTTTTTAATGGGAGCACTAAATTGAATGCACCATTCCTAAACCATGACACCAGGGCTTTATTCTGCTCCCCATCTCAGTTTTCCAGCTCAGGGGGATGCGTGCTCCAGGGTTCTGAGCTCCCTGCGGGTGGCTGGGGCCACTCTTGATGTTCATTGCTGGGTCTGGCCAGTTTAGCTGCATCAGCCTGTGCATGCAGCATCTGGGAAGTGTTAGTGTTTAATCCTCACACCTCAGTCCTAGACATGGCCTCGGTGGTTTCCTTGAGTCCACTGTGACCTTTGCTGGTAACTCTGGAGATGCTGGGTTCCCCACTGCATGCAGGCAGGTGGCAAGGGAGATGAGGGACACCTATGCTGGAGCTTTGAGAGCCCATCCTGTGTAAGCCACAGAGGGCATTGTTCTCCACATTGCTCCCCACCATCACATTGTTGCTTCCTCATCAGTTTTGCTGGAAAGACCCTGAGAAAGGGGCAAGGCAGAAAGTGTAGCTGAGGACTTACCCTCTCCAATAAAAAACCCACAGTCCTATGGAACCCTCCAGGGCTGAAGAAACAACTGACATATGAGGTCTGCTGATGCACCCTGATGGATCTTTAGTGGGAGGCAGGAAAAGTAGCAAGGCCCTTCACAGCAAGGAGAATCAGCTGCCTGCTTGGCTGAAAGCAGGAAAGTGAAGTGATGGATGCTGCTATTCCTGCTGAGGGAAGTACAGCCATGCAGAGGTGCTAAAAGCACTGGGAGAGCAGGGAGGTGAAACTGGTGGGGTCAGGAGAGGGTGGCTGTACTGAGACTCTCAGGGTGCTGCTCTGACAGATACCAGCTCCCTCTGCTACGGTGGGACTTCTTCCATTTCTGAAGTTGCAGTCATTAGTTGCCAATCTTGATGCCCTAGCTGCTGATCCAGGCTACAATCACTTTGTTTTTTGCCAGGGCCAGGTAAGAAGTAGAGTGGAAATGAGTTGAGAGCTGAGGTGAAATGAGGAAGAAGTGTGATCCCCCAAGGAAAAGCATTTCTCAGTTAATGAAGTGTGAACCCAAACAGCAGGGAAGGGATGAAGAGCAGCAAGCCACCATATTCATTAAACCTCTGAGTACTCTGAAACGTAATGAGGGCCACAGCCATCCTGGTCAGGAGCCACAATGTGGGGCAAAGGGGCAAGCCTGCTGCAGTGAGATACTCAGAGGCATCAGGGTCACATGTCTGCCCAGTTCTTGTGTTCCTGTGCTCCTATTAATTTCTTTTCCACTTTAAGAAGAGGCAAGGCAGGAGAAAAGATGTCATAGATGCCTTTTTCAGGTGGGAATTGCAATGCCACTCTAGGTAGTGTTATGGAGCTGAGGGATGAAATTCCAAAGCCACAAATCCCACTGGCAGGCAGCTGAGTGTGTGGGAAGAGGTAAGCTGGCACACAACTCCTGCCCAGTGTCTGTCGGGTTCAGGGTGTCTTTTGTGGCTGTTGTATCAGGGGTCTGACAGCCACACTTATCACATTCCAGGCCCTAAAAGAAAAATGTGCCACTCATTTTATGGTCAGGAGTAGCCTCTTGATCCAGCACTGCACTCAAATATTGTGCATATGCACAATACATATGCATACAAATATTGCACCCCCTCTCCTAACAGCGAGACCAGCAGTAACTGGTCTCTTAGTCTTTTTGGAGATAAAGTAAATCATGAGATTAATTTCCTATCCTTTTTTTGGATACCCTTGTCAGCAGTAAAGTATATTAAATACATTGTAAGCAAAAGCCCTCATGCTACCCAAGAAAATATATTCATTTAGGGAGATACCATGCCAGCAGGTTTTCAGCATGTGTCTTTATTGCTGGCTGGTTCTTTGTAGGCTTAGAGATAGGTCATGGCCACTGGCAAATCACTTGAGCTCCATGGAAAAGCTTTTTTCATAAATAAACAGTGTTTTCAGACAGGCAGCATGAACTTACCATCCTTCTTGAAATGTGGAGGACTCTGGGTGTTGAGCCTGGGGCATTTCTGGAGCAGCAGCAGGATCCCAGAGCACCCCGTTCAACCTGGGACTCCCCACTCCGAGCTCCTGTGCAGGCCAGGGCACCCGGGGGCCAACCTGGAAACCTGCTGACCCCTTCAGTTTAAAGACACATCCTGGCCTGTGTAAAACCCTCTCAACCACCACCACCAGTTTCAGAGGGAACAGCCTTGGGGAGGGCAGGGTCTAGGGAGCAGGGTCTATCTGGCACCTTTGGAAGTTCAGCTCTGTCAAGCTCCAACCCATGAAATCCAAAGCTCCTCAAACTGGTAACAACCTTTGGCAATGCAGTGGCTCTACTCAGAGTTGGAGTAGAGCAATGTCCCTGATGGGATTTCAAGTGCACACCCCGAGGTTTCATCCACTGAGGTACCTCCTGCTCCCACCTCCTGCCCAGCCTTTGTACTGCTCCAATGACTTTCACAGCCTTTCTGGGAAGTGGGGTTCTGCCTGTGGACTTCTGCCACCCCCGGGGTAGGAGAGCCATGGTGCTGCTCACAGCTTAAAGAGATTATGCTATTCTGAAAGACCAGGGTGAGCAATGGGGAATTATGAGGACACCAAAGGCAAAACCCATGTCTCTGCTGGGTGGGAGTGAAGCAGGGGTGAAAGGAGGGTCCTGCCAAGATAAACCCTGCTTCCTGGAGGCCCAAGAGCTGTGTGGTACATCCTGTGATGTGGACAGTTGTCAGCTTTCAAGAGGGCAGGAGAGGCCATTGGCAACCCTAAAGAACACAGAGTAAACCCTTCCCGTGCCTCTCTGTTCTGGATCTTGTGGGAATATCAGCAGAGGGAGAAGTAATGCATCAGTCAACTGACAGCTCCCACAAAAAAAAGACAAGAAGTAGATTTTCCAGTAAACAGTGTATTTCTGTGGCTTCTTCCCCATCTGCAGAGCAGACAAGACAAATATGGCCTAGTTTTCACAGGTGCTGGGCACCCATGAATCCCACTAGCTTTAGCAGGTGGTGCAGATGCTTGGTTCCTCTGGAAGACAGAAACCAGGTCATAAATCTCCGTGCCTCTACCAGTGTCATCTTCAAACTTTTTAATTAAAAAACTCTGCCTTCTATTGTTTCTGGGATCTGGAAATTAATTGTTAATACAGTTTAAGGTTCTGTTGCTCAGATCCTTTTGTCCTTCAGGTGAGTGGTGTGATCAGAAATCTGGAACAGACTGTATCCCTGCTGCCTTAAGGGAAAAAATTAATCTGTTTTTGAAATTCATTTTGCAAGAGTTGTGAGCCTCGTTAAGCTCTGCGCTGCTGCAGCTCCCCTTTGGTGGCAAGTGGTATTTCAGGTGAGCTGGCTGTGTGACTGTACTAGACCCACATCACTACTGCTGGTAAAACAGGTCCTGTGAATGAATGTGGAGAGGGGAGAGAGCAAGTGAAATGAGATTTATCTTCACTTTGTGAACCTAGGTGGAAATTTTCCCAACATTTCATATCCATAGTAATGTCTTTCTTTTTCTCTCTTTTTCCTCTTTTTCTTTCCCTATATGTGTGTATGTCATCTACAGCACTTTCTGCATTGCTTTGCTCCTTCATCTTTGCCTGTCAACTCCTCCCAGACAGAGGACTTTCCCCTGACTTCTTTCTCCCCACAGCTAAGTAACCATGAGTAACCATGGACATGCCTCGTGCACTGTTCCCTGAGCCATGTGTGGTCTGTTTGGTATGTAGGCCTTACAGCCTCCTGCATGTGCTCAAAAGCAGCTGGTGAGCAAAGAGCACAGCAGCACACACTGGGCTGCTGGGGCTCTATCTCCGTTTCTTGCCTGCTCTTCTGTGCATCATGGGAGGATTTATTTTTTGCGTGCTCCCTACTTCCAGGCGTGCTATGTGTGCACCGACACACGCACTCAAATGAAAGGCAGTCATGTTTAATGCCTTTTCTGCATCTTGATCTGAAACGCAGAGAACAAAAATCTCAAGAGTAAGTGCTCCCTTGGTGTATATTGCAGCTTGTCCAGACACAGCTTTTCTTCACCAGCTTTTCCCTGTCCCTTTGTTCTGCCATCTTATATCACTACTGCACTGCTCCATGCCCTTGCAAAAGGGCACCCCGTTAAGGATGGAGCTATTATTCATTAATAACTAATATTTTTTGACATTGGTAACATCTGCAGCATGGCAGATGACTTTGATACAGAGAAGAAAAAAGAGAATTTCCGCATAACCTTTGTAGCCTGCTTCCCTCCCTGGGAAACAGAAAAAAAGCTGTCAAGGTTTCTTCTTCATAGTCAAGGTTTGAACACACGAATGTTGAATGGCCGAGATTAACAGAGATGCATTATCATTTTCAGCACCTTGCAGGATCATGTCCACATATCAGACTAAAACATTTGGACTCGTGTAGCAATCTGATATGCACCATCACACACTTCTTCTACTCCCTCTGTCGAAGTGCAGCCCTACTTGTGCTCACATGGTGAGCATGGCTCAGACCATGGATATCTCTGTCCACCAGGCACAGGCTGTCACAGGGAGCAAGGGCAAAAGTGGAACTGATGCTACACAGCTCCGTTAGGTTTTGTCTGACATCAAGGCTGTTGAAGAAAAATGCCTAGATTTGAGCAACAGCTTGAGGTGTCATCTATCCATGTAAATTTTCTAAAACACTTACAGGAAAGCAATTATCTTACTCCCTGGTTTATAGGTAACAGTAGATAACTCCCAAGAGAGAATACTGTCACTTTTGAAAGCTACACGTTAGTAAGTTTACATGGGAAGTGTATGAGGGAGGATTACAGAAGATGTTTATCTGTAGTTGCAGGAAACTGGCCTTGGTGGTCCCTCGAGTCCCTTCCTTACACTCCTAGTAATCTTCAAGAAACTTACCTTGTAGCCAGTAAATGTCCCAGCAGCTTGTGAACAATGGAGAAGCAGAAGGTTATAGCTGCCCATCTCTGTAGCCAGTGGGTGGGTGGCTCCTCTGGGGCTTGGCTGTAAGGCTCTGGGTTGTTTTCCTGTTAGTCTTTACTGCAAATGAAATAACCATATACACACAAATCATAAAAAATACTTCTAAAGCAGACTCCTTTTTTTTTTCCTTAATAACTAAAGTGATTGAAAATGAGCAAAATGCAATCTTTGGTTAGGGATACAGCTCAAATCAAATCAACCAAGTCTTGAATTGGCAGCAGTATGAAATGAAGTCAACAGCTGATTGAAATCATCAAACAAGCACATACAAGATTTGAGTAATGCAGCCACACAACATATGGTGAATTTTATGAAACAATAAGCACTGCTCCTCCTTACTTCAGTTACATCTGTCACGTGCCCACACATACTTTCTTTCTCTTTGTCTTCCTTAAAATCTTTGGTTTTTTTCCTAGTAAGTAGCTGAAGAAAGTAACTTTGTTCATTTTAAGCCAGCAAACATAACCTGTTGATGGTGGATATATTTGGTGTGAAACCAGCTGAAGAAATACTGAGTTTGAAAAATAAGAGCGGTTGGAGTTGATTCTTGTTATTATATGCAATATGATAGTTTTATTAGATAAGCCTATTTCACAAGATGAAGGATTAAAGTTGTTTGGAGAAGCAGAAGAAACCAAGGGAAACTCTCTGTCTCCTCTTCTTGAGAGCTTAGAGAAGGTCCTGACCCCAACCAGCTGACAGCTTCTTGGCCTAGCTGCAACCCCTGAGCTGCTCTGGTGCACCCAGGGCTGTGTGGGCTGTCCTAGGTGGTGAAGGAGAAACAGCACAAGTCAAGCTGGTACCCAAAAAAAAGCAAGAAAAAGGAAAACCTAATTGGCATACATGCTGCAGTTTGACTTGAGGTGTTTGGTGTGGGGATAAAATGAGACATCTCATAGTTATTAAGCTAAAGAAAGTAGATATATTTCTAGAAGCAAAGATGAGCTGGGTGAATACAACATTCATACAATACATCCTCAGTTAAACTCAAATTCTTATTGGCCCAACAGCAGCTTGCTGTGATAATACCTACCTCCCCACTGAAAATTATGTTAGCTGTCTATACATAATGTTTCTTTTCTCATTCAGATGATCAGAACTGCCCTCTGTGTGTGAGAGATCTCAAGCTCAAGGATTTAAGATTTCTCAGGAAATTCAGAAACATGGCATTTTAGATGTTATATATCCAATGTTGTACTACTTCTGTAGTTTGTAGACTCTTGCTGTCACAATGAAGAACAGTCTTGCAGAGGCCCCTCAGCAGTCCTAGTGCCACAGAGGTTTCTTACTCCTTCCAATTTTCATGTCCTATTTGCTCAACGTGACATATTTATTACTAGCTTCAGTCTTGCATGGTCGACCTACCTTACAGACTGTGCAGTGCAAAGCAGGAGAGAAAACTTAATGAAGGCAAGTCAGATGGCACAAGATATTCCTCCAGGCTTTTTGTGGGCTGAGGGAGAGACACAGAGTGCAATTTTGTTTCCTGTGCAGATAGGCTAAGACCACACCTGCCAGAATTGCTTGCTGAAGAGATGGGCTGACAGCACTTCACCAAAAGAGGCTGCTGTTATTTACGCTAGGAGAGGATTACTCAGATTCTGAGACTTTGTTGGCTACAAGTGCTTCATTCAGTGACAGGATAAAGGAATGAAATTCAAATGAGAAGACAACTCATGGAAACTTCGTGGGAAAGTAGTATTGCTACATTGAGTTAAACCAGGACTAGCATCAATCCTGGCTCTTGCTGTTACTTCACAACGCTGTCAGTGAGCTCAGGGCTCTGGATTGCTTGTGGTGGCCATATGTTAATGTAGAGAGCATTTCGCCACTGTGTTTGCTGTTAATTAGCTGTAGTGATGCTTCGGTGATGCAGAGAAGCCAGGACTAAGTGGCAGCAGAGTCTTCAGCCCGTAGGCACACCCCAAGGCAATCGCCACCTACTTCGAGGCCGCTCCCTCCCAGGCTGCTAACGCTGTTTACCGAGGTGACCCTGGCAGTTCTCTCCGCTGTCCTAGGAGTTCAAGATATAACACAGAGCTGCAGTTTGCTTCCTAGTTGTGCAAATGAGAATTTTCCTTTCAAGAAAATTCATTTTTTCTGTTGTATGATTCAAAGGATTTGATTCCTTTCCAACAGAGACAAGACTCCTCAATATGTATATTGATAGTTATTTGGTATACCGGGGAGGTGGAGCTTCAGGACAGAAAGGGAAGCATCTTCCCAAGGAGGTCTGCAGCAGCAATATAATGGAGAAAATTTTCCTCTGTTTATACTTGGGAAACAGCTGCTCTCATGGCAAATAGTCACTGTAGAACTATGTTAAAACAGGAGAAAGACATTGCTTCCTCAGTCAGCAACTTTGACAAGGGAGATGACTGCAGAAACTGAAGGAGGAAAGGGGGAGGGAGGAGGTACTCCATACCTTCATGTACGTGCATGGACACCCTTCAGCCCCTGAGGTT
This sequence comes from Gymnorhina tibicen, assembly GCA_013399875.1. Classification (NCBI taxonomy): domain Eukaryota; kingdom Metazoa; phylum Chordata; class Aves; order Passeriformes; family Artamidae; genus Gymnorhina; species Gymnorhina tibicen. The sequence continues at coordinate 525,775 of VXAZ01006880.1, forward strand.
GGGCTGCATCTTAGCTCCTCAATATTTATCCATTCAGATCTATTCTGGGACAGCTTCTCTGAATTTCTCTTACTTACAAGCATAAGCTGACCTTATTCTCTTTTATATTGCTGCTGTCTGAATGAAAACATCAGTGGAGAAAGCAAAGCAGCACAGCAGGCCAGAAAGCAAATTGCGTACCATGCGTGTGTTCCCATCCTGAGCTCCCAGGCCATTCTGCTTCAGGTGCACCCTCTGGCCAGCAGGTTATGAGACACTTGCATGTCAAGCTGTGTCCTGCTGCCTTGCACCAGCCCACTCCCTGAGGAGAAGCTGGTGACAAGGAAAACTCCTGGTGTCAGCACGTCCCCAGTGGCTGCATTTCTTCTATGAGTGAGAAAACAGAGAGATCCCATGATGAGGTGAGAAGGAGAACCTGTCAGCCCAAATGTGTCAATAAACAGTACAGCTCCATGGTATGGTGTTTCAGGCAACTTGGACCCAGGATCAAGGCACACTGAAGCTGAAATGATGATTTGGTGGTGAGCTTGTCAGCTCAACAGACAGCCAGGGTGAGCACACCTCCTTTCTGACTTGCCTGTGTGGCTCTGGTCCTGCACTCTTGTACTGCATGTGGTCTGGGCTGGCATCGGGTGTCTCTAAACCTGCCTCTCTGGATGGTGCCACTGAGTGCTGGGAGAAGCTGGCCGGAGACAAGGAACATCTAAAGCCAAGGGAACTTCAAAAATTGTGTTAAAGATTTTGTTTAGGTGCATCTTGCATCCCTGTCCTATTGCCAACTGTCTGAGGAAATACCATTTTCCCCAGTGTCTCTTTCACATGAAAAAGACGTTCTGCTTGTGGGGAGCAAACATGTGAATGGATTTGGGTAGAGGGGCTGAGGGATCATGCTTAGATCAGAGAGGAAATAAGAAGGAAACAGAGGGAAAGAAACAATCTTTGAGAACTGCTTCCTGTAATCAGGCATCGGGGCTAAGGCAGTATCTTTTTCTACCTGCGTATGATCATTGGATTTACATTTCTTGCCTGAAGTTACAACCAATTTCAGGACACATTTATAAGCTGACGATGCCTGCCTCTTTGAGGTGTGTGCAGGCCATTTCCTCTCCTGTGAGAAGGCAGCCAGCTTTTTCCAGTAGGACGTACACTGCATGCCAGGCAGGAGCTTAGCCAGGCTCTGGCTGCCTGTAGGGGAAGTACAGAGAGGATGGTTGGGTGTGGAAGGTCCTCACCCCGGTGGGCAGGTGGCCAGCACCAGGAGAGCAGCCCTCTCGTCTTCCTGGAGGTTATTTCTAACATATTTAAGGCATAATTGCACTAGTGAGTACACCATGCATTCAGCGCTGGCTGTGAGGAAGACCCACTGTGGTGACTTCCCTGTGCAGGTGCTGCTGCTGTCCCTGTGGTGGGGGAAGAAAACAGCTGGAGCATCTGCCTGCCAGTGGTTTACTTGAGCAAAATCACCTTTCTGATTTTCCTGCAGCCTTCCTGTGTGACCCTGGCAGCTTGCTTGGCCCCTGAGTGCTACCAGGTATCAACAGATAAGGCTCTGATGTGATGTGAGCAGCACTGCCACCAGATGAATGCCCAAGGCCAATGAGGCCAAGTAATTCTTTCACCGAAAAGAGGGCTTTTCTTTCTGTTCTGTAGAAAATCAACTAGAAAATATCTCAGAAGAAAATTTAGTTTCCAATAAACACTTGGGACAAACTATTGCCATTTTGGAGTCTGCTAGGATCTGCTCAGGGTCTGGGTTCTTACACGGATGAAAAGTGGCTCAGGAAAAAGCAGAACATCTTTCATCTTTGTCAGCCCAGCACAAACTGTTCTCCATTTCTCCCCCTCTGCTCTTTCCCTGCTGCACAGGTGTCCTGTTCTTGAGCTGCAAAGGAAAAACCAGTTTTGTTTTCTTCTTGCTTTAATTGTGCTTTCTGAGTGTTTGTGCGTAGCTGAAGGGCAACATGCACCCTGCTTGTACAAACTTCAAATAGAACCATTTGCTCTCATTGTTTAAGCAAGAGATTCAAGGGATGTCAAATGTGGGCATCTGTTTCTCAAAGGAAATAGTAGTGTCAGCTTGTCATAATTCACTCCCGCTCCTGCATCCTGTGTAGCGAAGCGGCAACCCACACACAGCTGGAATGCTTGCCAGCAAAAGAGCAACAGCAGGTAGGTGAAATCCACACAGTGCCTCATTTGGGTTTTTGAACTTGGACTCTTAACAGGATTCCGGTGTTGTGTGACCTTTTGCTAGGTTGCCAGACAGAGGTGAATTTTTCTTTTGTATGAAAACAAACAAAAAAAATCATCTGACTTCAATGGATTCGCTGTCAAAATGCTTTCCATGTGTGCAGTATTCTGGTTGTTATTTGCTTTTGTCTTCTGTTCCCAAGGGGTTAATTAAGACATGTAGCCTTCCTGGGCTATATTTTTACTGCAGAGAGACTGAAAACACAGATTTGTTTTGATCTATGACAGCATAGTCATATGTCCTGGATTGCCGCTGGCAGAGCCAGAAGCAGCTTAGGAGAGCAGCCAATATATTTCCCTCCTGATGCAAAGTTCCTCCTTGAAGGGCAGTCCTTGTGTTTTAATCAATATGATATATAGGAACTTCGATTACTTCCCTTGCTACTGCCTGTTTCTCTGTTATTCCCAAATCCTAGAGTTATCTGGAAATCCTGAAGATTTTGACTGGGTTTATAATTTTGGCAGTCCAATGAAGTCTAATTCTAGTTGCAATTAATGCGTATTAAGACTCATACATTCAGATTTGTTTCACCGTTTGCTTTTAAATGCTGGAAAGGCTGTGCTCCTCTGCCACAACATGTCTGCTGGTAAATGAAGGATTATATCCTTTGAGTTTTATCTCAAACCATGAAGTTCAATATTTCCTGATTCCATAGAAGCCTATATGTTATCTTGCAGCTTATAGAGATGCTGTGAGCATCTAAATATCCCTGCCTCAAGGCCCTGGTTAGTGCAAGGGCTTGTGCAATCTGTTGTATTCACTTAGAGCCTTTCTCTTTAAAGAAACAAAACTAAGAACAGCAAAAAAAAAACAGGGATAAAAAAGAGAAATCAAAAAAATCCCCAGAAGGGCTGGTGGGTCAGAAAGAGGTAGAAGAAGATGAACTTATAGCCCTAGTCCAGAAGACCAGAAAACTCAGTGGGTTTTGGCTCGAGTGCTGTATGTGGGGCAAACTGTTTGGCCTCTGCTCCAGTGAGGAAAGAAGGCTTTGTCTCAAGGCTAATTTGGCTGCCCTCATTTGCAACACAAGTACTGATTTTGTGGCAGCAAACCCAAACTATGAGGACCCTTCAGGTGATGCCAAATGTAAGACCATGAAACAAACCAGAGGCATACCCACTGCCAGCCAGCTCCAGTTCTGGACATCATCCAGTGGGGTGCCATGAGTGTCGGGTTGTTACAGTCCTACTTGCCAATGGCTTCTTCTTTGCTGGGTCAAGAGATATTTTTTATGTCAAGAGAAGGGGCTGTATCAGGACTGCACATGGGAATGTTTCTTTAAAAAGAGCAAAGGGAGGCTGCCATCAAAGAGAGCCCAGTCCATACTGAACTCTTAAAAAGACCCAGCAGAAAGACAATGTCAGTGTAAGGATTTCTGCAGTTCTATATCCAACCTATAAAGACCATCGGCCCTACTTTCTGGCTCAGTCAGCAACATGGAAGATAAGGGTGTTATATCTCCATTGAAAAGATTAATGTCAAGCATGAGGATTAGTTCTCTACAGCGCAAGAGATTAAGTTTGGATTTTGCAAGCTTTCCCATTATCAGCTTTCTCCCCAGACAGTCCCCACAGGCCTGTACCACACTCCCTGGACAACACTGAATTTTGGGGAGTGTCTCTCATTCAGCTGTATTTCCTGTTGCTTCAGCTCCACATTGAAGAAACCATTGCACTGAAACTGTCCTTCACTGTGCAGATTTACTGGGCCTCTCCCACACCCCCTCAAGGATAAAACCTATGTCCCATATTAGAAAGGGGAAACAAGCAAGTTTTCTCCTGCCAGGTGGAGGGCTAAGGCCACAAGTCCTGTCACCAATCCAACTGTGCCAGTCAGAGGTGGTACCTCCTCCTCTGGCTATAACCACCACTGTTCATCAGCTGGTTTGTGTGAGCACTCCTGGTCCTGTTCCAGGCAAAACCAACCAGAATAACTCGCAGCAACCTCTTATATTTTTAAAATTAATCCAGGTAATTTTGCCTGAAATGGATTAAGGGGTGCTCTGACTGGGAAGTCAGGGGAGAAATTGATTTTTCACCCTCTCTGAACCACCTGAAGGAAAGGCTTCTCCTGTATTCAAACATCTGCACTACCAAAAGCCAGGAGCAAGACACAGGTGTATGCCAGATGGAGAGCTGAGGGGATGTGACAGCGAAGGATGTGCTGACAGCCTCGAAATGTAAAGTGCCTATGGCCTGACTTCACCTAGGAGCATATGCTCCAGCAGCTGCGGCTGTTTTGGATAAGCCTGGGTTCAGTAGGTTCCTCAAGTCTTCTGCTGTTAAGATGATTTCCAGCAGTGTTTTTTGCCTTACTGGTTAAATAGCCCCCACTTAAGGCAAGGCTGGGTGCAAACCTGCCCCTTGCTGGCCAGGGTGCAGGGTGCAAAGCTCATGGTGCTGTTATCTCCTATCATTTCGGCGTTGTTCTTAGCTTGGCTCTGTTCTTTGTTCTGGGTCTGTGTTCCATTGGCTGAGTAAAGTGCATAGAGGAATACCTCTTTCTGTTCGTGTTAAATGCTTTAACTTCTTGAGGCAGACACCCTGAATAGGGGGAGCTCTACCTGTTGGCAAAGGTGTACTTGAAGGAAAATCAGGGCTTTGTTCGTGAATCTTTGAGTTACTTTGATTGCATATAGGCTTCATATCATAATAGGATCAAATACGCTTTACAGACTGTAAAAGCAGAGTCACAGAAGAGAAACAGATGTCTAATTTTTCACAGGAACACATGCCAAGGCAGAGAACATGAATCTCAGTGTAGAAAAGGTCAGACTCCCAAAATAATAAAACAATTTAATTATCTTTTCATTAATTATGTATTTCTGTGCAAACTTGGGAACATTTTTACTCTCCCTTAAATTAACATCTTGGCAAAGGGAAAGTACTTTGTGGTGTAAGCTGGGTGATCATCTCTGATTCTGTGCCTCCCTGTTTCATCTGCCTAAAAAACTGCAAGGCAAGAGCACAGTGGCTGCTCCGACTGCCATCAGGAGGCACCACCATGCTGGGACCCTCCTGCCCACACTTGCCCTCTTCATCAAAATCCTGTGACTTTCCCTCTAAAAACTGAAGGAAGGGGAAGGAGGAGAGTTTGTATCGTTATTTATCACACTGGCTTCAAAACACAGTGTTTTTAAAATGTTTGAATTTATTACATTGTTATTTCCCATAGCAACTCTACATCAAGGCCCAGCATTTAGGCTGATGCCAGGCAGCCAGGGACATCAGCATGACTGACCTGTGTCTCCTTTCAGATTACATCACTCTCTTTGCATACTTAGTCTGCAGGACCCCACAGACTTGTAGCATGACCTGCAGCTGCACTGACACCATACAGTTTATGCGCTGTCCCCATTGAGCTGATGATGTAGCAATGAAATCTGACAGCTAAGAAAAATGCATCCCAAATTGAATAATCAAGGAGGTGTCAAAGGAAAGGTTCTGTTTTATTATGGCCTATAAAACAGTAGGAAAACGCCCTGTGCATTTTTCTCAGGTTTAATAGATTGCTTAATGGGTTGTGCTGAGGTAAATACATGTGTTTATAAATGATAGTTTAAAAGTTATTGTGTCCATACAAATGGTCCCTTCCAATATAAAAAAAAAGAAATAGATTATGTATGAAAATGCAAATACTTTTATATCTTTCTTGTCAGTTTTTATTTTGCACCTTATGAAAGCTTCATTTAATCTCTAGCAATAACATATTTCCCCTGGGTTCTTAGCCTTGTCTTTTCTGCCTCTAATACCAGATTGGCAACCCAGTCACAAATAGTTAAAAGCAGTATCATGGGGTGAATATAATCACGTCCAGTAACTGGGCAACTGCCCACTTAATCTGATTACTGGCCTGTGACGCACTGTAGCCCATTAACCTTGTTTTGACCAGCTTCCTGACACTTGTGGCACAAATGAAGTGTGACGTGATTAAATGAGACTGATCAGTTTTGCTCACCATGACAATACCCGGCAGCTGCTGTGCTGAGGATTTACAAAGCAGTGAAAGCTTTGAAGTCCCATGATTTAGCTGTTATGATTGCTCTCCTCTGGCTGGAGGGATGGCTGTCCTCCACAAACACATGTAGTTCAGTGAGGACACGGCGACTTTTCTGTGGTGGTTCCCTGTAGATCTCTGCAGGGCCCAGCTCATCTCCCAGAAGCACGTCTGCAGAGCAGGGGTGGGTTTGGTACATAACTGATGCAACAGGCAGATGATGAATTTAGCACGTGAGAGAAAAGTGGGACAGTGCAATGGGAGAAAGACAAAAAGCAAACACAGCTCTAGGAATGTATTTGGTATTTGAGCTATATTATAACATGTTTTTGGGGTAGTTTTTGGCCAGATAGTTTAAAAGTGGAAATATTAGTCATGTAATAATCCAAGTACTCCATATTAGGTTGTTTTCTAATGGCTTGAGCTGCTGTGGTGGTTTAGGCCAAATTCAGGGAAACGTCCAAAAGGAACATCTCCTCAAAGGAAGGCAGGTTACAAACCACCCCTCCCCCCAGCCGGGTTCGGGAAAAACAAATTTTCCTTGGAGGAAAGTGAAGGAGAAAATAAAAAATTTTTATTTAACAAACACACAAAAAAATAATAATAATAATGCTAAATAATAAAATCTCTCACTCTGGAGAGAAAACCTGAAAGATTTTAGAGTCCTTCTGTGGGTGTGGTCTCTCTCCTCCTCCTCGGAGCTGGGTTGGGGTGGGGGCCCCTCCCTCCAGGCCTGTGGAAGGTCCCTTGGTGGGGTTCTGATGTTCTGGTGTTCCAAACAAGTCCAGAAGAGAAGAAGGGAAAAAGCTGAAGTCCCAAGAGAAAAAAACCTCAACTCTCCGTCTCTCTCCGAAGAAACAGAGTCAAAAAGCTGACTGAAAAGCAAGAAGCAGTGCCTCCCTGCTCCTCAACCGCAGCAGTAGCTAATCTCTGTGTCCTTGAAGCACAAACTGTTTTGAAAAGTTCACTCAGTTTTTTTCTCTGTCTCTTGCAGCCAGTTTTTAAAGGCATAGAAAGGCTCAGGAATCATGTCTGGGCATAGAGCAGTGGTAGGGGATACAACAGCATAAAGTCACCCCAAGACAGCTGCCTTTAGGGGACAGGCTTTCTGCTCCAAAAGGATCATTTCCCTTACTTGAAGCCTTGTATATTTTAAGGCCAAAAAGACTTTTGCAGTTGTCCTGATCTTCTGCATAATGTTTTGGACTGTCTCCCCTGGGCACTGGAGGGCAGTGCCTTCGCTGAAGAGCACACTGGGTTGCCTGCTGTTGGTGCTGTTCGTGCAGTGTTCTGAGCAGCTACAGATGCTACATGTCCAGTAAATTAATGTGCTGATGTGCCCTTCATAAAGTAAAAAAATAAAAATCTCAGCTAATCTTGCAAGCTCTCTTGTTTACTGGAAAAGGCTGGTAGGGAAAAAGGAAGGAGAAACAAAGACAGAGGAGCATTAAGTTGAAAAGAGAATAATTACCATGGATAAGAGATGAAATCAAGGAAAGTATTTTCCTCCCTGCCATGGCCATTTATTTTTGTTAATCCATGTGCATGCAGGCACAGGATATCACGGGAGAGGACTGAACACACATGGAAGAGCACAGTGCTGGCAGGCCAGGGGAAATGCTATCTGGGAAGACAGTAACTCACTCTTCAACTCTGGTAATTTTGTGAAAGATTTCAGGGCCAAACACTCACATGTTTGGGATTACCTAGCAGAAAATTATATGACTGTCAGCAAACTGAATGGTTTTGAGTGAAGATGAACACGGCATGTAAGCTGAGTCAGAGAACTGCTGTTAACTAATCACTTGTCTGACCTTAACTGCTCCCTAATTACAGTGTCTAGGTCCTGGGTGCCTTAGATAAATGCGTATAATAATACAATGCCTATTAGAGGAGGACTGCCAGTGCTTTGTATGTAGACACGTCAGGTGGAGAAAGGGACTAAGGGCATTAAGTCCTCTGAGACAAAGTGCAGGCAGGTCTGGTGCCTGCTGCCAGCTTTTCCTCCCTGCCCACTACCTGGGGTGACGCTGCCACGGGGCCCAGCAGGACTTGGGGGGGCCACCCCAGCCCCTGCTTCCCCTCTCCTTGCGCCTCTCCCCGCTCCCAGGGAATGCTGCCTCGGAAGATAAAGCCTCAGATGGCCCAGGCATGGACAGGGGCACTTCACTGCTCCCATGACACGTTTTTAGTGGGCTCTGGAAGTGCAGGGAGCAGGCAGCGGGCCACGAGTTGTTTTGCTTGGAAGCAGCCACCCCACATTATGGCACTCCTAATGTGTAAGCACAGTACTGCATCCAGCTGACGTGTGCCAGGCTGCTGGGCACTGCCAACCACAGCATGGATGGGGTGGCCTGGGAGACCGGGATGGAGCCTCTAATCTGTGAAATCCAGGTCAAAGCAGTACCAGTCCGATCCGATGGTCCCCGGGTGGGGCATGAAGCCGTGGCAAGCTAACACCAGGCATCAGTCTAAGCTTCTCTTCTGGAAATGCTGAAGGGGAAGAAGCCCTGGCAGGTACTTAGTCCAGGCTAGAAAAGCTAGAGCCTGGGGGCTTCCCAGAGCCTGTGCCCCATGGTCCCTTTCCTTCCCTAGGGAAGGACCAGTCTCTGCCATGCTGGTAGGCTTTGGCCGCCTGAGACCTCACACTGAACACCGCCTGAGTGCAGCAGGAAGGCAGCTGTCTGCCCCGCCAAAAACAGGGAGATTGTCTCACCACCTAAGGCAAGCAGCCAGGCACTGCACCACACTTGCAAGAACACTGTTACAGCAGCCTTGAACAGAGGTCACAATCATGGGGGGTGTCTTCCTTGGGCTGAGCACAGGGCCAGCGCCTCGGGAAACTGTCATCCAACCAGGTAAAGAGTAGTGGGGAAACAACCACAAAGAAACGCTGTTGGCTCACAACAGGGAACATGGATGGAATAGGATATCCTCTTGCTCAGCTAATACAACTCACACTGGAAATGGATGCCAGCACACCAGTACTCTGCCAAGGCAAAGACTTTCTGGGCTAGTTTTACAGTGTGAAATTATTTTTCCATTCCTGGTGTAAGTCCCCATTCTCTCTTCTGAATGCAGGTTAAATTCAAAGATTTATTCTCTATTTTTAATACCTTTTTTTTCCCCCAGGTGCCTGCTCTTGCATTTCTCTGATGTTCCCCATAGGGATAGTCCTCAGTGATTCCCTACAATGACACTCATGAAGACACACTGTTAAATAGGAATCACAGATACCATGAAGAATTCTCTGATATCACTGCCAAAAGGGAGCTGGAGGAGGTAAGAGTTAAGGGCAAGAAGTTTGTTTTAATCCTACATGCTGCAAGAAAGATTTTTTTAAATGTCATTTTTCAATCTTGTGAGAGTATCTCTTTCCTGAAAGGATTTCTTGGAAGCTCTTAAGTGCCTTTGGTAAATCTTTGCATTGCATTTAGGCCATACATCTCTGACATGGATGATCTGGGAACTCTTATCTCCTGCTTCAGAACAATAGGGCAGACTCTAAACATTGGTTTAACTCTTTATCTTTTATTTGGGACAGGATTGATGCAAGATCTGTAATAACATGCCAGACAGAAGTTGTCTTGACCAGGAGATGTTAGATTGCCTGATGTTAATAGCTGTTTCTTAGCATTCCTGTTGCCTGGCTTCCTGTTTATTTACCATTTGCTTTAAAGTATCTTAACAGACCCGATGTGGTATCAATTCATTAACTCCTTCTTCCTCTGTACAGAACAGAAGAAAATTGTGTCCTCCTGCCTTAGTGATGAAGACAGGAAATTTGCCATGAGGGGCTCATGCTATTGCTATGATCTGTCTCAGTCTTGAAGAAATACTTTTACAACTTTTGTTTCTCTTTTAGAGTCTCCAACTCTGCTTGCCATAGATTAATTTTTCTTTACTTACCCATTTTCTATGCTTTATAGTCTTCACTTACTGTACAGAGCAAAAACTTATACTCAAGTGTTTCCAGGTTGGAGCTTGCTTTTTTTTTTTTTCCCCATGGAGAAATTTGACTATGGACAGCTATCTTTTAAATGACACCTCTCAGCTTGTTTCAGGCCAGCTTAATCTGACTTGCTAAAACTAAGTGTGAGTCACAATTTAGCCACTAAAAAGGTCAAACTTGGAAATAATTGATTGACTCAAAAATAAAGTTTAGAAAAGAGGGTTAATAAAGATAAATCCCATTTTCATGCCATCCCAGCTAGTTCAGACACCAGCATTTCAAACAGTTCTGCTAGGGCCTGACTTCTGCTGATGTCTGCAAGCTCAGGGGAGCACTCCCTGTGTATATCACTAAATTTTTAGAAGCTAACCCAAAGGAATGCCTATGCAGTGCTCTAGTCAACCTTAAAGGGCTTCTAACAGTACACTGAACATTCAGCTGCTACCAAATAAATCAATCACCCCTCTGGCCATCTAAGTGTCGGACAAGTCCATGCTAAGGATTTGTGCAACATCTCATGCAAAACTGTAAGTGTAAAACAAACAGTAATGAAGCTATTTCATGGGCATTAGCACCAGCTTCTAAAAAATGAACCTTTTTGACTTTGGGTGGTTTTGTTTTCAGATCCAGATTTGCACTGGTTTCATATGAAATTTCAAGGCAGTGAAAACTTTGTTTTCAGTTTAAGTCTGATGCACACCTATGGGACACTTGGGTCAGCAGAGCTGATCCAGATTCCAGATTCCAGACTGAATCTGGGTTCAAGCAAGGAGGTTCTCAGAGATCTGAGTACGTGCTGCGTAGCAGGGAAACCCAAACCTTCTCCTGTACAGTTTCTTCCCTTTCTGAAGAACCCCTGTTATGCAGCCACATGTGAAGAAACAGGGATCACTCCTGTATTCTGCTATATCCTCTCCTACACCTCCTGTTAGACTGATACCTTTCTTCCAGACTTTTGGGCTGAGGTTTGATGGTAAGCCTACATGATAGAAATAGCTTCCCTGATAGTCATTTTGTGGTGTTTCCCTATTTCCACGCAGTCTGTCCATTGTCTCTTGAAGTCAGCTGGATAGTCCTTTACCAGAAGCTTTGCCATCCCCCTTTGTAACATCAGCTTCATGTTACCGCGTGTGGATGTGTGGCTTCGCACAGTGCTCTGTTAACTCTGGCTGGAGTGTGGGACAAGATGGCTTCTCTCCTGATCAGTGAGGCTGGAAAGAACATTTCATACACATAAGCTGTCCTTTACTATAACTCAAACCTGCTCTTTTTGTTGGACAGAGAAAGAGAGGAGAGGTTTTTTTGTTGGGGGAGTCCTGTTGGCCAATGCTGTGCCAGTGGGAATTGCTGGCTGGAGAATTTCAGGTGAGACTGGAGTTGCTAGGGCTCAAATTCCCATTCTGGTTTGTGGCAAAGTCATTCATTTTGCTCTTGGCCCTGCTGATGCTGCAAGCAGCTTCTGGACCTGAAAAGTCCTTTGTGCTTCTCGCAGGTGAAACAAATACCAATGGATACATAAGAGAGGTCACTTTGGATTTCCATACAGACAGGTTTTCTTTTTTTTTTTCTTTCTTTAATGAGATTTCAGGCGAGGGTGAGGGAAGGTGGGTGACAGAACATTATGACACAGCTTGTAATTGCTTATACAGCTTTCTGATCTACCTGTATTAACGAGAGTGTGATGGAAGAGAGGCAGGGCCCGACTGCTCTCTGTAGAGTTGTGGGGAAGGGCAGGGATGCATGCAGGGGTAGAGAAGGGCTCTTCTGACATTGCATGCGTAATCTAATCTAGGCTATAATAATTTCCTACTGGCTAAGCATCAGTCACATCGTTAGCCTAATGCTGAAATTAGATCTTGTCTGTCACTGACATTTATTTTCCTATCTGGACCATCTCTGTACTGCAGTACTTCCTGGCTCAATTCATGTGGGACCAACAATCCCAGTTATGTCGATCCAGACACAGCAGAAAGCTTTTACTGAGCACTCCCTGCAGACAAGGGAAACCATCAAAGTGAGTGTTTCACTATGCCATTGCTCTCTCATGTAAAATAAGAGCAACTCCCCGTTATAACTTGGGGTCTTATTCCCATCCAACACCCTGCACTGGTCACAAACAAGCAGTCAATAATAAAAATATCACAGAATCATAACCCTTATTGTCCTGGGTTGGGTGGGATAGGGTTAATTTTCTTCAGAGTAGCTGGCATGGGGCTGTGTTTGGATTTGTGGTGGAAACAGTGTTGACAACACTGGGATGTTTTCCTTACTGCTGAGCAGTGTTTACAGGGAGCCCAAGCCTCTTCTGCTCCTCACCCCACCCCACCAGTGAGGAGTCTAGGGGGGGCACAAGAAGCCCTGAGGGGACACAGCCAGAGCAGCTGACCCCAGCTGACCACAGGGATGTTTCAGACCGTATGACCTCACGCTCATCATATAAAGCTGGGGAAGTAGAAGGAAGGGGTATGTTCAAAGTGATGGTTTTTGTCTTCCCAAGTCACTGTTATGCGTGACAGAGTGCTGCTTTCCTGGGGATAGCCCAGCACCTGCCCATGGGAAGTGGTGAACGAATTCCTTGGTTTGATTTGCTTGTGTGCATGGCTTTTGCTTTACATATAGAACTTTATCTCAACCCACAAATTTTCTCACTTCTACCCTTCCGATTCTCTCCCCCATCCACCGGGGGGAGTGAGTGAGCGGCTGCGGTGGGCTGAGCTGCTGGCTGAGGTTAAACCACAACATTTGTCTAAATCCATACTACACCTGTGTCTGTACTGTGTGCTGTCAGGCTGAGACAACTGAGCTGGTGGGACACATTCATTCAGTTGTTGCTCCTCTTCCTCTGAAGGTTCCTCTCTAGGAAATAGAGATGCAGTATTTCTGGCCCCTGCATCAGACCATGGGTCATACGAGTTTGTGCTATGATCTTATATATTAAATATGATTTAGCCATCACATTTCTCAGTTAGGAAGCATCCAAGTGTTCAGAAGCTGTGGCGAGGAAATGGGAGATGACTTTGCTCAAATCAGGGCTGCTAGAACCACCACACTAAAAATACTGTAGATACTGAAGTTTTTCTTTTTCCCATGCACCCAAATTTATATTTCATTAATGGGTTCTTGCAATAACCAGTGAGTTTTTCATGCTTCAGAAAATTAGAGAAACCTGGACAATCTCCTGTGTGGGTCATAAATTTCTACTGAGCCTCCTGTGCTTCCCAGGGTGCAAACTTGCTGTACTCACTACTGATGGTTGTACCTCAGGGGTGGGAAAAGGGATCTGAGCCCCAGTTTAAGCACCCCCTCTTTGCCCCAGGAGGGCTGCAGCTCACAGGGTGTTGGCTCTGCATCTGTAAAAGCTCCAGACATTTCCAGTGCAGTTGTTTCCACTGGAGCCAGACATTGTGGGGTTCTTTCACATTTAATTGAGAGAACTAGGCATTTCTGGGGATTTAGCTCATCCTGAAGCAGACATCTAAAAAGCCAGATGAACCCTAGAAGTGCTTAAGAGGACTTTATCTGTGAACAGCTTGAGGAACATTAGCCATTGAAAAGACTGAATCCTGGACAAACTCCAAATTCCAGATTATCATTTAAAAATAAAACATTTTAAACACACATTTCAATGTGAAAAAACCATTCAATTTACCCTTGTTAGCAAACACAAAACTACTTAATTCATGTTTTTTCATATACCAGCCAGGTTCCCGGTTAGGAACTGCAAACACCATGTAGGTTATCTTCTTCTGACATCTTGTTGCCTTGTATTTCAGGAGAGCTTCGAAGAGATAAGATGTGTTCCTTCCTTCACTTCTTACCTAATCACAAAGTAATTTTGTGGCCAAGACCATTTTAAAGGAGTCTGATTTAGAACCTCAGGGTTCAATTCCAAAAGAATTAATTTAAGATCTGGCACTCAGAAAATTCAGTTTTAGCTTAGGGCTTATTTTCCTATGAAGTTTTTAGGATCCTGGCTACTCCATTGCCTCCCACCTTGTGTTTTTAATTACTTGCCTGCTTCTAGTTACATTTGCTCTACCCTGTATACAAAAGCATCAGTGTGAGATAGCACCAAATATTTTGTGAAAATATTTAGAAAAAGTTTCCCACATATGCACTTAAAAGGAGGCTTTCATTATATGATTTTTTCATGACCTGGAGCAAAAGAGAGACACTCTACTTCTAAAATAGGCATTAAAACAGAGGCAGGAGTTAAACTTTTAGACCTTCAGGTGACACAGACACCATGGGAGGCATAAAATTTTACTTTAGCAGGGGATTTACATGCATAATGTAGTTTTAGGTCATTTTGCTGCAAATTACAGCAAATTTTCAGTATCTAGACAAATCAATTTGACTTTCGTTATTTATTTGTTAGATTCTCTTTAAGGGACAGCTGGAGCTAAACTGCTGTGGTCCTGCTAGGGGATATGTATTGATGCAGGCATTCATTTATTGATTAGCTACCTTACTGCCAAATAATCCCCTCTGTTTACTTGTCTTCATCTACTTTAGATTCTGGAAGCAGCCTGGAAATTTCACACACTGCCCATTACCTCAGTGGAAAGTACTGATATGCTGATTGTCCAAGAGGTGATTGGAAGACTTGGGAACAGCATAATTATCTTGTTGTTCTACATGCTGTCTATGATTACTTATTTCAAAATCATTGGCTGAAAATACTGACATGTTAGATAAAGACTAAAACTCACATAAAAGAAACAAAATTACATTTTGAATTAAACCTACCCATTTCCCCCTCAAATACAATGGATTTTTAATGAGTCCCTCCAGAAAACACAAGGACTCGGAAGATCAAGTATAATAAAACTGTGACCTGAGTGGGTGAGAGGTGGGGGGTGAGGAGCTTGTAAACAAGAACTCTGTCTGGCTTTGTAGCTAGAGAACTGTAACTATAGAACTTCCTAATTGATCTCTACATTTATAAATAGGTGTCTTGGTTTAACCACAGATGGCAGCCAAGCCCCACACAGCCACTCACTCCCTCCCCTCCAGTGGGATGGGGGAAAGAATCATAAAAGTGGGAAAACTCACGGGTTGAGAGAAAGACAGTTTAATATGGAAAGCAAAAGCCACGCACATGAGCAAAGCAAAACAAGGATTTCATTCACCACTTCCCAAGAGCAGGCAGGAGTTCAGCCATCCCTAGGAGAGCAAGGCCCCCCCACGCATAACAGTGACTTCAGAAGACAAATGCCATCACTCTGAATGTCCCCCTTCCATCTTCCCCAGCTTTTTATGCTCAGCACGATGTCGTATGGTCTGGGCTACCCTGTGTCAGCTGGGGTCAGCTGTTCCAGCTGTGCAACCTCAGCCTACTTGCTGGTGGGGCGATGCAATAATCAGAAAAGGCTTGACACCGTGCAAGCACTGCTCAGCAATAACAAAAACATCTCTATTATCAATGTTTTCAGCACAAATGCAAGACATAGCCCCATGCTAGCCACTGTGAAGAAAACGACCTCCACCTCTCCAAAAGCAGAACAACAGGTAAGATAGAAAGGATGCAATTTTTTGGAAAGCGTTTTTATTTTGCAATTGATTTTGCTAGTGTAGCCCGCTGTCACTCCACAGAGCAGGATTAGAAGGTAAAACAGGTATCAGAACTTTCCACCAGCATTTCTGATTTAGAACTTTGTCCTTTGTATTAGAGTAGTTGGAACTGGGAATTTACTTGGCTTGAGCAAGGGATGTGGAATAGTACAGACAGACTGGTGCTAGCAAGTATGTGGGGGGTGTGTGTGTGGGTGGCTGGAAGAGGGAAGACTGCTCTGAAAATGATCCAGCTGAAATTTAACATAGCTCTGAGTAAAGTAAGGATGAGGAAAAACAGCTGTGTGCCACCTGAGTGATAAAAATTAGGGGTGGGATCCTGCACCTTTTGTGTTATCAGGAACACAGAGACATCACCCAGTAATACTCCCAAGTTGCCATCACGGTTGGCAGTCGTGAGCTAAGCCCCTTGCCCTGCTGTCAGGAAATGCTGCTACTGCCGAGGCATTCCAGCCTCCTACCATGGCTTTGGCAGTATGGGAGAGCTCAAGACCAAAAGCATCCCATTGCACTCTCAGTCCTACATTGCCCAGGTTATGGACAAATTGACCTCACAAGAGTTTTCATCTCTGGTTTCCGAGTCCCGAACAGGGAGTGTTGTTAGAGCTGCAGCTCAGGCCAAACAGGAGTTGCACAGTAGAGGGCCCTTTGCAGGCTGGGCAAAGAAAGAAATGAAAATGAATGGGCCAAAGCTTCAGGACCTCCTCTTTCCATAGCACTAGAGCAGAAAAGCCAGTGGCTATTGAGAGCTACGAGTCTATAACTTGCTGAGCCCAGAGGCTGGCAAGAGGAGGAAGAGGGTTTCACACTTAAGAAAGCCTCCTTCATACTAGCAGAACATCCTGGATTTGGTCCATCATAACATACTCTTTCTGGAGGCTCATTAAACCCCTCTTTTGCACACAAAGTATGGAGTAGCTCACATTTCTAGAGTCCAGTCCTAGAATTAACCATTTGCATGCCTGAGGACGCTGTGAGGAGTGTGCTCCTTGGAGTGCAGAGGCAGTCCACGGAGGTTGGATGGATGCCTGAATCCAAGCCTGGCACTTCTGGAGCTCAAGGGAAGGTGCATGAGTTTGCCCAGGTGCTTCCTGTCACTGCAGGCTCTGGAGCCCATGGTATGCAGGGGACAGGAGAGGCTTGTCGCACTCTTTGAGGTCCATCCTAGTTCAATTTGCCTTTTTTGAGAAGGCTGCTGATGTAATTGCACATGTCTGAGAACTGTCCATTGCTTTTGATTTGATCCTTATGTTTTAAACTGGCATAGTGATGAGGACCACATCAATGCACGCAGTTAATAGCCCTTCACACGTTAAGATGAGAGAAGCAAATGAATCATTTGAGGGAATCTGAACGCCTGGTATGACTCCACCTTTAAAAACTGATCTCCAACTCTGTTTTCCAGAGACAATATTGTTTCAACAGCTAGGAGGGCTAGAGATCAGAACATCACAAAGCCATAATGAAGATGAATTCTATTGGACAGATCGATATAGGCTGATATGCTAATACACCTGTTTAACTCGATAGGTGTTAATGCTGACAACAAATTTGTAAGTGTATTTGGATCTACATTTATCATTTTGCTGCAGTGTGTTAAAAATTTGATTATTATTATATTGAATACTTCAAAAAGCTGTTGCTAACAACAGCTCAAAACTCCCAGGCTTGCTAAGTGGCAGTTCAGTCACATACAAAATATTGCAACATAGTGTTACAAATTTTTATCCTTAATTACAACAGTCGTGACTTTTCATCATTATCAATCCTGTCACTGGGCATGACACATATAAATTACTAGTATTAATTTTGTTCAGAGTACTATTTACAGGTTGAAGTCAGCAAATTTAGATTGTACCTAGAGACATTATTGCATTTTGCTCTTTTGCTTCAAACCAATGTGAACTCCCTAAAAAATCAACTCCTACCTTTTAAGAATGATTGTGAAATTAAATATGGGTTGTATACTGAACTGATTAGAAACAACAAATGAAAAATTTGAGCTTCAGCTTACAACATGCTGAACATTGGTACTTCCTAGAGAGATCAGGTTCTCTTGGGGATGCAGATCCTCTGCAATGTACTCAGGAATAATCATTTGTCCCCCCAGATAAAAGCTGGCGGGTCTGCCAATGTGAGCTGGAGACACTCCATGGCCTGCAAAACCTAAAAAGGAACAATTTTATACTCAGGCTTGCTGCCACCACATGTGGAGCCCTGTGTCCAGTCTGAGCTTCACGGTACAAGAGAGCCATGGAGCTCCTTGAGCAGGTCCAGCGGAGGTCTACAAGGATGATCAGGGGACTGGAGCATCTCTCTTACAAGGACTGGAGGAGGCAACTGGGCCTGTTCAGCCTGGAGAAGAGAAGGTTGAGAGGGTATTTCATCAATGTATCTGTACTTATGTATCTGAAGGGGGTTGCCAAGAGAATGGAGCCAGGCTCTCCTTGCTAGCTCCAAGCACTGGGACGAGAGGCAACAGACAGAATCTGATGCACTGCAAGTTCCACATGAATATATGGAAGAACTCTACTGTGTGTGGGTGTCTGAGTACTGGAACAGATTTCCAAGAGAAGTTCTGGAGTCTATCTCACTGCAGATACTCAAAAGCTGTCTGGACACAACTCCAAGTAATGTGTTCCAGGGAAATCCTACTTGAGCAAGGAATTTGGACCAGATGGTCCCACCAGTGGTGCTTTTGAACCTTACCCATTTTGTGATTCTGTAATTCTGTGATCTTGTAGGAATACAAATGAGTCTTCTGTGATAAACTTGTCTCTGAAGAAAATTTTCCTTTCTAGCCTTTAACCACAGTGCACAAAGCTAAAAGATGTGGCTTTCTTGTAATGGATCCTATGACAGCTTGTCATTACTTCAGCATAATTTACTATGAAGCCAATCTCTTTTTCAGAGTATATTCCTTGTTTGTCCTGATTATAGGCTGGTACCCTGCATTACTGGTAGCCATTCAGAATCTAGCCACATTCTGAGCAACCTGAAATTATTTATTTATCCTTTATCTTTGTGGTGTAGATGGCTGGTAGTTTCATCAAGAGTCAAAGCATGGGTTGAGAAGAATGACTTGCTTGAGGCCACACAAAGTCTGCAACAGAGCTGGGATCACATCTTGCTTTGAGGGACAAACTCAGAAATCTCCCCTGGTGATACGAAGGCAGTTCACGTGAGGGTAAAGAGAACCAGAGTGTGTATTGTTGACCTCGGGCCTGTGGTCCTATTCAGTTACACATATTCAGACCTCTTGTTGGCTAATCTAGTTTGAAGTTCACTAGTGTTCACACATATCCCCTCAGAAGTGATAGTGCACCTACATGTAACATTGCTAGAAACAGGATTTAATTAGAATATAGGATAGGCTGTGGTGGTCAAACACAGGACTCAGCTAGATCTGGCCGGTCCTTTCATCGCGTTTTTCCTTTATTTTCCCACATTTTTTCCTCCTTGATCCACCTCAAAGATTTCCTTCTCCCTTCCTGTGGTCTTTGCCCTAAACGTTGTATGGTAAGTCTCACAGGTTCCCAAAACACTGTTCTCATTGCATCCCTCCATGTGTCCTATACCATAGGCATTAATCACCTTTACTTTGCAGGGCATCTGGGAGACAGTTTCTTGGCAGACTTCACACCAGCTACCAAGGTTTAATCAGTTTTCTCTGATGTGCTTGGGAGCAGCCAGTGTTGTGTGGTCCATTTTCCCTGATGAAGTTACTAAGGTTTCTCTGCCTGTCTCTGTTCTCCCTGCATCTTTGTGTTAGCAGGGATTACACTTTTAATCATGTAACCCAACATCCAAAAGGTAATGAGGAAGCAAACTAGAAGATCCTGCTTTTTGGGAACTGCTAAGGAGGCTCCCAATCCACCTTGCTTTGCCTCTGAATCCCAGTTACTGCACATAGACAGGGTGAGTTGGCTGGAGCCCACCAGGTGGTGAGATGGTCACGGTGGGGTGTCACACGGGGACCCCAGGAAGGAAGGGCAGCAGCCAGTGATCGGTGTCCTGTCAGGCAGAGGGAATTCCCATAGCCACATCCCTCAGGAGTCAGAAACCACTCCTCCTTCTCAGACCCCCTTCTGGAAACTAGTTCCCAAGCTGACTTGTGTGGGAATTAGCTATCAGGGGTTAAAATACCACTGAAAAACTAACAGAAGCTAGATCTAAGTATTAAAATAAAAGCCCTATTTTAAATAAAAAATTAAATTCATCCTTCCAAATGCTGTGAAATCCTTATCAGCAAATCTCCTCAAGCTCCTCTGAGTATGTCAAACATGAATTGTAAGAATTCTGCTTGAAACAGTATTATTGTGCAGATTAGCTAAGCACAGTTTTAAAAATCATTTGGCAGTCTTTTACTGCTATAAACTGGCTTTAATTCTTAGCTAAAATACCTTCTGCACTAAGCCCTCCTTTTCAGCTCTTAAATACATGCTGCAAGCTTTTTAGAGAGTTAAACTTTATTCTGTACACATGCAGATCTACTCATGTACTTGACGCTCACACAGGGGAATACTTTACAACCAAAAGGTACCACTTAATGAATAGACCATGATTTTTGCATGAAAGCAGAATGGCACATAGTAACGTGAATTTCTTCCTGATCATTATATACTGAAATATGTTGTTCCTTAAAACAAGGCCCACTCCTGCTCCCACTGAAGCCAAGCAGGGCCAGGATTGGGCCCCTAGATTGAAAATGCAATATAAGTTTCCCAAATGCTGTGTTTCAGAGCTTTGCTAGGATAGTAAACCCCACAGGCAGGCTCTGATTTCCCTTTGTACTTGGCACTTTCCCCTGTACTGGGCACTGGTGCGGCCACACTTCAAGTACTGTGTCCAGTTCTGGGCCTCTTAATTCAGGAAGGACACTGAGGAGCTGGAGTGTGTCCAGAGAAGGGCAACAAAGCTTGTGAAGGGTCTGGAGCACAGGTCCTGTGAGGAGTGGCTGAGAGAGCTGGGATTGTTTAGCCTGGAGAAAAGGAGACCCAGGGGAGAACTTACCACTCTCTACAACTGCCTGAAAGGAGCCTGTAACCAGGTGGGGGTTGGCCTCTTTGCCCAGGCAACCAGTGACAGGATGAGAGGACATAAGTCTTAAACTGAGCCAGGAGAGGTTTAGTTGGATATTAGGAAGAATTTCTTCACAGAAGGTGATTAGACACTGGAATGGGCTGCCCATCACTGTTCCTGGAGATGTTTAAGGAAAGACTGAACATGGCACTCAGTGCCGTGGTCTAGTTGGCAAGGTGGTGTTTGGTCATAGGTTGGACTTCATGGTCTCAGAGCTCTTTTCCAGTGTAATTGATTCTGATTGACTGGCTATGGAAATACCTCGTCTTCTGGTTAGGGAATGAAGTGTAGAGGAGCATGCATCAGAAGATGTAAGGGGAGGCTTTTTGAGGGTACGGCGTGTCCACCGGGGTGCAGCTCTGACCCAGACTCTTCCAGGTATTCTAAAGGGCTCCTGCCCGCCGCTGCACGGCGAGCGGAGAGTTTGTTGTAAGACACGCTAACGCCACCGCAACCCAGCCGTCAAAACTGGCCGGAGGTGTCCGATGGGCGGCAAAGGTGAGGAAGCTGGGGCGGCCCCTCAGCCGTGCGGGCCGGGGCGGCGGCAGCCGCGGTGGGCACGACCGCCCAGCGGGGCGGGGCGGCGGCGGCACCGCCCCCGGGCCCTCCCCCGGGCCGGCCCCC